>QRDG01000425.1:614434-1124621 GCA_012064385.1 Puccinellia tenuiflora | reverse complement strand
GTTTAGAATCACAAAAATGCCACTTTCTCTAATTATGGGGGTTTCCCCAAATATTATATTTGGACCCCATTTAAATGGATATTCATGTTGTAGGACTTAATTGAATCCATGGAATTTGTCATTCATACATTGTGCGCATTGCATTATGCCATGTTGAATGTTTGTCGTTTCTATTTTTCCGGTGTTTCGTTTCTTCTCGGTAGAACGAGTCCGAGATCAAGGACGAATCCAAAGTGAAGATCAACAAAGCCGATGGCCGACACTTGATCATGGATCGACAAGTCAATCACCCTATTTTCCCCGAAGCTTTATATTTCTTTTTATCGCTCAATAAGGCAAGCACAACCCCTTTTTTCTATCTGATCCCATATTTTCAAGTATTGTTTTTTGATAAGCATCATATGGGTTTCCAAAGCTTTTGGTAGGTAGAGTCAGCATATCTTTCATGTTCCCCTTGTCGCCTAGTACCTGTTATCCATCCTAGCATGATTAGGTTTGGTTGTGTGTAGCCAGAGCCCATACATGTTTATATGCTTAGTCATGCTTAGTTGTGGTTTGATCCGTCTTGTTAACTTGACTAAAGGCTTGGACAATGAGGCCACGTGGGATGTGGTGGGTTGTCTTCTTCTTGCTGCCCTAGGACCCGATTCTCGCCTTTGAAACCAAGACTGAGAGTACGACACACGCGGGCTAATGGGATCCCGCTCGGCTGTTTCTGGTTTAGGTATGCCCGTGGGACACGTAGTTTGCCATGTTCCATTTGCGAGAGTGTTTAAAATGTTTTGGAGAAAATATAGGTCATGTCTGGGGACAAGTGAAGGACGAACTGATCTTGGTCCCCACGCACGGAAATAGGGTCCGTCAGGAGGTGGCCATCTCTTGTGAATGACGGATGGAACCCTATTTGAGTTGACTCATGGGCATATCTACGCAAGCTAAGAGTCGTTGTCAACCCCCGTCTAGTGGCACACCAAGGAAGTGTGCTAAATGATCTGGCATTAATGAGTCGGTTGGCACGTGTGGACTAAACTATACACCCCTAAAGGGATAAATCTATTCGAATAGCCGTGTCCACGGTTATGGACAACTTGGTGACGGATTCTGTGATCATAGAGAACATGAACCTAATCGTATAACTTGATAACAATGGGTGTGGGTTGTTTCCTCGAGGGTGAGTCGAGTGAATGATCCTAGTAGAGTAGATTCAGCTGTTGAAGATTCTAATGGTTCCAAAGATGATCGAAGGAGATAAAAGTTGGTCTCTTACCCCTTTTACAAAACTTCTGAGTAGACGAATTTCTACTTCGTCTCCCTCTATTGAAAAGTTGGCTTTATGCAAAATCAGCCCACAGACAGCTTTCTAACTTATGCATTACCATAACGGGTTATAGTCTTGCTGAGCTATGTACTCAGGCCTGCCGCTACTTTTGTTTCAGAGCCCGATGATACCACGGATGGAGGTTTGAACGTGGACATCGACGAGTAGTTTGGGGTTCCCAGGTAGCAGCCTGGTATCTGTAGTGTGGGATGTCACCGTTGCTTATTTCTGGCCTCTTAGGCCTTTTGTTAAACTTGTTGAATAGGAACATAATTTGATTTCCGTTGTATGATGTAATGTTGGGGCATGTGACCTCTGCGTGTAAGTTGTTATCTTGCTCTAATAAGAGTTGTATATTCGCTTTCTTGTCGTAGAGTCCCTGTCCTGTACCGGTTGTTCCAACCTCTCCCGTGCATGTTGCGTGTATGGATATAAAGTGCACGATCGAGAGGGAAGGTTCTTGGGCTCTTTGTTATGCAGTTTTGGCTATGCCCGTGTTATGGCTTAGCCGAGGGGTTGTGGTGCCGATGATCCATTCTGAGCACGCCTGCCGATGTTTACTCGGCCTGGGAGTGGTAACCCCAGTAACCCTCGGTTACGTAGCATGACCAGTGACACATAGCATTACTGTATAACTCTGAGGCCGAGTCCGACAGCTTAACAAGATCCTAGGATTCTTTGTTATGCATTCGTGGTTATGATTAGCGCGGTAGTCTTCCGAGGGGTTTTGTGCGATCGGTGTTTCCCTGCACGCCTGCAGTGAAATGCTGCCTGGGATTGGTACCCCAGCAACTCTCGGCTATCATGTCTAAGAGCACATAACACTTATAAAGTTCGCGGTCGAGAGGGAGGGTTCTTGGGCTCTTTGTCATGTTTTGGCTATGCATGTGTTATGGCTTAGCCGAGGGTTGTGGTGCCGATGATCCATTCCGAGCACACCTGCCGATGTTTACTCGGCCTGGGAGTGGTAACCCTAGTAACCCTCGGTTACATAGCATGACCAGTGACACATAGCATTATTGTATAACCTGAACACCACGAAAGAAAGCGTACTACTTTTCAATAAAGTCCGACATAACTCTGAGGCCGAGTCCGACAGCTTAACAAGATCTTAGGATTCTTTGTTATGCATTCGTGGTTATGATTAGCGTGGTAGTCTTCCGAGGGGTTTTGTGTGACCGGTGTTCCCGACACGCCTGCAGTGAAATGCTGCCTGGGATTGGTACCCCAGTAACTCTCGGCTATCATGTCTAAGAGCACATAACACTTATGTATAACTCTGGATCCGGGGTCTGATAATGATGCACCTAGCTAACGTAAGAATGATGTACAAAGAGTAACATTATGTACTCAAGGAGAAACATAAGCAAGTTAAGTAGAACCAATTTCACCTAAATTTTAGTATACCCTTACTCGAACCGACCATGTTTTAGCCCGCTGATTAGAAAGTCTAGTGGAACCATAAAAATCATTCATAAAGGTTCTATGGTATTTGCTGGTTCCACCATGCCGCCGTCTGGTCATGCCGACAACTATTTTGACCAAGCAAACACCTATCCTAATCGAACACAGAGTCCTTCCGAGGCTATACAAGTGATGATGTCTGATCCCTTCGATAGCCGTACTATGACAATCCTGGGGAGATGATGGAGTTGCGGGAACATATCGGGGGTCGCTAGATATAGCATCGACGGGCTTCCAACTAGCCGGATTCGTGGCCAACAATGTCGAATTGCGAGATTGGGCTGCCATGGGTGATTGTACAAGTAAGTTTCTTTCCTATTTTTCTCAATGTTCCATACGTATTTTAAATATGTAACAAAGACAAGCACACACGATATGTTGCAACATTTTTTAGGCATTGCTACAAGTGTGTGCCCCTTCCCCCCACCCCCGACTTTTTGATGTGGCGCAAGTGCTTTCAAAATGTAACAAATTTTTATTCCTTTCGTTGCGAAATAATATACCAGAGGTTACAGAGTTTTATGTGTGCTTGTTAGAATTTTTTATATTATCCCAGTTTTTCTACAATGTGTACCAAAATATTGTAAACATATGATTTTTTATATTATACCAGTTTTTGTTCAAATAGTTGGTGATTTTTATTGCAAATGAATCTCTAGCAATTTTGTTGTTCTTAACCATTTAAACCTTTGCAAATGCATGTATTTTGTTGTAGCTGTTTTTATATTTTTGTTAAAACTGTTGATTTTTTGTTAGAAATCAATCTGCAGCAAAACGTGTTGTTTAACCATTTTTTCTGTTGCAATAGTATATAGTTGTTGAACATGGGGTGATATTTTTATGTAAATATAGGAAAGGCCATGGCCAAAGAGATATACCCTTTCGTTCTAAGTGGACAACTCGGTACCACGGGTTGATTTCCCAAACATGAGGGCTGAAATGCAAAAATACATTGCGTCTGATTTTAACGTTCGATGTCGATCTCATAGAGGGGAATACGACCGATATATAGCGTAGCGTCGGGGCGATCGACACCTGGCATCGCCCTTACACAGATGATGGATTTTTTTTTATGTTGTTTCTCCTCGACTAAGTCAAGCTATGATAAAACAAACGTTGTATTTCCTTTCTTAAAAAATGATCTACGATTTGATCATCAAGTTGATAAGCTACGTAATGTTCAACATTATATAGTTCATGAAAATATAAGGCATGCCGGCGAATGCTCTATTCATAGCAAGAAAAGGCGAGCTTAGTTAAGGGGAATCACATTCACCTAGTTTGCATGCCTCTTCCGATTCGAATAGAAAATGCTCCCAATTTGTTAATTTGATTGTTCATCGTCCCATATTATGGTTTAAATCGGTTGCAAGTTTACTTGCCTTCGGGATACCTTTTTACTCCATGTTTACTTGACGTGAAAGGCGATACCCTTGCGCTGGCGGTGCAGCAGCACACGTGGTTGAAAAGAAATTAAGCGCGCACAGTACCGTACTGTTGCCTGGTTTGTCCGCCTGCTACAATTTACTACTGCGCCCGACATGACTCCGTCACCGGGCACCGGCTAGCTGGGTGTTCGCATGGCGGGCGGGCGGGCGTGCGTGCGTGCGTGCGAAGGGCGACCAGCCGCACACTGGCAGTGACACGTCGCCCGCAGCGAGCGGGTGTGGCGTTGGGCAGGGAGTGGCCAGGGCGCTGGCTCGATGAAGGAGACGGCTATGCCAGCTCGAGCGCATCACCGGGCTTGACATGCCTCTGCTACAACTGCTTCTCGGGCCCCATGCCCCCATCACTCGCGAGGTCGGCCACCTCGCGCAGCTCCAGGAGCTCGACCTGAGCTACAACAACCTCACCGGCGCCGCCACGGCAGACTTCGTCCCCGGCCTGAAGTCCTTCAACTTCGCGCTGAGCAACAACGGGTTCCGCGACCTACAGTACCTGATCATGAAGAAACCCAATGAGCGTGCCGCTGCCGGCCCAGCTGGGCAATGACGTCGCGCGGCTGCAGGAGCTCCGGCTACTCGTTCTACCGGAGACGTTCGGGCTGCTGTCGAAACTGACGACGCGGCTCGGCCAGACCCTCCACCTTAGCGGCAACCCAGGCATGTGCGTCAACAACGATAGGATAGGACCGTCGTGAAGGACGTCTGCTCGGCTCCAGCCGTACGTACGTGGAAAAGGCGGCGCGGCCGTCGTTGTCGCTCTGCTGCCTCATGATCTGCGTGTAACTGTACTAATTCATCGTTCTCTGTTCGATAATCAATGCTACACATGGAGATGGAGTAGGTTTTCAAGAAAAGCATCTGGCACTCCAACGCTAATTACGCGCCTTCATGCTCTGCATTCCTCATGTGGGTATGGCGCCGATCGACCTGGTCAGCTGGCCAAGTGGCCATGATTATGCATAAGTTTACCTGTATTTGCGTCAGTTCCCACTTCCCAGTGGTTGTGTTAGAAATCCTTATCGGCAACGGACAATCTCACGTTTCCTTCAAATTTATGGAGAATCTAGGAATTTCTCCAATATTGTGTTGTTCAATATCGTGTTGCAAGTTTTCTAAAAGTGCATAAAACCACTACAGGAATGGCGCTCTACGCCGACGGCTTTTTGTTGGGGCCGTCGGCGTAGAGCCCGCAGATGCCAGCCCTCCGTCTTGGCCGTGGGTGTAGAAAAAGCCTCGGCGTATCCAGGCTACGCCGACGGCCACCCTCGGCGTATAAAAAGCCCTCGGCGTAGGCCTCTCTATGCCGACGGCATTGCCCTCGGCATAGATATTTGGTCTATGCCGACGGCATTGCCCTCGGCATAGCTCTCTTTTGATCTATGGCTACTCACTGTTTTGATCATAACTTTTGCATTTGAAGTCGGATTTTGATGTTCTTTAGCTCGTTTCGAAGAGCATAAGGAGATCTACAACAATGTTACCGAATTGGGTTTTTCAAATTATTTTTATAAATATCATTTTTTCACAAAAAGGTAAATCATCTGTAAACATATATGGTTTTCAAGTCAAACGACCAATATATGACCATTTTCGTGGCATAGTTTGTAATAATGTTTCCATATTTGGCACATATGTGTATCTTGGTATGGGCAACAATGTTACCGAACTGAGTTTTTTTCAAATTATTTTTATAAATATCATTTTTATTTTCTAAATGTCAAAAACGACTTGTTTTGTAAAGCAAGTACACAAAATATGATGCAAAATGGCACCCATCCAATTTTCACACAAATTAGTCCATATTTAAATGATAATACAAAAATATTAGGAATTTTCTCCCTTTTTACCAAATTTCGCACATTTAAATGACTTTATGCCGATTTTTCGAAAGTAATTCAAATTTGAACTACAAGTGTGTGATAGTTTGCTCTGAAATTTTTCCAAAAATCATTTTAAGGTACACAAGTAGTGATTATTCATAGAACCATCCATAGTTTTGGAAAACTCGACTTCTTTCAACGGATAGCCTTGTTGACCATTTTGACCATGTTTTCGAAGTCAAACGACCAAGATATAACCATTTTCGTGGAATAGTTTGTGATAATGTGCCCATATTTGGCACATATGTGTATCTTGGTATGTGCAACAATGTTACCGAACTGAGATTTTTCAAATTATTTTTATAAATATCATTTTTCATTTTCTAAATGTCAAAAACGACTTTTTTGTGAAGCAAGTACACAAAATATGATGCAAAAGATGATATGGATGTAATATTTGAATTCCTCTCATTTTTCTAATCGACTTAGACATTTTATTTATCAAATTTTGATTTATAGATTTAAAGATACGAATTATTCCATATTGAATGTAAACAGGAAAAAATAAAGTAAAATTCATTTTATTGTTATTTATTCAAAAGATATTATTAAAAATTATTATTATTTATTCAAATAGATTTTTTAAATTTAAATTTTAAAAAGTGTAACATCATGACCCAGGAGTTAATATGATTGATAGAATAATAATATCAGTAAGTTCTAACATCTCATTTGATAGCTAATGTGCAAAGAATATAAAGGTTAAGCGTGCTGGGCTGGAGCAATTTAAGGATTGTGGGAAGTTTGACCAGGTTAAATACTTTGTCCTGAGATTAAGTGTGAAATCATAGATTAATTGTGTGTCTAAGTAAGAAATTTCGAAAAAGAATTAAAAAAGATTAAAAAAAATAAAAAAGTTAATTTTATTTTTGAAAAAAAATTAAAAAAATGGAAGAAAAAAATATGCCGACGGTAAAGCAGTTGGTGTAGGGAGAGCTATGCCGACGACTTTGAGCTATGGCGACGGCAAATATGTCTACGCCGAAGCCATATTACACCGACGGTCGTACGCCGAAGGCAGTCGTCGGCGTAGCTTGTGCCGACAGCCTTTCTTTATATGCCGACGGTTTAAAAGCCGTCGGCGTACCGCCTGTTTCCCATAGTGAACTAGACGTTCTCCGGTTCTTAGAAATATATAGATGCATCGCTAGCTTCCCATCACTCCCTGTAACATTTCTGACATGCACATTTTCTGTTGTACCTCTTGAAACCATGCGCATTGTGCCCGCTGAACCATCGTTGATCAACTACATGACTTTCTTTTCTCCCAGCCATATATCCTTCAATGCTCCTAACATTTACAAACCTCCTCTATGTTTTTTTATGGTGATCCAAATCCGTTTCTATAAGTGAGAAGGCTAACGACGGAGCGAAGCGAGGCCCGTCGCCGGTAGGCTTGGGCCGACCTAGTTAGGTCAGGACCACTATAAATACGTCTTGTAAGCCGCCGCCGGAGATAAGCCACATATTGTAAATCCCGGCGCGTTTGTAACCTCACCCCGAAATAGTGAAGTATTGCTGGCTGGCGCCCGTGGTTTTTTCTCTTCCTTGTTGGAAGGGTTTTTCACGTTAAAATCTCGTGTCACCGTTGGTTTGATCTTGCATAATTTCATCGTTGTTTTGCTATCGCTTATAACACTCTAACCCCTATTCTTTCCAAGTTTGTTAGTTCCTTGAGATGACATGAGAGTGTGGTAGAAAGCGCGGCCTGATTTGGAAGCTATGTCGGTTAGCGGAGGATTCAGACCGAGCAACTGGAGATACTATGACAGGTTAGGAGGGAGATGCATGATAGGTGGATGGACATGAAAGTAGAAGTTGTAAATCCCATTATCCATCGGTAGTTCCTTGTACCTCCTATCACTACGGGAAACGCACGAGACGTCGACGGCCGGAAGCCGTCGGCGTATAGATACGCCGACGGCTGCCGTCGGCCACTTCCCGTCGGCGTACCACTTCCGCTGTCGGCGTATCCGAACCCCGTCGACGTACGTGATGGTGGGACCCACAAGACGGCATCCGGCTGTTCCGTCAGTGCACCCCGTCGGCGTATGAGTGCCAATTATTTTTATTTTTTAAATTTTTTTTGAATTTTTCTTGAATTTTTTTGAACTATTTTTAATTCTTTTTATTTGTATTTCGAAATTTTCAACATAGTGACATACTTAATTCTTAATTGCACACTTAATTATATGTCAAAGTACTTACCCTGGTCAAACTTCCCGTTCGGTCACCCATCCTCAGATTGCTCCAGCCCAAGCACGCTTAACTTTTAAGTTCCTTCCAAACTAGCTTCCAAATGAGAAATTAGAACTTACTGATATTAGTACCCTATCAATCATATTAACCCCTCGGTTATGATGTTACACTTTTCGTTGTTTAAATTTTAAAATTTTGTTTTACTAAAGTAACAATCATTATGTAATAGTATATTTCGAATAAATAACAATAAAATGAATTTTACTTTATTATTTTCCTTTTTACATTTAATATGGAATAATTCATATCTTTAAATCCGTAAATCGAAATTTGACAAATTAAATACCTAAATCAATTAGAAAAATGAGAGGAATTCAAATATTTCATCCATATCATCTTTTGCATCACAAAAACCTTGATAGTTATAGGAAATTGAGAAAATACTCAAAAAATGAAATCCATTTTTAATTTTTTAGTGTCAAAACAGGCTTTTTTGTGAAGCAGCTACCAAAACGGCTCACCGAAAAAGGAACATCCAAATAGATAGAAAATAGTAGACCATCTTATAAGTGCATTTAACCTTGGGTTTGGATATAAAAACATACTTGGATATTTCAAATATTTCATATAAGTTCATGCCGATTTCGCTGGAATTGGGTCTGATTTGAACTACGAGTGCCGCATAGTTTGGTCATGATTTTTTGAAAAAATCACTTTTAGATCCAAAATGTATACTTTATTTAGAGATGTTTGACGGTTTTTGTTGGATCAAAGTTACGCTTAGGTTTAGGTTTATCGTTAGGGTTTACGGTCTCGGTTTCGGGATAGGGTTAGACATAACTAATTCAAAAAAAATAAAAAAAAACGGAAACCCTTCACATGGCATCCTTTTATATGACCTACCACCTGGAAAAAATTATAAACATGAGTTATGGAGGTTTTATAAAAAAACCTTCACAGAAATGAGCTACGAGGTACAAAGATGTATGGTTTTCGACTGAAATGAGATAGGGTATAACATTTAACATAGCAAAAAATGTCGGAATGAGCCAATATTTGACACACTGGTGTATCTTGGTTGTAAAATAGTATTGACTAAGGGGTTTAGGGTTTTCGTTGAATAAAAAACCCATTTTTCATTTTTTTTAGTGTCAAAATAGGCTTTTTTTGTGAATCAACTACCAAAACGGCTCACCGAAAGAGGAACATCGAAATAGATAGAAAATAGTATACCATCTTATAAGTGCATTTAACCTTGGGTTTGGATATAAAAACATACTTGGGTATTTTAAAATTTTCAGATAAGTTCCTGTCGATTTCGTTGTAAGTGGGTCTGATTTGGACTACGAGTGCCGCATTGTTTGGTCATGATTTTAAAAAAAATCACTGTTAGATCCAAAATGTATACTTTATTTAGAGATCTTTGACGGTTTTTGTTGGATCGAAGTTACGGTTAGGTTTAGGTTTATCGTTAGGGTTTACGGTCTCGATTTCGGGCTAGGGTTAGACATAACTAATTAAAAAAATCAAAAAATGGAAAACCTTCACATGACATCCTTTTATGTGACCTACCACCTGGAAAAAATTATAAACATGAGTTATGGAGGTTTTTATAAAAAAACCTTCACAGAAATGAGCTACGAGGTACAAATATGTATGGTTTTCGACTGAAATGAGATATGGTATAACATTTAACATAGCAAAAAATGTCGAAATGAGGCAATATTTGACACACAGGTGTATCTTGGTTGTAGAATAGTATTGACTAAGGGGTTTAGGGTTTTCGTTGAATAAAAAACCCATTTTTCATTTTTTTTAGTGTCAAAACAGGCTTTTTTTATGAAGCAACTACCAAAACGGCTCACCGAAAGAGGAACATCCAAATAGATAGAAAATAGTAGACCATCTTATAAGTGCATTTAACCTTGGGTTTGGATATAAGAACATACTTGGGTATTTCAAACATTTCAGATAAGTTCCTGCCGATTTCGCTGGAAGTGGGTCTGATTTGAACTACGAGTGCCGCATAGTTTGGTCATGATTTTTTTGAAAAAGTCACTTTTAGATCCAAAATGTATACTTTATTTAGAGATCTTTGACGGTTTTTGTTGGATCGAAGTTACGGTTAGGTTTAGGTTTATCTGAAATATTTTGACCGTTTTTCACAAAAATAAAAGAAATTGAGAAAATACTCAAAAAATGAATTCATTTAGCATGGAGACATTTTATGTGTACTAGTTGCTATCAAAAATGATAAACTTGAGTTTTGACAAATATTTCAAAAAAATGCTTCACAAAAAGTTTTATCATCTATATATAGACATGTATAACTTTCGTGTCAAATGATCAAGTTATGGCCATCCCCATGCCATAGTTTGTGATAATGTGTCCATACTTGACACATAGGGGTGTCTTGGTATGGAAAACATTGTTGCCAAAAACAATTTCCAAAATATTTTCGTAAATATCATTTTCCAATTTTTAAGTGTCAAAAATGACTTTTTAATTAAGCAAGTACCAAACATAGGTTTCAAAATGTCATGTGCATGGTGAAAAGATTTTATGGATGTCATAATTTGGATTCCTTTCATTTTTCTAATTAATTTAGACATTTAATTTGTTAAATTTCGATTTACGGATTTAAATATATGAATTATTTTATATTAAATGGAAAATAGAAAATAGTAGACGCCGACGGCCGCCGTCGGCGTATCAAAGTAGACGCCGACGGCCGCCGTCGGCGTATCAATACCGTAAAGCCCAGTCTGCGTTCCGTCACAGCGGGCCTTGTACGCCGACGGCATTGTAGATGCCGACGGCCCCGACATTTGGCTGTCGGCGTATAAGTCGGCCGTCGGCGTCTTGTGGCTTTCCCGTAGTGGTATGCCTACACGTATGAAATTCAGATCCGTTCAATGTATATACGGAACAAATAATGCATAAAAGAGGATTGAATAATTCCAGTAAAGAGAAGTAAGCCGAGGAAGACTATTCATCTTTGGTTTAGGGGCAGCTCGTGGTCCTTATATAAAACTTGGTGATAGGTAGTGACATGAAGACCTTGGTTCTACGTTAGGTAAATGAAGAATCTATTGAGTATGACCTTAGTGAAAGTGCATGGTTGCCCCCTTGCATGGTTTTGGTAATTAATGACAATCTCTATGGACTAATGTTTGCTTTGAGCTATATTTATAGGTGTGTCCTTTTGAGTTGTTTGATCTCCATTTGTTGGAGTGAAGGTTAAGTGAAGAAAAGTGTGTGTTGATCAAGGCTTTGTGCGGGTTGATCATCACTCAAGGCCAAGTGAAGATATGCCGAAGAGAGCGTCTCCCATCTTGGTGTATGGGGGAGCATCAAGTGAATCTTCACCGAAGCGCAATCGAGGAAGATGGTGCGTCTTGAGGAGATGAAGATCGTCTTCATCGACCTCAAGTGGTTTAAGCGCAAGGCAAAGGTATGATCTTGATAGGGTTTCTATTTTACCGGTCTCATGTTGTTTAGTGAGAGACCGGGTTATAGGATAGATAGCCGTACTATCAAGAGGGGCTCTCGACCGGATATCGTGATCGTATCGTCGTGGAGAGCACAAACCTTTGCATCCATGCAATCATCTTTATTGGTTCTTATTTGTCTCTAATCGTGGTGTGGTCTTGGTGCTTGTCGTGCTCGTCATGACAAAGCTAAGTTCACCGAAAACGGTTTTCATATGCGTCTTCTATTGCGTTTTCGGTATTGGAGATTTTGCCGGTTCTTCTGTGCGGAAGATTTATCTCTTCCATTTCTTTGCAAAATCTCCTTTGCTTGTTTGCCTTTTTCAAAGGTAGCATTTGTCGTCCTCTTTCCAACAAAATTGGTTTTATTTCATTCGGACTTCATTTGCAAAAGATTCGGCTTTTTCGGTTTACTCTTGGGTGCATTGTGTTCCCAAGAGCTAGTTGCATCTTGGGTGCATCGTGTATCCTAGACGGTTGGAGGTGCCGCGAAGTCTTCGGTTGTGAAGCTTTGGCACATTTTGGGAGCCCCCAATTGAGTTTTGGGTGTGTGCCCCAAGCAAGTTGTAAAAGGGCTCCGGAATCCGCCTCGAAGGATTCCGATAGTGGAAGGTGAACCAATCCCTTGGGTGAGGTTCATCGGAGAATAGGGTGAGGCCTTTGTGGCATCTTGAGTAGGCCTCTTGTGGCGAGCTCACACCCCTCCAACGAGACGTACTCCCTTAACAAGGAGGAACTCGGGAATAAATCTTCGTCTCCATGTGCCTCGGTTATTTCTATACCCGAGCTTTTACTTATGCAATTTACATTGTGATAGCCTTCGTGCTTGAAGTTTATATCTAGCTATCTCCTTGTTGCTTGTCTTGTTTAGCATAAGTTGTTGGTGCACTTTAGGTAAACATAGATTTTTAGGTTGTTGGCTTGTTAATTTAAACACCTAGTTTTATTCCGCAATTATCGAGCCCCTAAATAGAAAATGTTTTAATCGCATATTCACCCCCCCCCCCCTCTAGGCGACATCCGGACATAGCTTGTTCTTTCACTTCGATACTCTCGTCTAGGGCTGTAAGTAAACAAAGGACAAATTTCAGGATTAAGGAAAATTGATCTTCAATTTTCACACCATGATTATCACCTAGCTAAAATAATGTCTAATATGGCAAAGTTCATGAAAAATAGGTTAGCATAGAAAAAATGCCGGCTAAGTTTCACCAATTTCGTCTAATTGTCATCAATAATAGAAAATGGTTCGAGCCATCAATATCTTAATAGGAAAAATGATGCGTTCAGCTCAACGGATCAGCACCAGAGCAAGGTAGAGCTATCCGAGACGAGGTACTAGGACTGCACTACCCCGATGCGCCGCCTCGAACGTTTTGCACGTGTGCGACTAGCGGTAAGCTTCCATGGTCATCTCACCGGAGCTGGATCCAGATAGCTCGCGGAAAAAGTTTCTGCGTGTAGGTAGCGACCCGGCGTAGCCCAACCAGGGATTTGGATTTCGTCCGAAAAAAACGAATTCCGGCCGAATTTTGGCCATTTCGGTCTGGACCTTTACCGAACGAAATCTTATGAATTTTAGAGATTTTTGGCACACTAAATTCAAAAATATAAATTTAGACTGAATTCTGCTCGAAAATTCAAATTTTGGTCGTATTTCGTTAAATTTTTGTTCTAAGTTTCAAATTTTGCTTCCATCTTTTCCTCCGAAAAATCACCGAAATATCCGAAATTCGCGAAATACGCCCATTTCATTCGGGACCGGTAAATTTGTGAAAACGAAATCCAAATCCCTGAGCCCAACACATTTGCACTCTTCAGTTGACATGCAGGATATAGATGGCGTACTATAGGAAGCTATAGTATAGCGACATGGTACAAATTAGAGTGTACTTTGTGAGAGATAATAAGCATACAACTGAAAATGGTGTAGTGTGGATACCAGAGCTGAGTATAGCATATAGGAAACTATGAATTGATGTATCTCTATCGTGCAAACCGGTCCAAAAGCTAGGAAATCCGGTAAAAGTGTCTTGTCCTTACTAATATTAAGCAACCACCTACGAGATGCTTCATTGGACAACCATCCTTTAAACCATTGAAATTGGTGTCGTCTGTGTTGCTCTGTTTGAACCAACAACCAACTATGCCATGTTTGATTATTTGTGTCGTGCTTTTCTCATCCTAGTCGCGACAAGTAATAAACCTCCTACGAGCTCAATTCAGTCTCAGCAAAGCAAATATGAAACACATGGTTAGTTCCTCCAGGTGAAGTGAGAGTGAAGTGGACAAAATGGTCGGAGTAGATAGGTAGAGTGGTAAACTATATGGTTGGTTGGAGGTAAAATAGTTGGTGTGCCCGGGTAAGAGCAGGAGGCGTGGTGATTGGGAGTAATGTTAATCACATGTTGCAATTTTGATTATTCGTCAGTAGTTCCCGGTGTCTTGTTATAAAATAGCGCAGCAGAAAGTAGATCAACAAAGAACAAAAACACAGATTTTTACGTAGAAAATCATTACGGGAAAAATCACGATACGCATGAAGGCGTCTCACTATAATTGGGAGGAGTATTACATAAACGAGAGGACAAATCCTTCTCGTGCTATCAATGACGCTCTACCTCTTCTTTTCTCTCTCTAATCTATGACTACCTGTACCTATATATAGTGGGGCAAACAACTCTCTTTCTTGGCGAACACGAAACAGTGCTGTAGTCAAATGTCGTAGTCCGGTAGGACTCCATCTATATTACAACAGGTACGTGGGATTCAGGACACAATAAAATAACACTCCACCTTAGACCGAAATCCCTTACAATAGTCATAGCTAGCACCAACTCTCAATTAAAATTATCACAAGTAATCCTTGTCTTGAAACGTCCATAGGACTAAAAACTTCTCACGAAGTCACATTAAGCAAATCAATCGGTAGGTCGTCCAATAAATAACACAGCTGTCAACAAAGCAGACATACGAAGCTTGGGTCTTTTCAATAAAAGTATGAGTCTGTGCCACTGACCTAAAAACCGAAATTACTCAACCATCAAATGACATGCGTCATCATATCTCCTGTGGTGCCTGAACGAGCGCATAGCTCATAGTGCAACATCTTGGTGCACACAACATTGTGAAGAACTCATATCATGGAATCTGAACGTGCTACAAAACCAAGAGCACAAACCTTGGCAAACAATACTCATGCAAGAGCATCTGGTGTGGACGGCATCTCGTACACCCAAAACTGTCGACGGTTAATGAAAAATCCATGACATGGCCAAAACTGTCCTTGTAGAACAACTGTCGGATGAAGGAACCTCCTGAACTGCAACGGAGCTTAAAACTCTGCAGTAGACCCCTCTTAAAAGAGCAAAGACAATTCAATTGCACTGAACCTTAACAGTACTCATGTTGTAGTACCTAGCAGACACAAATGTCTTTCTGGCATCTCAGCTAATCCTCATCACGAACAGAATATCAAAACAAAACCTTCACATGCATAACAGCAAAACTTTGGAGAGCAAAAGTATATGCTGGCTACCAACAGGCTTAATAATTACCTCCTTCATTTTTTTTTCTGATAACTGTGTTCATCATATAACTGCAGCAATATATCTCCCAACAGGCTATAATCCAAAAACTCCACCTTGAACAAAAACTAACCAGTATATCCTCATAAACGGCTTGCGTCAACAATGCCCGCATCTTGACTTGCCATAAGAAAACCTTGTGTCACGGCCCAATAACGATAGATCATACTTCATAAACATAAGTAGATAAATCTGTACACAAGTAGTACAAGCCAAACAAATATTCCTTGCAGAATTAAACTTGCGAACAAACAACTGAGAAAATAGCACCTGGTATTGTCTCGGGTGGACGTAGCAACACGAATATTTTCCTGTTACACTTGTAGTGCACGTAGCAATTGGAGATTAAAATATCAATATGCAATATTCAATGCTTGACTCGGGACTTGATCCTCTAGTGACCTGCCGATGGATGCTTTCAATCCATCTGGTAGGAGTAAACTGCTTCATGTGAACATAACGGATTTGTATTGCTGCCTTTGCTTCACCTTGAAATTTGATCCGTCATGATGATCGATGTAGGATTTCATCGATCGATGGTATACATTGGCTCAGCTCCACGCATGGAATTGAAAGACCGACTAGCTGATAGTCGGCCGCTGGGAAACTGGCGACGAGTGCAATCTCGGCGACTTGACAGAAAACGACGCGGAAGCAACGAAAAACCAACTTGATCTGATAACAGACGTGCTTACTTTGGAATCGATCTGGTCATCTGTGCCTTCGATAGGTACTCCACGGTGATTCATACTTAACTCCTCGTACGGAATTAATACCGACTAGAGGACATAACACAAGCGTGAATCAAAAGGAAATCGTATAGGACTTGAAGACTTTGACGTGGTGAATCCAACCACACAGACGGACGGATCGTCGAAGGCGACGCACGGGACGCCGTCGAAAACTGTGAACTTTAGTCTCAGATCAGATCTCACGAATCAATCTTGATTTACCTCGGTGAAGCTGCATGAGGCCGCAACTGCGGCCGTTGATCCAACGAAGACGAACTGCGCGATGCTGCCCCGGGAGCGCAGCGTAAAGTCTCCCGGGACAGCGGATCGATCTTGAAGTCTTCGGCTCTGACACCACTTGTGTTATAAAATAGCGCAGCAGAAAGTAGATCAACAAAGAACAAGAACACAGATTTTTACGTGAAAAACCCTTGCGGGAAAAAACCACGGCACACAAAAAGGCGTCTCACTATAATTGGGATGAGTATTACATAAACGAGAGGACAAACCCTTCTCGTGCTATCAATAAGGCTCTACCTCTTCTCTCTCTCTAATCTATGACTACATGTACCTATATATAGTGGGGCAAACAACTGTCTTTCTTGGCGGACACGGAACAGAGTTGTAGTCAAACGCCATAGTCCGGTAGGACTCCATCTATATTACAACTGGTAGTACGTGGGATTCGGGACACAATAAAATAACATGCCTCCTATGCCTATACCTATTAAATTCAAATCCATGGTGTACACACATGAATCAAATACGGTACACACTGCTATGAGTTGAAATGCAAAGACTTCAGATGGGGCTTAAGCTATTCATCTTCCAATTAGTAAAGGCTCCTCCTTTTATAAGATTTCGGTGGTAGGTAATGAGAGATGAAGACATTGGGTTCATTGTTTGGTCAATACGTAGGAACCTCTTATGAACTTGGTACTCAAGTAGGTCAAAGACTATGAGAGCATTAAAGAAGCAGGATTTCATAAGCTTGTTTCACCTCGTGTAGGTCACATGCCATGCATGTGAGCTTTAAAATAATGATGAATTTTCAGAACTTATTTGCCTTAACTATATCAGATTATGAGAGCCTTAAATAACAATGAATTTCCTATTCTCTTATAGAAGTTTGATGTTGAATCTCAAAATTAAGATGATGCAACTAGCCAACGTACAATTTATTTGTAAAGAGTTCATGAAAAATGAAGTACAGAGAGTAACATTACGTACTCAAGGAGAAACATAAGGAAGTTAAGTAGAACCAATTTCACCGGAAAGTCCAAATGGAGGCCGAGCTCCATGGAGCTCGGTTTCCTAAAAAAAATTGAATCCGCAAATTTTTGTTTCGAAAAATTCTGAAAAAAAATCAGAGTTGTAGACAATACATTGATACACCATTGTGAAAATTTTCATGACCAAATTCGTATTATTACGAGCTACACAAAAAAGACAAATGTGGCAAAATTTCAAAATTTTAAGACTATGTACTGTTCACCGATTCAGATCTGCCGATTTGTCTTTTTTCCCTAGATCAGAATACAACGTATTTGGTCCTGAAAATTTTCACAATGGTAGATCAATGTATTATCTACAACTATGATTTTTTTCAGAATTTTTCGAAACACAAATTTGCGGTTTTTTAGGAAACCGAGCTCCATGGAGCTCGGCCTCCATATCGCCGCACTCCAATTTCACTCAAATTTCAGCATACCCTAACTCGAATCAACACTATTTTAGCCCGTTGATTAGAAAGTTTAGTAGGACCATACAAATATTTCATAAAGCTTCCATGGTATTTGCTGGTTCACCATGTTGCCTTCCGGTCATGCCGACAACTATTCCGTCCAAGCCAACACCTATCCTACTCGAAAACGGAGTCCTTCTGAGGCTATACTTACGTTGATATTTAATTCCTTCTATGGCCGCGACTATGACGATCCTGGGGAGACGATGGAGAGTTGCGGGAACATTCCAGGAGTCGCCGCACATAACGTTGACGAGCCTCCAACTAGCCGGTTTCGTGGCTAGTAGTGTCGAATCGGGGAGATTGGGCCAGCTTGGGCGATTGTACAACTAAGTTTCTTTCATATTTTCTCAATTTTATGTACGTCTTTTAAATATGTAACAAAGACAAGCACACACTAGATGCCGCAACAATTTCTAGGCGTTGCTACAAGTTTGTGCCCCCACCCTCCAACAAGTTTTTGTTGCCTAACCATTTCATTAGTTGCAAACGCATTTTTTTGTAACCGTTTTTTATTTTTGTTAAAACTATTGTACTTATTTTTTGCAAATCAATCTGCAGCAAAAAAAGTAGTTTAACCATTTTTTATGTTGCAATAGTATATAGTTGTTGAAGATGGGTTGAGAGATTTTGTTTCAATACTAGGGATAAATCAACACGGTGAAACTTTTATATAGCCCTTTCGTTTTAAACGGATAACTTGGTACCGCGGTTTGATGTCCTAAAACATGAGGTCTATAATGCAAAAATACATTGCGTCTTATTTTGGCGTTAAATGTCGATCATACCGTGGGGGAATACTACCAGTTTACAGCCTAGTGTCGGGTGACCGATGCCTAGCATCGCCCTTACACGGAGATGGATTTTTTTGAACCTGTTTGCCCTCGCCTAGGTCAAGCTATGATTAAACAAACGATGAATTTGCTTTCTTAAATGATCTACGATTTTATCACCAAGAGGATAAGCTAACATAATGTTCAACATTATAAAGTTCGTGAAAATATGAGGCACACTAGCGAATGCTCCATTCATAGCGAGAAATGGCGAGCTAAGGGGAACCACGCTCACCTTGCATGCATCTTCTGAATCCAGTAGAAAATGCTCCCATTTTATTAATTTGACCATAAGGATAAATCGGTTGCAAGTTTACTCGCCTCCAGGACAGCTTCTTACATGCGAAATATATTTACACTAGGATATCAAACGGCATGTTCGTACGATAATTTCCAGATCACTGTTCTACCTTTAGGGGTTTTTCACATTTTTTTCTTCTATGCATTGTTCAAGCTTGAAAATTGTAAACCATAGTAATTAGCCGCCACCGGCCTTGCACAGCCATCAAACGAAACCATACCATTTGCACGAATAGCGTCCCAAAATAGCGAAGCACCACAGGAGGAGCTACTTCGCTTCCTCACTAGCTAGCTGTTTGTGCATGCGTGTGTCGGCCCTACGCCCTAGCTACTTTGACGTGAAAGGCCACGATACCCTGGCGCTGGCGGTGCAGCACTAGCAGTCTAGCACACGCGGTTGAAAAGAAACCAAGCGCGCACAGTACCGCACTATTTCCTTGTTTGTCCCCGCCTCCTCCAATTTACTGCTACGTACTGCCACGGCGGGCATACGTGCGGAGGGGCGCCCAGCGGCACAGTGGCAGTGACACGGCGCGTGCGGGATTTGCCGTCGAAAGGATGGCGGATGTCCGTAGGTGTAGCAAAACTCGGGCGCTGGCTCCATGAAAGGAGACGGCTTGGCCAGCTCCAGCGCATCACGGGGCTCGACCTCTGCTACAACTGCTTCTCGGGCCGCATCCCTGACCAGCTCGGCGACCACGCGCAGCTCCAGAAGCTCGAACCGAGCTCCAACAATCTCACCGCCGGCGCCGCCTTGGTAGTTCCCAACCTCTCAATCCTCCGTCCCTCTCCACCGTGCGCCACGCCGCTTCTGCCTCTGCCACCCCCGTCGACGCAGCCACAAGCTAGAGGAGGTCGACTGCCAGAGTAGCTCGGGCGCCAGTTGCCACCTCCATACTAGTTCGGGTCGTGCGCCCTCATGATCTGACTCACGTGTATGAAACTAGCAGTTATGTCTTCTCGTTTTCTTAGACTTTATTTGCTAGTGTGAATAATGTTTAAATTTATTCGGTGGCAAACTATGTTATTTGAATATACGAACATTGTGTAAAAATCATTTGATAGTGTGAAATATTATATGTATTCCAAATATGATGGTATAGAATGGCTAAAAAAGAAAAGTGATAGAAATTGAGAAAAAGACATACAGCATGATCAAATCGGCCGTCCCGTTGGGAGCCATGGCCAGAAAAGGGCGGACAAGGGTAACCTAAATTAATGGTCATGTGACTGTTTTGGCTCATTCCATTGAAGTTACCCTCAGTTGATGTGTTAGAAATCCTTATCGACAATGGCCAATCTCATTTTCCTTCAAATTTTGGGAGAATCTTGGAAATTTCTCCGTCACCGTGTTGTTCAAAATTGTCTTGCAAGTTTTCTAAAAGTACACAAAACTGGAGGCTCTCCGATTAACATATAGATGCATCGCTAGCTTTCCAGGTCTGCTCGTAACATTTCTGACGGGTACATTTTTTGTTGTACCACTCGAAACCATCCGCATTGTGCCTCCTGAACCATCGATGATCAATCACATCACTTTCTTTTCGCCCAACCATGTATCCTTCAATGCTCCTGTCATGAACAAACCTCCTCTAACCCCTATTTTTCCCAAGTATGTTAGCTCCTTGAGATGAATTGAGAGTGTTGTGGAAAGGGCATCCGGATTAGGAGGCTATGTCGGTTATCGGAGGATTGAAACCGAGCGAAAAGAGATAATGTGACAGGGCGGGAGAGAGATGCATGATGGATGTACGACCAGAAAAGTAGAAGTTGTAAATCCATTTATCCATTTTTATTTCCTTATGCCTCCTATGCCTAGATGTATGAAATTCAGATCCGAACTGTATGTAGAGACGGAACAAATAATGCATAAAGTAGGATTGCATAACTCTAATAAAGAGAAGAAAGACGAGAAAGACTATTCATCTTTGGCTTAGGGGCAACTCTATATAAGAGACGGTGATAGGTAGTGACATGAAGTCCTTGGTTCTAAGTTTGGTAAACAAATAATTTATTGACTATGAGCATGGTACTCAGGGTAGGTCAGAGCCCATTAGAGCTTTTAATCAAAAGATGACTTTCCTTAGCTTGTTTCATCTTGAGTACTAACACTGTTTCTATAAATAAGTCGCACATGCATTTTAAGACGAATTTAGATCAAATAATTTGAGGAGAAATATCTTGATTATATTCTACATATTTAGTATCGTTTGATTCATATTGAAAAACACTTTCGGATGATGCTAATTTTATACCAATAGTCTCTATATATTTGGAGTAATTCTTGGTCAAAGAAAAAATACCTAAAAGGAGCGGCTAGAATTTTGTTAGCTTGTTTAACTCGTATAGGTCGGGCTATAAGTAAACAAACGACGAACTTCACATTTGTAAGGAAAATTGATCTTCAATTTTTACACCATGATTATCACCTAGATAAAATATTATCTAATATTGCAAAGTTAATGAAAAATAAGACACAATGGGGAACACTCACTCAACAACTACACTAGTGGAAAACCCCCCTATTGTCCCGGTTGGTTTGGGCCATTCGTCCCGGTTCCCCAACCGGGACTAGCAAATCGGGACGAATGCTAGTCCCGGTTGGGACACCAACCGGGACGAATGGGGAGGGTCTTTCGTCCCAGTTCGTAATACGAACCGGGATGAATGGGGAGGGTCTTTCATCCCGGTTCGTATTACGAACCGGGACGAAAGACCCGTCAGATTTTTTCACTTTTTTCAGAAATTTCAGAAAATTGTTTAAATTTGTAAAATCAATAATGCTTATACTGTAATTCATAAAAATATGAATAAAATACCAAATGTTCAGAAAATAAGACCTATTTGATTATGTCAAATGCATGCATGTTTAAAAAACTTAAATTAAATATTTTTTAGAACTACAAAAATGCCACTACTAGTGAAATATGGTGAACCACTATTACACATATCGTCACGAATATATTACACACATCTCATTCGTCGTGCTTGGTCGAACATATTACAAACGGTACATGTAGTACACACGAGTTTTATTCTTATATATATACATCTCTTTTACACTCACTATTTAATTTCAACCTAGCTTATAGTAGTATTCTCCTTTCGGATCTAGGACCTCTGCATCTAAGAATCCGGCAAATTCCTCTTAAATTGCTCGTACGCGATCCTGTGGTAGAAGGCCTTCTCGCAACCGTTCGATCTAATTAAAAAAGGGTCAATATATATGAATGAAAGTAATTGGCAATAAACTAAAATTATGAATATTGCATACGCACTTCAAGTTGTTTTAAGATTCTGCCCTTCTCACAGCACGTCTGACGAATGAACTCGCAGACATAGTATCCACATAAATGATTCCCACTTCCCTGGCTCAAGCACTTTACGGGAACAGAGTTCAATCAAAATAATAATCAAGAATGGTAATGGTATTGAACTAGAATCAAAATGATGCGCGGATCTCGGTAGTAATACTTACATTTATTGGTTTAAATGTAAACTCCTTCGCCCAATCACCCCTAGCCCTGGCGGTGAATCGTTTCCAAGCTCTGCCCGGTAAAGAAAATGAATAAAGGAGTTATATATTAATTACTTGCTATCAGTAAATGAACGGAAAGTTGCCGATATAGTGCCATAATATGATTGAAATTACCTCTGGAGGTATTCCTGCATGTCCACCCATTCCTTAAGGGGTTTATATAATGAGTCCATGACAAGTACTACTCCTTTGTCGGGCATAATGATTAGCAAAATAAAGTGGAAGCTGCGTACGCATAAGTCATCAATTATACACTTAACATCGAGAAATTAAGCGAAATAGAATGTGTAGTAACACTTACTTGAAGTTGTAAGGAAATAATATTTCTCTTTTGGTTTCGTTAAACTGTAACGCATTTACCAAGTTATTCTCTGTATCGTCGTAAAAATCATGGAGGCTGACTTCATGAATGTAATCTGGGTCAACGAACCCAATGTCATAGATTTGTCCTCTTTTGCATTGGAGAATCTTCATTCTGCATAATTAATATAGTGATGAGTAAGATTATAAATGCAATGAACGAGGTGAGCTAGCTAGAGACTTAATTACAGAAATAATACTTACAGACAATAGGCACTGATGATATCTTTGTCAAGGGCCTCTTGTTGGTATAACTGAAATAATTCAGAAAATTCAATCATTACCACGCCAGCTCCATGCCCGTAATCCTCGTTCTTATATCCCACGTAGATCCAATTTCCCCCTTTCTTTGAGTTTGTCATGTACCAACTATGCAATCTTCACATTTTTGTTGGTAGATCTTTGACTAACTCAGGTTTGACGAGAGGATGCCCGTGCCGGTATATGTATTTTGGAACTATGTCTTTGTGGAATTGTATTTGGTCTAAGTACTGGGCAATAGACATGCCCCGAGCAGAGGTTGCTTCTCCGTACAGTGCAACAAACTCAGGATCGATGCCGACCGCACGTTTGCTCGACCCCATCTCGGTATTGGAAGACACTTTGAGCGGGGGGCACGATTGTTTTTTCTGTTCTTCGAGCTGGGGAACTGATTTCCGGCTTGCACTACTACTCTTCGACCGCTGTTTATTTGCCCGAACCGACTTGAAAATAGAGCGTTCATAGTCTGGTGTCAGCTTTGGCGGGGGTTGGGCCATATTTTTCAGCATTTTCATGACATCGGCATGTTCTTGTGGGGTGGAGGGGAACTCTGGCTCTTTCGGCTTCTTGAAATTAGCAAACCATGCGTCGAGTTCGGACTGTTCGTACACCGCATTTTCCTCCGGTGTACGGTCGTAAGGTCTCTTGGCAAGATTCTTGTGAGGTACTTTTGGGTGGGGTGACCGCTTACGTTTCGGTGATCGGTTTTTATCGAACCCCAGAGTACCCACACGCGGCGCTGGAGAAGACTTACGCGGCGGCGGAGACGGCTGTGCTGGAGACTGAGGTGGCGAAGACGGCTGCTCTGGAGACTGGTGAGGCGGCGGAGACGGCGCCTGAGGCGGCTGCGGCGAAGAGGACTATTGCGCTGGAGAGTGGTGAGGCGGCTGCGGTGGAGAGGACTGTTGCGTTGGAGACTGGTGAGGAGTCTATGGCCTTGGCGTCCAGTTTGGAAGCACGATGAATTCCTTTCGCCATAGAATGGTCCCTTTCCTGGCTTCTCCAAGTTCAACCACCTCCCCATCTTCACCTGCAGGGTGTTCCAGCTTCAGCTCCTCAAATCCTTTACTAACTTCATCCACCCGACAATAGCGTAGCCATGAGGAACCGGAGATCAATGGAAAGTTGGTGTAGGTCCAATTGGTACGGCATAGCCGACCGCCACCTTCATGGTTAAGTTGAGCACTTTCACATGTAGCTCACAAGGTGTGCTCTCCGTGATATCATCCACTGGGTAGCGACGAAGAGGATCCTTCGTCAGTGCATCATCATCACCAGCCGGGACCATGCTCGAAGCCACGCTGCTTTTCCGATATGATGGGTCGGTAGCATCGACTGCCGCTTCTACATCATGCTGCTGAGATAGACCGGCAGTGCCTTGCTGGCTAAGTCGGTCAATTTGATCCTGCTGCCGCTTCATTGTTTCTTCTATATGATGCAGCCGGTCTGCAGCAGCGCTTGCTTCCCTTGCCTCCCTTTCCTTTCTCCTCAGATGACTTTTATCGGGAAATATTTTCCTTTCCGCGGAAAACCCATGTGCCCACGGCTTGGAGCCTGGGGTGCCTCGTGTTCGTCCTTCGTGTTCGGGATTCCCAAGGGCGCGTGCAAGCTCGTCATTCTCTCTATCGGGACGGAACCGTCCCTCTTCAACATCCTTGTGTGCTTTCCTAATTTCTTCGATGGGTAGTAGGGGATTATCCTTGTGTCTTCTGGTATATATGCACTTTCCTTCTGCGTCCAATGTGCCCCCATGCCCGTAAAACCAATTTCTTGACCGTTCGGTCCATCCTTCTTTTATAGGCTCTGGAACGATCCCTTTAGCCAGCAGGTCGGCCTCAAGTTTGTCCCACTTAGGCATGGAACAAGCGTAGCCACCAGCCCCCATAGTATGGTGGTACTTCTTTTTAGCAGCATTTACCTTATTTACTGCAGACATTGACTGAGCTTCCTCCGATTTCTTGTACGCCACAAAATCTTCCCAGTAGTCTCTTATCTTCTCATACCCGTGATCGAAATCCGGAGTTTTATCTTTCAAGATGAAGTCGGTGTACAATCTGTTCTTAAATTTGTTGAATAGCTCGGCCATCTTCTTAAGAGCCCACGCCTTGACTTTATCTACTAGAGCTTTTTTTCGGGCATCCATCTCCTCCTCATCTGGCTCCCCCTCCTCTGGATCCACCTCTGGCAACGACAAGGTGAAATTAACCATGACCTTTTCAAAAAGACGTTTTTTGCCTTCGGGGCCGAGCTAGCTAACTTCAGGATCCCTTGGCTTATTCCATTCTCGGATGGTGATCGGGACGTAGTCCCTAACAACAACACCGCATTGCTTCACAAATTTTTGTCTAACATCAATTGGAGCAATGGGTTCGCCGTCTGCAGCGACTTCTTTGATCCTGTACCGGAGATGGTCCTCCAACTTTTTGGTTGGGCCTCGTTTCGTCCTCACAGAGGATTTGCTCGATCCGGATGGCTAAAAGAAGAAAGACCGTTAGTATGTGTATATAGACAATAGAGGCTAAATTAATTAATATAAATATATATGCACCTTGTCGGAGTTTGTAATAATCAATGTTGCACCGGAGCCACCGGCTTCTGCCTTGTCGGCTTCTCCCTCATCGGAGACGCCGAGTTCGGCCTCTTTCCAGACGTTGGAGACGCCGTCTTCTCGGTTGAGAGACTCATCCCCCTCACCGGAGTCGTTTAGAAAGTGACTTGCGTCATCCTCGCCGCGGATCATATCCTCGAGGATATTTTCCTCATTTTCGTCTCTGCCGTGTGGTTACATAGTTTCTGCAAAATACGAAAGTTATTTTCGGAGTCGTCTCTGCCGTGTAGTTCAGAAAACTTGTAGGAATAGAACGGTACTAGAAGGAAAGGCGCGCGTTGCTGCGCCCGTTGTTTCTAAGCGTCGTCATGGTGATATATATGACAAATAATTCAGCATTTCATCTTGTCTGAAACGGAACAAATTTGAATTGTAGTAATAATATGACACATTTCGATATCATTGTACTTCACATGAACATCACTTGAGCAAAATTGTACACAGCTCCAATTACATGGTGCACCGATTTAAAACATCAGAGTATACAATTATATCAATTCATACAAATAATTATATGAATTCCGTCAATTCATACAAAACTGTATCAAATCCAATTCTATCGTAAATAAATAAATAAATAACTGTACCAAATCCAATTCTATCATACAAATAAATATGAAGCCTAAAATTATTGGATTTTGGATAAATATTTATTTATACAAATATGAAGCCTAAAATCATAAATAAATATGAAGCCTAAGCATAGGGAACGTGGTTTTACATCTGAAGCCTCATATGTCAAAGCCATTAGTCAGCAAAAAGAGTGCCTACAAGAACGAAGTAGAAATAAATGCATTGTTCTTGCATTTACCCTTGATTCTGTAGACAGTCTTCTTGCAAGCATAATGGACTATTCTAATCATCGGCTTGCATTAAGAATAGCCAAGAAGACAATATTATTTCTTTCGGCTCATAAATAACAGCAAAATCAGCTAACACTAAATCATTCCAAATTGACTTAGCAAATTTTTCTAATAACATTTCTAATAAATTTCTAACACTAAATTTCCTACCACTAAATTTCCTACACTACAAAAACAACACAAAAATGTACCTAAACTACACACCTAATTTATACTCTACCACCTTAGCAAAATTTCTACTAACACTTGGTCGACTAAGCAAAATCAACTAAGCAAAATCTACTAAGCAAAATCAACTAAGCAAAATTTCAACTAAGCAAAATATACACACCTAATTTCTACTCTACAGACCACCTTAGAAAAATTTCTACTAACACCTAAGCAAAATCTATAAAATTTGCACTAAAATTACACCTAATCTGCACTAAAATTACACCTAATTTGCTAACACTAAACTGCCTAACACTAAATTACACTAAAAAACAAAACAAAAAACAACTAAACCCAAAAAAACTACCTCTTGCGGACGGCGGATCGGTCGGAGGCGCGGCCCTGCGGCGGCGAGGCGGAGGAGTACGGGTGACGCGGCGGGGCAGCGGGCGCGGCGGCGGAGAGGCGGCGGCGAGGCGGAGGAGTAGGGCGCGTGGAGGCCGGCGGCGAGGCGGAGGAGAGCGGGCGCGTGGAGGAGAGGCGCGGGCGCGTGGAGGAGAGGCGGCGGCGAGGCGGAGGAGGCTCGCGCGTGGTGGAGGAGGCGCGGCCGGAGGAGCGGGCGGCGCGTACGGCGGACGGCGGCGCGGGAAATTTCGGCAGCCTGACGGCGCTCGATCGGGTTTTCCGCGCTCCGGTCCTTAGCGAAATGAGAGGAGTTGGGGGAGAAGAAGAGGCCGGCCAGATTTAAAAGGTAAAGACCTTTAGGTCCGGTTGGTGGCACCAACCGGGACCAAAGGGTCTTTAGGTCCGGTTGGTGGCACCAACCGGGACCAAAGGCCTACCCTTTCGTCCCGGTTGGTGGTACCAACCGGACCTAAAGGTCATTTTCGGCGGCACCGAAAAGGCGCGCGCCAAAATACCCTTTGGTCCCGGTTCGTGGCATGAACCGGGACCAATGCCCTGAAAATTTTAATGCCCTGAAAATTTTAAGTTCTTAATGTTGTTCCCGCCTTTTTTTCTTATTAAGGTGTTTGAATATGAATTTCATATGGTTTTGAATTTGAAAAGACTTTCAACATGAAAAGTGTTTAAATTTGAATAAATAATTTTTGGAATTTGAACTTAATTAAGTCATTAATTAAATTTATAAATTCAATATCTTTTCATCTGTTTATCAAAAAATGCAATTAAAATATCAAATTGTTGATAAAAATGTAATCTATCTATTTATATAATTTATATATATTCATTTAATTTATATCTATTGAATTAATTCATATCTATTTTTGCCATATTATTGAATCTCACTAAACTTTCAACATGAAAAGTGTTTAAATTTGAGCTCCAACGGTGCATTTGATACGGTACAGAATGACAACAGTGGATCAGTTGTCCTAACAATCTTAGGCATACTCCTGCCTAGGCCTATAATACTCGTACTCGTAGTCGCCGTCATCATCGTCGTCACTATCATCGTACTCATATGGCGCTCGTGGCTCGAACCTCGACGGGTGAGCACCCCCGGACTGCATGTTAGGGTAGCGCAGGCGGGGGTTATCGCCAGCCATGATGTAGTTCATAACGCCCTGGAGAGTCCGGCCAGCCCACCACAGCTGACGTCCGGTCTCGTTGAAGTCCGAAGGAGGAGGGCCATCCCCCTCGTACCTGGCGAGCGCCCTCTCACGCCGATTGATGAAGAAGGCTTCCCAAGTCGGGCGGTAGTCGGGATGCCAGCCCGGATCCATCCGCTGCTCCGGTGTGAGCTCGAGGTAGTAGTGGTTCGTGATGGCCGCCCGGCGCGCCACACCTTGAGGGACAGGAGGGACCGGCACGCCTCCGGCGCTCAGCATCCAGCCGGCGGGGACGCAGTAGCCGGGCGGGCAGGGGTAGTTCGAGGCGGAAAGCTCCTCCGCCTGACGGTAGGTTAGTACGGTGGAAGCTATGGAAGAGTGATGAGGTTGCAGATATGAGTTTAGATGTGATATATATAGTGAGAAATTGCGGGAAGACGAAGGCGGGAAGCGGTGGAAGAAGCACACGGATCGTGTGTTTCCTTCGAGCGCTTGTGAGTCGTTGGATCAGAGTTGTGTTTCTTTCGAGTGCTTGTGAGCTGTTGGATCGTGTGCACACGGATCGTGTGTTTCTTTCAAGCGCTTGTGAGCTGTTGGATCAGGGCCTTTAGTACCGGTTCGTGTTACCAACTGGGACTAAAGAAGAACACGGATCGTGTGTTTCCTTCGAGCGCTTTTGAGCCATTGGATCAGAGTTGTGTTTCTTTCGAGTGCTTGTGAGTTGTTGGATCGTGTGCACACGGATCGTGTGTTTCTTTCAAGCGCTTGTGAGCTGTTGGATCAGGGCCTTTAGTACCGGTTCGTGTTACCAACCGGGACTAAACAAGCACACGGATCGTGTGTTTATTTCAAGTGCTTGTGAGCCGTTGGATCAGGGGTGCGTTTCTTTTGATGGCTTGTGAGTTGTTGGATCTGCACTCCCACCTCATCCACAGTTACACCTTCTAATCGCCTATAAATAGCGACGTCCCTGCAGCGAACGGCACACAACGAGCGTCTACCTTTGTCACCGAACCCAATGGTTGGATTTAGCCTACCTGCTGGCATGTTCCCTGGCATTATTGTGTTTGTCCTTGTTCGCCGGCCAGCCATTGGAGCCACCTCCTGTAGGTCGGTGAATAAGGACAACACAACGACGTTGTTGGAAACACAAGCCCTCGGGTAGGTTGAATCCAACCACTGGATTAGGGTGACACAATGATGAATTGCCGAGGAGGTGGGAGTGGTGGTGGTGGAAGTGGTAGCCATGCCCCTCGGTCGGATCCAAGCAGCTGTAAGGCTCTCTGATGATCTACAACATTTATAACACTTTTTGGGACGGTCGTTATATCATCAGAGAAGTCTTGCGGCTGCTTGGATCGAAGGTCGATTTGCTGCTCACGACGACGCGAGACGGATGCGCAAGCTTCCGGATGGGCAAAACCAGTGTTGGATCAGCCACATGACCCTATATGCAAATCATTCGGATTCCCGTCATACAGCCCAACGGTGCATTTGATATGCAGGCACTCACGAGCCACCGTTGGGCTGTATGACGGGGAGACCGAATACAAATTACATAAAAGGTTTAATACATTTGGGAATACTCGATCATACATATATTAATTGTGTAATGCATTTGACAACACTCATACACAAAAAGTTTTTGAGAACACTCATGCATTTGACATGATCTCTATGATCGCTTCTTCGGCCGTAACCATGTAGTTTCTTCATTATGTATTGAACTATTATTTTTGGTTGTATGGTTTGCCGATATACTTATACGCGTACATATCCGATTAAATTTTTTCCTTACCGAATCCGCTCCGTTTCTGCCCCCGAATCCGTGATATGATATATCCGATCCCGAATCCGCAACCGGTCATTATCCGCTCCGGTCCGAATCCGATAAAAAAATATGGTATAGGATACGGTAACGACAAAATCCGATCCGATCCGATCCGTTTACATCCCTAATCCCCATATTAGTACAAACAAAACAATTATTTTAATCTGGTAAATGCAACTAAAAAGGACCAGAAAATTCACAAAGAAAATACGAAGAAATGTGGCCCCTAGTATGTTGGCATGGAGCCAAGTGACTGGCAGCAATATGCTCAACAGCAAGAAAAATGGTCCTTCAGTTACATATATTATAAATATTAGTTCTCTAAATAGTAAAAATTAAATTTCATCATACTGAGGATCAGCAAGAAAATTTAAACAATACATACACTACAATTTTTTACAAAAATATATCATTTACTAAGCTTACCTGTAAAGACTTAAGAGGACCGCATCAGGAGAGTAAAGAGGGAGCGATAAGAGAACAATACATCCCGGGGAAGCAGAACCTGCATCCAACAGGACATGGACATGAGTACTCCCTCCGTTCCGAAATATATGACGTTAAACAGATTTCCGACAAACCCCAAAAATCGCCCAAATGACTTCTCTGCCCCTACTTATTTGTTCATATTACAACTTATGCCATCCCGCACTAGAAAACGTTTCACTCCGCGAAACCGAAGTTGAAATCACCGTCGTCTTCCTCGTCTCGCCTCGGCCAGGCGCAAGGCAACACCTCGCCTCACCCATCACCACGCCTCGTCCCAGGCCCAGATCCTCTCACCCAGGCCCAGATCTCGTCGCCCCAGGTTGCCTCTCGTCGTCTCCTCGCCCAGGTCCTTGTGCTGCCTCTCCTCGTCTTCTCGCCTAGGTCCTCCATCAGGGCGCCTCCATCAGGAGGATCAGGTCGCCTCCATCAGGGCGCCTCCATCTTGGGCTGCTCTCGCTGCTTCATCTCCAGATTGTCGACCAGCCCAAGGTTCCTGCGACCTCGGCCAGCCCAGGTCAAGCAGCAGCACGGCACGACATCATCTCCAGCACGCCACGAAATCTTCTCCAGCACAGCACGACATCATCTCCGGCACGACACGACATCTTCTCCGGCACGACATGGAACGGTATCATCTCCGGCACGGCACGCCACCCCTGCAAGAATGGATGAGCTATTCAATCATCGCGCTATGGTTCTGGATCTCAATTGTACTCCATTAGAGGAAATGAAGATGCAGGTTCAGATCCCCATGAAGATGCAGGTTTAGATCCCATGAAGATGCAGCCACGGCGGCGGGTGATATCCTGCAGTACCGAAAACTTGAGCAACTTGACAATAACTTGAGTAAGTGTAAATAGTGTTGGAGTAACTTGAGCAAGTGTAAATAAGAGTAACTTGAGGAATTGCAAATAGGAGTACTCCTGCAAGTGCAAATTGCTACTGCGGACAAGTCAGATCATGGACACTAGACACAAAGACAGATCATGGACACTTGATGGTTTACACGCAATTTACTGTCATGTTTAAATAAACATTAGCAAGTCGTGGACACTTCAAGATCATCTGCTACTCCTATTTACACTCAATTTTGCAAGATTTTCAAATTTTATCATACTCACATGGATACATGATGCAAACAAGGAGTGACTAGCAGAATTTTATCCTACTGATGGCATCATGTGTTCCATGAAACCTATGCTCAGTTGAAACCACCAGCAGACCATTTAATCGAACAAACCACCAGCAGCAAACTCACTGACAGCAACAAGTTACTCCATGACAGCAAGTTTACAATTTAGTAACTGCAAGTTCAAAATTACAGCATGTATTACCGCAAACAAATGTACAGATAAAGAAGCAAATGTACACAACAGTTTGCACTACAGCAAGTTAAGATCATGCACTACACAGCAGTTTGCACTACAAGTTCATGACAGCAAGCAAGTTCATGAGCATGCACAGTCCAACACTTAGTCTAATTTTTCATATCGCTAGCAATCTGTGCAAGCTAGCACTTGCTATTCCTGCTAGCAATCTGTGTGGAGAACAAGCAAAAAAAACACTGCATACTCAGTGAAGCACTCCATCACAGGAGTACTTGGTCCTCAGTAAACAAGCAAAAAAATAAGCGCCATTACTGCATACTCCACTCAACAGATCATGCACAAAATCATGCCAGCAATTCCTTGTGTTAGGAAGCAATAAATAAGGCACAAATTATTTGGAATAGCTACTGCATGAACTACAAGTTGTTGCAGTAATCAGGAGTACTGAAACTCGTTTACAGAAACGATTTTCACTCAAGTTCTTACTCAAATTTCACTCAAGTTTACATAACAAAATTTTCCATTCTCAGCTACTGCCAGCAATTAAATTTACTCCAAACAAGCAATTAAGAAAGCAGTAATTTATTGTAGTGCACTAAATATTGTACTCCAAGCAAGCAATCTACAACCTGTCAACCTGAATGCTACTCCAAGAAAGCAGAAATGCACTACAGAGCAAGCAGTACAGAGCAACTCCAAGCAAGCAGTACAAAGCAGATGACCATATTCCACACAGAATCATAACCAGGTGCCCCAAATGACATGCATCAGAACCAGAGATTCGACGAACTAACACATGTATCCATCAACTACTCCAGGTGCCACATCCCATGGACATACTCCACACAGGTTGATTGACAGCAAAACGAAATGGATCTGGAACAAGCAACATCCAGCGACAAAGAGAGGAGGCAACATACCGGACAAAGAGAAGTGGGGGCTCCGGGAGGACGAGACGGTGACGCTGCTCCTGTGCTCCAGGTGCAGGCAGTCTCCTCCCTCCGCTCCGGTGCTCCAGCACCGCCATCCTCCCACCGCTCCAGCATTGCCGTCCTCCTCTCGCCGCTCTAGCACCGGCGTCAAAGAGTTTTACCACCGCCGCCCACAGATCTATCGCCTCCGCCCACAGATCGAGCGCCGGCGCGGTAAAAATCCGAAATTTGACCTACTCGGAACGGGAAGCGGCGCGGTAAGAGAGGGCCGAGACGCGGCGAGAGCAAGAGAGAGAGAGAGAGCGCCCGCCGGCGAGAGAAAGCACGAGAGCTCGCCGGCGAGAGAGAGTAGGAGGGCGCGGCGCGGCGCTGGCGAGAGAGAGGACGGGAGAGGGACGCGAGTGGGAGAGGACGGGAGAGCGAGTGGGGAATGGGCGACGCGCTTCGCTTTCGCCCCGACCGGGGGCAAAATGGGAAACTCGGAAATTTCGGTAACGTCGCGGAAGTTGTACGTGACATGCTAAAACGTCATACATTTCGGAACGGAGGGAGTATATAGCTAGAATTAGAGTCGCTTCAAGTATATTTCAAGAAACACTAAATGAAAAACATAAGCTATATTCGTAGCAAGTACATATCAGATCAACTATGAACTATGTAGTAGCAAACATAGGACATGATTTATCCGACAAATAAAATGAGCTATAATTTTGAGTATTAGACATCGGGTAGTCCCGGACTTCCATCTCTGCAAGATCACGCAGAAAACGCCTCCAGCTCACAGAATGAACCACATAAGCAAGAGAACAGAACTCTCCTTGCAAAGGCAATCGCACATCCTGAATGAGCAGGCAAAGCAAACAAATCACATGACTACAACAGGCGGAACTGAAACAAAAAGGTTGCTGTGAAGCGTAAATAGTATTGATTCTTTTATAGAACAGGCTGCTTCATATAATGACAGGGGACCGGAATGGAGTAATTCTCTTGCTTTTCTCTTCTAAATAATCATGAAATTCTAATGGCTTAACTGAGAATGAGAAGTACAAGTGTAATAAAGAATGAGAAGTATAAGTGTAATAAGAGATATGATTCTTCAAGACGTTCCTATTTTCTGAATCAAGAACTAATTCACGAATCTATTGGATCAACTTTGAGACGCTCGCATATCCAATTAAATGTATTGCTGCTCTCGGCCTACTCACAATGCTTATTTCAGACTTGACAAAGATCCAATTTTGATTCAGTTACCATATGCCATTCAAATACATAGAACATGTACTGGTTTCAGATCATCTGATTAAACATCTCCATAGACAAATCCACTCTGTCCGCATCCGTGAATCCAAAGAAAAAAAGAGGAGAAGAGATGAGTTGGGGAACTAAACAAAAATAATATGAAGAAAACATCATCTAGTCTGTAGTGATAAACGTGCTTGTGATTACAACAAAAGTACTCTGACTTCATGTGCCCTGCAGCCGTCGTTGCCGCGTGCGGTAGATTAGCGTCGATGGCGGTACGGCGAGGAGCTGCTGCTGTGCAGCGGTCGTCTTCCTCCTGGTGGTCGACCGGTTTCTCTGGTGGTGGCATCCGGCCAACCTGGCTCCGGATCCGGCCTTGCCGTGGCAGCCGATGGTGTGGGGGTGTGGAGGCGCGGTGGTGGTGCAGTGGATGGGGCAGGGTGATGGCGGCGCAGGCGATGGGCTGGGCGGGGGCGTGCAGCGGCGGTGTAGGCGATGGGCAGGGCGGGGACGTCCAGTGGCGGGACTTGCGGCGGTGCAGGCGATGTGCGACCGCGGCGGTGTCGGCGGCGATGGAGGACAGGGTGGGGACCTCCAATGGCGGGGCGTGCGACGGTGCTCCAGGTCGTGCGTGGGGATTTTCTCTACGGGGTGGAGGTGGAGGAGGATTCAGTCATCTTAAAACGCTAAGTGCACACAGGATACCTTATTGGTTAGTTTGCACCGTTAGATTTAGTTTGGTGGGGCAAATCCAACAGTTGCAATGATTTAATATGTTCACTTGTTTAATAATGGAGTAGTAGTAGAGATAATATAACGCAGCTCTGGTTTGTTCAAAAAACAAAAGCCATCATTTTATCCGGGCTCACTAGGCCCGTGAAGGTTACGCCCCCATCGTCCCATGTTTGCACCCCGTTTACGTCCGGCCCAGGCACGACACCACGCGATATCACGCGACGGCCCTAGACTCCAAAACCTCCTCCGCCCCTCTCTCCCAGCAGCGTCGCCGCCCCGCCGCCGGCCGCGATGGAGGCCCTCCACGAGGAGATGCCCTTCGACCTCGACTTCCACCCCTCCGCCCCCCTCGTCGCCACCTCCCTCATCACCGGCGAGCTCCACCTGTACGCACCGCCAAACCCACCCCCTCCAGCACCCTGAGTAATTTCCCGCTCTCCCCCCCGAGCAACTAACCGGCTCTAATTTTCGCTCTGCCTCGCAGGTTCCGCTACGCCGATGGGTTGAATCCCGAGAGGTACTCACGATAGCCCCCGCTCCTCGTGCTTTGTTAGTTTTGTAGTATGTTGCTGGTTGCTCTGGCTTCATGCTTTCACTGCTTCCGGCATTTGATTAGTGTTCATAGAGTTTCTCTTCACCTGCCAATTAGTTTGAGCTTAACCTCTAGGTTGCTTGACGTTTGGAGCTGTTATTAGAGGTTTCGTTTGTTGTATGCTAATTGCACGAGGTGGCTCAGTTCATTTGGTTAATCCATAAGAGTCCCTGTAGGGTTTAACTCCACTCTTGTCGTTTTTCCTTATAATTAGATTACTCTGTCTGGTTTCGCAGTCCATGATACTAGTAAGTTTAGAAAAGCTTGATATGTGAGTGGCGGTGTTGGTATTTGGGTTGAATGGGGTGTATGTGAGTTCAAATTTTCTGTAGCTTACTGATTCTGTAAAACTAATAATGTGTAACTTCTATTAGGAATCATTTCTGTCTGTCTTAGTTTTGTTTGATGTTGGAGCTTTTTTCATGTTAAAATACAGTTCTTAAGTTGTTTTCAGATATTAGAGATTGCTGATAAATGTCATTTTGCTGTAATTTTTAAGGTTGTTCGCGGCAAAAGCTCATGAGGAGTCATGTAGAGCTGTTCGTTTTGTGGACTCAGGAACTGGTAATGGATCCCTTTCAGTCCTAGCCCCCCCCCCCCCCCCCCCCCCCCGCCCCCCGTGCTTGCAAACCAACTGTTGTGCATTTTATATGTGATTATGTTCTGTCCGCTGTTTCTTTTTGCGGGGCTTCTGTCCACTGTTTTTAATTTTCTTAATCACAGCGCTGCAAACTTAGCTCCTTTACGCTGGCATTTGCAATCACAACCCATATGGGAGGTGAAGACCTCTGACTGCCTTGTTAGATACTTAGATGTTCTAACCAGGTCCTGTGGGCTGTCTTGATTTTGTGGCTTGTTTCAGTGATTCTGACGGGATCTGCTGATAGCTCAATTCTTGCATCTGATGTAGAAACAGGCAAAGCCATTGCCCGTTTGGAGGATGCACATGAGTAAGCATATTTTCATTGCTGTTATTGATTTTTGCGGAACTAAATATTTATGCTTTATTTTCTTGTTCATATTTTCAGTAATGCAATAAACCGCCTCGTCTGTCTTACTGAAACTACAGTTGCTTCAGGCGACGATGAGGGCTGCATCAAGGTATTAAATATATTGTATTGATTCTACTGCTTCAGCCAGCCTTTAAATGTTGGCCAGTTTTACCTATGGTTGTCATTACGTGAACATTTAAGAGAGTGCAAATATAAATTGTATAATTACACCTGAGCTTTTTTAGCCACAGGCACCTGTTATAAATATCTAATCATCTATTCTGGGTTAATAATAATCATATTAGCTGCAATTGTTACCTACAAATGTCGTGGACTGACACAGTGCTCTTACAAGCCGGCCCTTGCTGTTGTTTTCCTTGTTTGTAGTTCTTTTTTTTTCAATAATAGTAGCAATAATCTCTTCGACAAATCAGTTTACAGTAAAGCACTTCTGTAATTTTAGGTGTGGGATACTCGGAAACGATCTTGCTGCAACACTTTTCACTGCCATGAAGATTACATATCAGATATGACCTTTGTAGCTGGCTCAAATCAAATATTGGCAACAAGGTACTTTATTTTATTTCTTGCAATCTCGAGTGTTGCACGAGTAGCATATGTCTTGGCGTTACTTCCTTAGGAGCGAGTGGCCTAATGTATGCATGCACAAACTTAGTGTTTCCATGGCAACAAGGTTTACCATTCTCTTTTGCTGATAAACCATTCGATCCCATGGCATGGAGTGGCAGGAACCATTTCACTTCTTAGTTCACTTCCCTTTGGTGCGGAAATAACACCGTTATTTGTACATGATGTTATATTTGTGAGGCCAGTGCTTTGTGAATCCTTGAAATTGTATTTTTTTTGGCAGTTCTACCTTTTCAAAGTTTTGGACTGCTTTTCTTGCCTTGATTTTATGGTAATCTAAGCTTACATTGCTCTTGTTATTTGCAGTGGTGACGGAACTTTATCAGTAAACAATCTTCGTGGTAGCAAAGTGAGTTGCCTTTCCATACATCAAATCTCATCCCTGTGCATTAAGTAAACCCTTATATCAAGTTTTGGTTTTAAGAACTATATTGTTATAGTTTTACCTTCAATCTTTCATAACCGTAGTCGTGCCGAATCTGCTGATAGGTAAAGGCACAATCTGAATTTTCAGAAGATGAATTGCTATCCTTGGTGGTAATGAAGGTAGTTACTTTTGCTTAACAACTTTTGCTGATCGACACCCTACATCTGTAACTTAGCAGTTACTGAACGATAGCTTAATCTTTGTGATTCTCAGAATGGTCAAAAAATTGTTTGTGGAACTCCGAGTGGAGCTCTGTTGTTGTATTCGTGGGGACATTTTAAGGACTGCAGGTAAATATGTTTCATCACTGCACTGGCAGAAGAAATAAAATGTGCCCTTTGACTGTGATCTTTTTTATTCAGTGCTATTATTCCCTATTGTAAAATGTAAACTAATGCATAGCTAATGGCTATGAAACTATCATTGACGTTATTCCACTTCTGAAAGGCAAACTATGAATACACACCTTGTTTTCTCCAGTTCTCTGTTTGCGTCAAATCAGCCATTCAATTGATGATATTCCACTCGTTATTATGATGCTGCTATGTCCTTTTGACTAATATTTACATCAGTAAGCGTTATGTTTGTCAATGTGAGGATCTTACTTTCTCACAGTTAAAGATTAAGGGCTTTAGCAAATTTTGTGATGCATGGCTTTATTCAGTTATTGTCTCGTGTGTAACTCCAACATAGTTATTAGTTGTAAAGCCTCATCTCCCTTTAAATGTTACCGATAAAGCCTGAGAATAATCCTGACATATTATTATATGCAGACTAATGTGAAAATGTTGCAGCTTACAACTAGTTTGCTTCTTTGAATTTGTGTGATGGTAGACTAAGTCTGTAAGTGAATTTGTCTGTTGTTGTGTACTGACATACACTTTTGTGGCTAGTGACCGCTTTCTGGGGCACTCACAATCTGTTGATACACTGCTGAAGGTTAGAATCATTGTACTTTTTATTGCTGCCTTCCTTTTTTCAATGTTGTCATCGTTAAGATAGTATATTTTGTGTTTTAGTGGGATGAAGAAACTCTGGTATCTGGTGCAGCAGATGGTGTGATCAGGTTTGAAATTAACCATGGTGCCTTTCATGACCTACTTCTGGTGCCTGCATAGTATCGTCGTCTATCACAGTTACATATTTTCCTTGGATGCAGATTAGTGGGTATCTTACCTAATCAGATAATACAGCCATTAGCCGAGCATTCAGAATATCCAATAGAGGCCCTCGGTATGCTCAGTCCATTTCTTGGTATATAATTAACTCCAAGAGATTACATGTTCTTAATTATTATCATTTCTGTTGTGCAGGTTTCTCACATGACAGGAAGTATCTAGGCAGTATTTCGCATGACAAAATCCTAAAGGTGACCTCTCTCCCCGTCTGTCCATCCCGGTATATCCATGTAGCAGTGATGTAATCAGGCGTCCCTGTGATTTATGCAGCTCTGGGACATGGAAGAACTCTTGGGAGATCGGCAGTTAGATAATCAGAATGAATTGCCCGAAGCTGCAGCTGCGGTTGATCATGACGAATTGCCCGAAGCCAACATTGACGAATTGCCCAAAGCAAATGTTGCTGTTGATCACAACGAAGCGGCTGAAGCTGATAGCGACGATGATGGGATGGATGTAGACATGGAGCCAAGCTCTTCAAAGAGCAAGAAGAAAGGCAAAGGCAAGCGTTTGAATGGGTTCCAGCCGGACTTCTTTGCAGACTTGTAGCTCTCGCTCGCTCGTCTAGACTCGAAAGCTCTATATATCCTTCGCGTGGCGACATGATTACTACTACTTGAGCAGTTTTGACCGCAGATCAACACTGAAAGTTCTGACCTCCTGCATCGAAGTGCGAGGTCGATGTTGTATCCGAGTATATTTTTGATCGTAGAAATACTAGTTAGAGTCCTAAGGTGTGTGACTATTTCGTGGTGAACTGGTTATCATAGTTATGTGTTCTATGGCTGCAAATGACCGTGACCCATCTCGATGACGCGAGTCTGTGAAGTATATGTACCTGTCCTGAGTTGTGGCTGTTTATGCTGTGTTTGATGCTTTTGTGCACGATGCTGTGTTTGACTTATAGTAGTATGAAGTATAAGAAGGAACATGAAAATCATTTCACACCTGGTGCTAACCCGTCACTTTTCAGAAATAACAAGTGTGAGTGTGACGAGCTTAGGGGATTGGGCAGCCTTGCTTGTCAAACGGTCCATAATAATTGTCGCTGAATCGCATATTTCTTACACTAAAACCTATCTAGATACATTCGATTTAGGGATAGTTAGGCCCTCTTTGGATCAAAGGGTTTTGAAAACGGAGGAACAGGAAAAGTACAGGATTCAGTTGTATGTCATCTCCAATCCTATGGAATACAAAACCAAAGGAATTGAGAACAAATGGTCTTTGGCTGCACCGTAGGAAACGTACAGGAACTCCATACATTAAAATAATATTACTTTGCTGCCAAGAAGACTAAACAACAAATAAAGTTGTGTTTTTGCCGCCTGGCAGATGAAACAGCTCCGCTGTTTTGGCGCGAGCGCACCGTGGGAGCGGTGAAAGAACAACTATGCCCGAGATGTCGCCTAGAGGGGGGGTGAATAGGCGATTAACACTTTTTTCTAATTAGGGGATTGATAATACACCAAGATGGGGAAAGCACTCTTCGGCATATCTTCACTTGGACTTGAGTGTCGATCAACCCGCACTTAGCCTTGATCAACACAAATGATCTTCTAACCTTGACCTTGACTCCAACCAATGGAGACAAGCAGCTTGGCCTTGATCAACAAATGATCTTGACACAAGCTAAAGGACAACCTACACATAGAGCTTAATGCAAATATTAGTCCATAGAGATTGTCATTAATTATCAAACCATGCATGGGATCAACCATGCACTTTCAAGCGGCCGGAGCGCCCTCTTTTCGCGCCAGGATTTTTTCCGAGAGCTCAGACCTAATGTCTAAAATCCTCTGGAATCGGTACCTTAGGGACCCAATCCTCCGGAATTTCAAAGGCTCAATCCTGTAATCCAAACGTGTTCCATAGGAAACGATCCGGAGGAATGAAATCCTCTGAAAATCCCGTGAAAATCCTTTGATCCAAAGAGGGCCTTAACATGGATCGGAGAGTACCTCCGTTTTACGTCTAATCGGGTTGTTAAACGAGCACATGTAATGGTAAGATATCTAGTGATACCACTAACATGACACCACTACTTAAAATTCAAATTTACAAGATTCTAAATTCTTTGAAACAGATTATGAGAGTTCAGCTAGAATTTTCAGAACCAAATTGGACATATGTAAAGAAAGATGAAAAAGAAAAATTGATATGTTAGTGCCATTTTCTTTTTTTATTTCATTTTGTGACATTGTTCATGTTGGATTTATGTGTATTTGGAAAAACCCACATCTTGTGAACACTCACAAATTTTTTGACATTTAAAATTCTGAATTCTGAGAAGTGGTATCCGTGCGGGAGAGAGAGAGAGCTCAGAGAGGCGAATGCGAGCTCCACCCGGGACCCGGCCAGGCGCACGATCGAACTATTGCCGCCCCAGCGCACCCGACGCCGTCCCACGGGCCACGCACGAATCTCCGCGCGCCACGAGCGGCCCCACCCCCGTGGGCCCCGCAGCCCAGGCACGCTTCAATTTCTCCCTTCCCGTGACAGGCGCATCTGCATCCCTCTCCGGGTCCGCCCTCCCAGCCTCGCCCCTCCTCCCGTCCGCCGCATCGCCGCCGGCGCCTCCGCCCGCCCCTCGCGTCGCCGCACCACCGCGCCTCTGGGCGAGAGCTCCCGCCCGCCGTCTCCGGCTGAGGCCGTCCCGTGGTCAGGTTAGCCCCCAGCCCCCACCGCGCCTCTCCGAGCCTCTCTCATCTTCATTCCTTCTACCGCCCCCCGACGTCCCCACCGCCAAATTGGGCCGTGCTTCGGGACTAGACTCATCAAGCGCGTCGCTCTACCCCCGCGCGTGCTGCTCGCTGATGGACGGGGTTCCGACTACCGGCGCGCTTCCGCGCCACGCCCAGATCCGGGAGCTCGCGTCCTCCCTGCTGCGTGGGCGCGTTGCCCGCGGCGCAATTCGGCCGGCTACGATCCGTTTCCGCTCTGTGTAGGCCAATCGTGTCGGGCGTGGCAAGCGAGTTCCCATTCCTCATTTTCGCGGAATGAATTTTGCGCAATTTCTGCCCTCTGTCGCACCTAGTGTAGCTGTAAATCGTCAGGATCCAGCCGTATAAATCGTCTAGATCTAACCCTAGTTTTACCACTCCCGAGTTGCCTGATAACAGCTTTAATAATTCCTTTTAACACGGAATTATTTTGGGTGTGATTCAGGTTGAGGATGGATGCAGCCGGCAGAGATGCGAACCCGCTGGCCGGCTACCGGATTGGCAAAACCCTGGGGATCGGGTCGTTCGGGAAAGTGAAGATTGCTGAGCATATCAAAACTGGCCACAAGGTGGCGATCAAGATCCTCAACCGCCGGAAAATCAAAAACATGGAGATGGAAGAGAAAGGTTGATGTTTAACCCCTCCCTTTCTCCTGAAAACATGTACATTCTTGGACCTACTGGCCTTGTATTACCATCAAAATTTACTTCCGCTCAAGAGCTTCAGCTTTGATTTTTTTTTTTGTGCTGATTTACAGTGAAAAGAGAGATCAAGATATTAAGGCTATTTATGCACCCGCATATCATCCGCCTTTATGAAGTGATAGAGGCACCAGCTGACATTTATGTGGTTATGGAGTATGTTAAGTCCGGTGAATTGTTTGATTACATTGTTGAGAAAGGAAGGCTACAAGAGGAAGAGGCTCGTCGCTTTTTCCAGCAAGTAAGTTTTCTTCCATTTTCCTGAGTGCATTGTGAAGATTCTGCTAAGCCATTTATTATGTAGTATTAAATAAAGTATGGTTACCATAAGCTAATATAAACACGTGTCATGTGTGTTAACCGTGTATGCCACTGAGACACTTCTTCAATATTCTTCTACTCATTGTGTATAAATAATGATTCGTTGTTCATGGTAGGATATTTTTATTTAATCTTTTGTACAGATTATATCTGGTGTTCAGTATTGCCACAGAAACATGGTGGTGCACCGTGACCTAAAGCCAGAGAACCTTCTGTTGGATAATAATTGTGATGTTAAGATTGCAGATTTTGGCTTAAGTAATGTTATGCGTGACGGCCACTTTCTTAAGACAAGTTGTGGTAGCCCAAATTATGCAGCTCCAGAGGTACATATATAGAATCTTTTGCAGTTTACGCCTTCACATGCCTTCTTCATTGTTAATATCTGTAGATGTGTTGCTAAAGTGTTACAACTCTCACACCAGTCATTCTTTTCTCCATTGGTTTAGGTTATATCTGGTAAACTGTATGCTGGGCCTGAAGTTGATGTATGGAGCTGCGGTGTGATTCTTTATGCTCTTCTGTGTGGTACTCTTCCATTTGATGATGAGAACATACCCAACCTTTTTAAGAAAATAAAGGTTAGCAAATATCTACTTTAATTAAATGAAAATTATGCTATACCATTTCTTCTTGATATCCAGTGAATTAGTTACCTTTCTGTTATTGTAGGGTGGGATATACACCCTTCCTAGTCACTTGTCTCCTTTAGCGAGAGATTTGATCCCAAGGATGCTAGTTGTTGATCCTATGAAGAGGATAACCATTCGTGAAATCCGTGAACATCCATGGTTTGAAGCTCAACTCCCGCGATATTTGTCTGTACCTCCACCAGATACTGCACAACAAGTTAAAAAGGTACAATGATGCTTCTGTGTATCAACATCACTATTTGGATAGTTATCTTAAGACCTTTTGCTTTGCTCTCATTAAGCTTTCTATAGTAGTGTCGAAACAATCCATTTTGTTCATTTTCTGTGTGTAACAAAAATGGGAGCTCTTTCTGCATAATACACTTCTCTATGCATGTTCTGTGCGAGATTTTGACTTCACTGTGACTTCTGTAGCTGGACGATGAAACTCTGAATGATGTTATCAAAATGGGATTTGATAAGAATCAGCTAACTGAATCTCTTCAAAAGAGATTGCAAAATGAGGTATTTTCCTTACACTGTTGCTCATTTTGCTTGTTCTCGATGGAACCATGACTAAATCTGCCTGTACAGGCTACTGTTGCATATTATTTGCTCTTGGACAATAAGCTTCGCACAACCAGTGGCTACCTTGGTGCTGAGTATCAAGAATCAATGGTGTGTTGGAATCTGCCTCTCTTGTGTTCCTTGTGTATTCTCGATTGCAAATGTTCTCATTCTTTTATTGCTGCTGGTTTGATGTGCTTTCTGTGATTTGCAGGACTCATCTTTCTCTCAAGTTTCACCTGAAACACCAAGTTCTGCATCTGAAGCTCGGCAGTTTGGCTCTCCAGCGTTTGGCTCTCCAGCGTTTGGCTTGAGGCAACATTTTGCAGCCGAGAGGAAATGGGCTCTTGGTCTTCAGGTAATTTTCGTTTGAAGTTCATCTTGCTACAGTTGAAACAGAAATGCGTAAACTCTCGTAATTCATGCATGTTTTGACAGTCCCGAGCACATCCAAGAGAAATTATAACTGAAGTGCTTAAAGCTCTGCAAGAGCTAAATGTTTGCTGGAAGAAGATTGGGCACTATAACATGAAGTGTAGGTGGAATCCTGGCTTTGTTGAGAATATGATGCATAATAACCATGGCTTCGGTGCGGAGTCTGCTATAATTGAAACTGATGACCTCAGTGAACGATCCGCCCACATTGTGAAGTTTGAAATCCAGGTACCCTCCTGGAGCTTGATTCTGATACATTCCTGCTCTTTGCAGCTTTACAACGTCGTTGTTCTTTGCGTAAAGTTAGTCCTCTGGGGATGTGCTTGGTTCTGATACAGTCCGCTCTTTGCAGCTATACAAAACAAGGGATGAGAAGTATCTTCTTGACTTGCAAAGGGTCAGTGGACCGCAGCTCCTCTTTCTGGACTTGTGTTCTGCCTTTTTAACTCAGCTGAGAGTCCTCTGAATTCTGAAGACGGTGACTTCCCGACTGCAATCCCCGCAGCATCCTTTCGAGTGCGAAGTTACAGTCAAGGTGTACATAATGATCATAATCCTCCAGTAGATTCTCCTCCTGGAGTATGTAGACGCTAGAGGACCACGTGATTTCGTTTTGATGGTTACGACTTGTTCACTGAACCAGAGGTGGTGGGCAAGGGGCATCCTTGCTCTGCTCGCCACTAATGGTGCCGTATGACTTTTGTAGCCCTATATTTAGTTCTTGAACATTTTGCTTGGTAATGAACTTTACTAGCATAATTCCAGCCTGAGAACAACATCTATTGTTATAATGAAAGTTGAGCTGTTGACATGCACTGTAGGCCCTGACCTGCGCCTCACCATTGCTGATCTTAGCAATGTACTCCAATATGATCCATAGTTTTCCCTGGGCTGCATCATATTTAGTTTGGTCATAGCCATCCCTTTTGGATATGAGTTTATCAGCAGTTGCAGCTTTAGGTTCCAAGGCTAGGACACTTGGAAGTCAGCCAATCGGTAGGTCTGGATGGTATAATTATAATTATTGAGTGTACTCAAGTTATAAGTCACAAACTGGAATCTGCATTCTAGAATGTTGTGATGATGCAGAGGTAAGAAAAGTCAAACCATGTTCCGTAAGAAAGAAAAATACTTCAATTTATTTGTCACCTGTAATATGAGTTGATTTAACTAGATTAGGAGTCAGTGTCAGAAAGGACTAGCTAAATATGGTATTCGCAGACACGGTACCATACACATAACAACGCTGGGTAATTAACTACAAAAGTGTGCATCGTTTCTACTCTAGCTGTACAGATGTGAGTAAACAAGACGGGCTAAACTGGCTATACAGAGTGTGACAAAGCAATACAGGCTAAACTTTATATGAACCATTGGGAATGGTAATGCTATCAGGTTTTCTCGTTAGAGGCAAGGTGCCCCATCTGCTCGGTGATCTCCTCAACATTGCCCCGGTGATTAAACCAGTTGTAGTCTATGCCTATTCTCACTTCCTCCTTGGATTCAGTCGTCTCTCTTTTACAATCTCCATCACTGTTTTCCCAGCAGAGACGAGTAAATTTCGGGGTTTCCGAGAGAAACCGCTCCCAGAACAGATCGTTCGTGGCGACCGGTTCATGGGAAGCTCCGGTTTCGGCGGTCATCTCGTCCTGTGAAGTGTCAGTGGTGCTAACGTCGGAGCTCATATCAGCCTCTGCCGTCGCCTTGCGCGTGTTGTCGTCGTCAATGTCTGGTAATACTAGCAGTGGACTCTGGACATAACCTGGTGATTCTAGCAGCTCCGGAGGCGAGTCGGCATGCCGCTTGTCGTCCGGTGAAGAGAGGTCCAAGCCCGGTGGTGGCTGAAGATTTACGCTGTTATCCATTGACGCTGTCTGCAGATCTCCCAGAGCTAGAACAGGACTGGCAGCACTGCTGTACATGTCTTGTGGAGATGCATAGTTGCCCGCCTTCTGGAAGAGGTTCTCCAGGGAAGCCAATGCCAGCTCCATCTTCTCAAAGGGCTCGGCGTTTACGCCTGGTGTTCCATCAACAGTTGTCTGCAGATACGGCTGTTCCTCCACGGCGAGTTCCTCGGCGAAGAAATCGATCTTCGGAACCCGCCTCTTCTTGCTGAAATGGTCCGTCTCCAACACGACGGAGTCGCCCTGTCTTCTACTCTGCACCATCTCACGCACCGAGGCGACGAGGCTCTGCTGCCGCTGCTCCATCACCATCAGCCTGTCCTCCAGCGACTGCATCAGCCAGGTGATCCCCAACTGCTGCTGGGCCTGCCTCTGGAGGTCCGCCATGAGCACGGTCTTCTCGTGCCTGAGCCTGCCGATCTCCTCCTCGAACTCGCGCCTCTCCGAATCCGCCAGCGGCGGCCCGTGGCTCACCAGGTTCTGCGGCGAGTGGCTGTGCACAGGCTTGCGCCGGTGGATGTTCTTCAGCAGGTGCATGTGGCCCCGGATGAACTCCTCGTTCGCGAACTCCCATCGCTCCGGGTCGACCTTCCGGAAACCCTGATCAGACATGGCGGATGAAAGTCAGCGATGAGTACAGCAAAGAGAAGTTCTTAGTGCTCACAAGATCAGACAGAAACTTATTCGTAACATTTGGGAAGGAAGCAGAGGATGGAAGAAAGAATGGAGAAGATGAAGTGCTCACGTAGGTGTTGAGCTGCCGGATGAAGCTGGAGAAGTTGTTGTGCTTGAAGTACTTGGGCAGCAGGTCCCGGGAGAAGTCCGGCGGGTTCCAGACGACGAAGCTGGCGCCGCCGGCGCCCCAGGAGACGACGCGGTTGGTGGCCGGGTCCTCCACCATCTCGTACGTCTTGATCAGGAACGGCGGCGGGCCGCCCTGCGAGTTGGATCCCTCCATGCCCCGACGAAACTGGATCCTCGCCGAGTGCGGCAGCAACTACGGCCGGTTAGAACGGATGGGGTTTGCTCCGTCTTGCGGCCGTTCGGGAAGAAAGTCTTGACAACCCGTGCCAAATAGGCGCCAATCCTTCTTCACATCAGCAAGCTGCGGGCGGCGGAAAATTCTCACCAAATAGATTGGAGGGAAGGCGGGTGGCACCACCGGTGGAGGCGCCGTGCGGGCCGGCCTTTATATAGGGCGGCCGTCGTCGCGACGTCGACGCGCGCGGACGTACTGGTTGCCCTGGCTCGCATCCTTTGTCTGGTCGTTGCATGTGACGTTTGACTGTCGTGGCCGGCTTCTAGATAGCCGGCGGGTCGCCGTCCGGTCGTCGTCGGACCGGCGCGAACACGATCGATGGATAGGTGTCACTCGATCGTCGGACCGGAATAGTAGAGATCACGGCTCCTTGGACCCGGTGTGCAGTGAGCTGATGAACTTGTAGTGCAAGAAGAAAAGAAGACGACGACGGAAGATGATTCAACCAAACCTAGTCCCAGCGAGAATTTTCACCCGTTTCTGGCCCCCGTGCGTGGAAAATTCACCGCACCGTGCGGTGGCGCCCAACAGCGATGCTTATTGGAACCTTCCATGCCGCGGGTGATGATCCCCAGGCATCGCGCTGAAACTTTCTCGTGCGTCATCGGCGCCGTCAGAGAGCAGAGCCCTTGCGTGAGTGCGTGCGTGCGCGCGCATGGGTCTTCTAGAGAGTATGGACTTGAGAGTGCAGTTATTATCTCTAGCCCTCCAGGCGATTTCACCACATACTCCATATCTCTGCAAAATGGGGACTCTTGTTTTCCAGATAGAGCATCGTACGGTAGGATTGGGAATCTAGAAAACCGTGGACTTCGATGTGGACTTCATTGAACTAGAGCGCACGTGATATGACCGTCCTTGCTAGTGGACTCGCAGTAGTATATTAATTCCAAAAATAGATTGTTAAGGCCTTCCGTAATGCATTGTATCTTAGCGCGATATCCTAGTAAGTGATGAATAATAAGAGACAACCTCCCTAATGCATTGTATCTTAAAGGTTATATCTAAGTGCACTTATATTTAATAATTTTAGCCTTATACTTGCATGTGATTGGGCTAGCAATTTTTTTTACCTATGATACCGTGTAAGAGTTGTATCTTGTATAAGATACAATCTCAATCTCTTTCTTCATTAATACAGTGCCACATAAGCAAAATATTTAGGATACCGCGCTAAGATACCACCATTACGGATGGCCTAATGTGGCACTTCGTCTGCAAGAAGGTAGGATTCCGAAAATAGTACATGACAAGTCATCATTTTTGTTGTGTGGTTCATTATTGTGCCCGTTCATAAGTGGATTTGGTGGAGAAACTTTTATTTTTCAAACACGCAAAATCTTTATGTGTTGATATATTAGAGAGGGAAAAGCGCCAATGGTGCAATGGTACAGGGGTGTAATACTGCCGCCAGAAGGAATTACTTGGGGCATTCTGACATTCAATGCTGCAATGGTTTTAAATTTTAGTTTCTAAAAAAATTCAGCCACTACCGAAATCACCGAAATTCGGTGAATTGTAGTGATTTTGGTTTTCATTTCGGCCAAATGACCAAAATTTCTCCTAAAATTCGTTTAAATATTCATTTTTTTTTAATTCCTATATACTCCCTCCGTTCCAAATTAGTTGTCTTCTATTTGCCAAAAAGTAGATGTATCTAGACATGTTACAAGTATAGATACATCCACTTTTTGGCAAATGGAAGACAACTAATTTAGAACGGAGGGAGTAGTACTGAAAGTGCTGAAATATTTTGACCGAAGGTAATTATTTCGGGGGTCTACCGAAATCACTGAAATTCAGTGAATTTCAACGAAAACTCACTGAAAATTACAACCGGCCTGCAACTCATTACCACAACGAGTTGATGGAACCGTGGACTTCGATCTGGACTTCATGGAACTAGAGCGCACGTGATATGACCCTCCTGCTAGTGAACTAGAGTAGTATATTAATTCCAAAAACAGTACTTATTGTTGATGTGGCAATTTCGTCTACAGGAAGCTAGGATTCCGGCAAAATTACGTGACGTCAACATTTTCTGTGTGGTTTAATATTGTGCCCAATCATATGTGGATTTGGTGGAGAAACTTCTATTTTCCGAATACGTGTCATATATTAGAGAAGGAAAAGCGCCAATGGCGCAAGGGTATAAAGGGTGTGATACGGCCGCCACAGACTATCTTCTATTCCAGAAAAAAAATTCGGCCACTACCGAAATCAGCGAAATTCGATATGACCAAAGTTTTCATGATTTTGGTCTTCCTTTCGGTCAAATGACCAAAATTTTCTCCTAAAATTCATTTAAATATACAAAAAAAGTAAACTCACTGAAAATTACAACCGGCCTGCAACTCATTACCACAACGAGTTGATGGAACCGTGGACTTCGATCTGGACTTCATGGAACTAGTGCGCACGTGATATGACCCTCCTGCTAGTGAACTAGAGTAGTATATTAATTCCAAAAACAGTACTTATTGTTGATGTGGCAATTTCGTCTACAGGAAGCTAGGATTCCGGCAAAATTACGTGACGTCAACATTTTCTGTGTGGTTTAATATTTTTTTGCGAAACACAGAGGCGCTCACAAACACGCGCATATACTCACCCCTATGAATGCGCACACACACACCCTACCCCTATGAGCACCTCCGAAATACTGAGCCGGCGGGTCAGGTCTTGAGATTGACGAAGTCACCACAGGCGCCTCGCTATCGACGGGAACGTCGCCTCCCACTGAAGAATATTCCGCCAAATATGAGAAACACCAGTGTCAAACCTGGGGTTTGAACTCTGGTGGGCTGGGGGTACAACCACCCACCTAACCATCCAACCAAGGGTTGGTTTAATATTGTGCCCAATCATATGTGGATTTGGTGGAGAAACTTCTATTTTTCGAATACGTGTCATATATTAGAGAAGGAAAAGCGCCAATGGCGCAAGGGTATAAGGGTGTGATACGGCCGCCGCCACAGACTATCTTCTATTCCAGAAAAAAAATTCGGCCACTACCGAAATCAGCGAAATTCGATATGACCAAAATTTTCATGATTTGGGTCTTCGTTTCGGTCAAATGACCAAAAATTTCTCCTAAAATTCATTTAAATATTCAAAAAAGTAAAAATAATTTAATATTTTCTGAATTCCTATATAGTACGGAAAGTATTGAAATATTTTGACCGAAAGGTAATTATTTCCGGGTCTACCAAAATCACTTAAACTCAGTGAATTTCGACGAAAAATCACTGAAAGTTAGAGCCAGCCCCTGCAACTCATTACCACATTCAGTTTCGGTCATGTCAGTTGTTGGATTGCATTAACTGCTACAAATGTAGGTGACTATATAAAGCTCCTAACTAGTGACGGATCCATAGGTTCAAGAAAGTAACAATGCAATACAGGTGAGCTGAGCCAATGAAAACAATGCAAAATGTAGGCATGGGCGTGGGAGGTGTCGGTAAAATGCTAGCCACGCATGACTACAATCCTTCTTCAAAACATAGAGGAGAACGGCTGAATGAAGTCTTTTAGATGCGGAAATCCCTGCTTGAAGCCTTTCAGACCTAGGAGTGGATCCCTAATGTGGATCATGCACGTGAGAGGTGCAGGTGCCGTTACAATGCTACCTTTGCGCCATTCCAACCTCGTTCCCCTCGAGGGCTATCGTTGTATAGCTGGTGTAGAAGGCGTCCCTGTCATTTGCGATGATTTGCTTGGTTAGTTGGTTCGCGTTTGTTCCGCGATGATCCCTGGTCTAGCGTCTTCAAATTCATGACCTTGCACTGCAGCAGTGTGAGTCGGAGCTCATGATGTGTGTCAAAGTCTCAACTAATCGCCTGCCGATGAGTTGCAAAATCTATCTTGGTAGCCGTACAAGTAAATAATGCCACCTAATTAGAATTAGAGATTGGCTGGCTCTACTCCAGTTCGAATTAAGACTCAAGTAATATATAGTACTACAACTTTCTTTAACCCATTTGTCAACTTGGCCCGCAAGAAACAGGTGACGAGAGAAGCAACGGAAAAATCCATCTAGGCGAGTTCGTGGAGGCCTCAGCTCACCTGCCTGCCTGCTTGCACAAGACACCGGAGAAAACCACAACAAGTTCTTTATTTTCTCCCTTGAAATTGGGTGCGTATTAATTACGAAGGCAATCTTTAGCAGCCACCACCTCTGTCTATTTAGCTTTCTAAAATGTCTCGTATTAAAAACGGAGGGAGTAGGAGGGATCGACTCTAGAAGCGCGTACGCGCACACACGCCACACCCACACTACCGTGTGGAGTGGGTTGAACTTGTAGTGCAAGAAGAAGAAGACGACGGAAAATGGTTCGACCAAAGCTAGCTAGTCGCTCATTTTCGAGTAATTTGGTACTGCCGGTCATACAACTTGTTTGGCGAGTGCACTTAAGTCACTCAACTTGTAAAACGGAAGAACCCGTCACCAAACTCAACAATCGCGTGCAGATCGGTCACAAACCCACCACGTCATCCGGTTCGCGCGTTCGACTGGGCACGCGCGGGGCAAGTGAGCTCTCTTTGCCCTGTAAATCTTGCAGAACACCCCCTTCCTTTCTAATTTCTTACAGATCAATCCCGTTGTCTTCCTTTCTGTCCAGGTCCGTGGAGGCGATGGCTGAGGCGACCGCGGCGCCTGCCGACGGTGCGGCCACGGCGAGCTCGTCGGCGACCCGGCCAGCAGTGTAGATGACTCCGACTCCCACCGTTACTCCGCCCCGACTCAGGGTCGATTCGGAGGAGAAGCCAGTCCACGGTAATCTCTCCGTCCCCAAATTATCTAGGGTTTCTGTGCTCGTCGTCGATTTGGTATGCTTGGTTGCGTAATAAGTATTGAGGATGCGATTTGGAGTATCGATTTGGTCTTTAGGTGGTCAGATTGTAAATTTGCTTGCCATATTGGTTCAGTTTGAGAAATTAGTTGTGTTTTGTATTTCACTTCACTGTTCAGTGCTCTGAAAATCGATTATATTGCAACGTAGGTCTGGACTCAACTAAATTCAGCATTGAAATTCACCATGGTGGGTTTTTTGTGGGTTCTGGTCTGAATATAAGCTATTTGGATGGGAAGGTAGCTTGGTTTGACTACTTGGACAGAAACTACTTCTCGGAGGACGTGATCGACTACATGATAGAACAATTAGGATATCCAGCTTCTCAGATGGAGAATGTTTTTTGGTGTCCACCAGGGAAAGCAATTAATGAGCTGACCGAGATTGTGTTCCAGAGGCACTGTAATCTGATGGCTGAGGCATCTGTTCAATGCAAATTACTTGTTTTGTTTGTTCATCATGTTGAGAGGAGTAAACAACATAAGAAGGTGCAGGATGATGTTTGTTATGATGGATGCCCTGAGCTACCTCCAGTTGTGCTGTCTCCAGGAAGACAACGAGATTGATCTGTAAGAAATTAGAAAGGAAGGGGGTGTTCTGCAAGATTTATAGGGCAAAGAGAGCTCACGTGCCCCGCGCGTGCCCGGTCGAACGCGCGAACCGGATGACGTGGCGGGTTTGCGACCGATCTGCACGCGATTGTTGAGTTTGGTGACGAGTTCTTCCGTTTTACAAGTTGAGTGACTTAAGTGCACCCGCCGAACAAGTTGTATGACCGCCAGTGCCAATTACTCCTCATTCTCCGCTGATGCGCCCGTGCGAACTTGGCTTAGCGAGATTTTCTTTTTTTGGAATGGTCACCGGGGGGAGTTAATCCCCACCTTAATATATTTCATTCATGGTTGCCTTGAGACTTTGCAGCCTCTACAAGATAGGTTCAAATGAACCAGAGTACACTGGATTACAATAGAGGGAGAGATAAATAGGAAAAAAACACACACACACACACACATAAACCCAAAACTATGAGGAAACTCCCGAGGAGGAGTGCGCTATCGCAGCCTCTTTGCCGAGATGACGCAGTAACGCCATCGAAGGGTCAAGCATAGCCCAGACTGCACCAAAGATACACACCTCATCACCGCAGACGAGACCACCACGGGGAAATGAGACAAAAACCAAACGGCCAGTACATTGCCCAGGAAGCACCACCACCGTGGACGAACCACAAGCACAGATGAAGGGCACAAACATAGCCGAGGCCGCATCGTCCACCGAATGCTACCGAAGAGCTACACTGGCCGAGGCTGAACTAGGAGATCACACCAGGTCTGCTACTAATTCCGCTGGGCGGGACAACACCAGCATTTGGCAACTTGCAATGAGGCAAGAATCAGCCACCCAAAGCCACGGCACTCCCTGATGGGAGAAAACCACATCCATGGCTGCCATCTGCAACACCCTGGAGCTCACCAGCCAAACGAGACAGCGCTCGTCGCCGCTGAGAGCAAGACTTTGAGACTCCACTCGCACCTACAGCTGCTCCCCTGGTAGGAAATAGACCGCCTCCATGGCTGCCATCTGCACGCCAAGGAACGCCGGCCACATCGGAAACACGCCGCCGCTGGCTGATAGACCGAAGAGAGGGCAGACAACTGCAACCACTGCAGAGGGAACACCGCCGACAGCCACAGGCCTTTGCGTGCATGTGCCTTCTAGAGAGCATGGACTTGAGTGCAGTTATCTGTAGGCGATTTCACCACATATATCTGCACTCTTTTTTCCAGATAGAGCATCATACATTGAATTGGGAATCTTGTTAATTAGGGACTAGCGGTAATATATAAATTCCAGAAATAGTATTATTGATGTTGGAACTCATGGAAAGGCCTAGACTTAATATTTATGTTTAACACTCCCCCTCACGTTTAGGCTATTTTAGATCTTAGCGTGGGTTCGGTGCAGGCCGCAGAATCTTTTTTTTTTCACTTCGTGAGCAGGTTCTTGAACGTGAGACATCTTTGCTCTGATACCATATTGAAGTGATGCACTAGCCAAATAAAATAAAAGTTCGAACTGATGGAAATGACTAGGCTTAATATTTATATTTAACAGAGTCGAAGTGAAGACTCTCGCCAGGGCTGCCAACGATGCCACCATGGCGCCAGACAACGCCACCACCCTGCGTGCGTCCACCATCAGCGAGGGAATTGCACATAACACCAATGTTTGGTGGCATTGTTGCACAAGACACATAAACCAAATTCGTTTTGCAGCAAACCCCAACTTTTGGTCTAAACGTTACAGCTAGCCCAAATAAATGATTTAGAGACTTAAAAGTGTATCTAGCATGTGAGACTTGTATTTCTATACCGTATATCAGAAATTATACGGCAAATTAGAAAAATGGGCACCATAACTGTAGGAAAGATAGAGATTATATACATCAAAATGGCACCGTTCCGTCATCGAAACCCCACAGCGCCATGCCGCTGAGACTCGACGTCGTCGATACGGTAGATACAACACCGTTCCACCACTCAAACCATCCACTGGTCCCTCAGGCCGATGCATACCTCCAAGAATGATGCCCCCAAGGGGGTGATGACACAGGAGCCCCGCCATCCGATCGACGGATCAAGGATTTACCCAGGACGTAGTAGATGGACTTGGGAGCTTCAACTCGGTGATGCCTTCACGAAGGAGATGGCATACAAAGTTTCGCCATCTCATCAACTCCGGCCACCAGCGCAGGATTAACACCCGGATCGTTTGCACAAATCTCCATCTAACATTGCGTACATCGGACTGGCCACCTTTAGAGATCTCATCGTCGGGTAAGCCGAACCCGATATGGAGGCAACATCCATGATTTGGCTCACCGGATCCGCGGCGGCCAGAGCTAGACGAGCGCACACCATGAGGGGCCGCACCCCGCCGCAATCCGGGACACCCAGAGTCTGCACCGCGCCACCATGGAAGTCGCATGAGAACGGAGTGCCCAGCTGCCACCGTCCTTGGGGCCGGCCCGATCTTTGCAGGAGGGCACCCACTAGCGGCGGTCAGACTAGAAGAAGGAGGTAGGAGGTGGCGGCGGCGATCTAGAATTCCCCCGTCGCCACCACCAGAGGGGACGCGGGGGTTGCGAGGCTGTTAGCTATCATTCATACGTGGACTTGGTGAAAAGATTTTTTCCGAACACGCAAAATCTCTGTGTGTCGATATATTAGAGAAGGAAACACACCAATGGTGCAAGAGTACAAGGGTGTGATACGGCCGCCAACGTGTTGATGGTTCCTGCGAATATGATGCTAGTATCACAGTTCCAGAGGTGGGAAAAAGAAACTGCAAGCCTTGATGCATATGAAACAGGAAGTTGCATGTAGGCGGGAGTCGGAACAACATGGTATAGAGAAGAAGTCTTTAAAAAGAATGAGAAAATTTGTAAGAGGGATAATGTGGCGGGAGAAAAATGGCGTGAAAGAGAGAGGGTGGACAAGAGAGAGGGAAGAACAAGAGAGGGCCGACAAGAGAGAGGGAGGGAACAAGAGAGGCGAAAAATAGAGAGGTCGCGGGAGAAAAAAGTCAGGAAAAGAAAAAGAGATGAAGAAAATAAATAAGAAGGGACGTTTGTCGAACATATATTCTTTGCCGAGTGTATTTTGTAGAAAAACTGCTGGAAAAAAATCAAAGGTTTATTATAGTGCGTATTAGGGGGACACCCGGTAATGAGGACGCACCCGCTTCTCTCTGTCAACCGCGGGGCCGGTGAGGACACGTGTCTAATGTCTTTGCCAAGTGTAATCATTTGTTGAGTGTTTTAGAATTATTTAGCCAAGTGTTTTAATTTCTATGCCATGTTCAGTTTCTTTGCCGAGTAAATATGCACTGTACCGAGTGCCCGGTGAAGTGCACTTGGTGAAGCCGTAGACACTCTGTAAACGGGTAATTTCCGATAGTGACGTGGCTCACCATCTCATATATATGCTCACATTAATAGAATTTCATCAACCTGTGGCTGCCGTCGTTGTTGGATTGTATTAACTGCTACGAACCAAGGTGACTATATAAAGCTCCTACGTAGTGAAGGATCCAAAGGACTAAGAAAGTAACAATGGAGTAGAGCTGAGTTGAGCCATCAGCCAATGAGAACAATGCTAAATGTTGGCATGGGTGTGGGAGGTGTCGGTAAAATACTGGCCACGCAGGCCGTCATTGCTTCTTGAAAACAAAGATAAGAGCCTAGTCGTCCAGCATGTCAAAGCCCCCACCGAGGACCCTGGCCACCAAGTGCTCGATGAATGGCCGAATAGCCTCTTTTGGACGGGGAAACCCCTGCTTGAAATCTTTCAGACCCGATAGTCGATCCCTTGTGTGGACAATGCACGCCAGAGGTGCTGTATCAATGCTCTCTTCACGTCATTGCAGCCTCGTTCCCCTCGAGTGTTATCGTTGTATTGCTAGTGTAGAAGGCGTCCCCGTGTTGCGATGATTCACTTGGTTTGCATTTGTTCCGCAGGGATTGCCAGTCATGCGTCGCGGAAGACAAGAGCATGCGCTGCCAAGCTATGAGTCAGTGCTCGCGGTGTTTGTCATGAGTAACCGTCTGCCGATGAGTTACAAAAACTAATTTGGTAGCCGCAAACGTTAATTTGGTAGTCTCGAATTAAGACTCAAGTAATACATACAATATTCTTTTAACCCATTTGTCAAATCAGCCCGTAAGAAAGAGAGGACGAGAGGAACAGAGGAGAAATCCAGCTGGGTCAGTTCGTGAAGGCCTCAGCTCACCTGCCTGCAGGCTGGAGGAGACCCCGCTGAAAACCATAACAGGTTAAGATTGCTGACCCATAGGCATCCTACGTAGGATTGGGAGTCTAGAAATTTTGGAATTCGATGTGGACTTCATTGAACTAGAGCGCACGTGATATGACCCTCTTGTTAGAGGATGGAGTGGACTAGTTTATTACTAGTTATTACAAAAATAATACAGTACCCCTAAAACTTTATTAACCGTTTATTTTCTTAGATCCTAGGGCCCAGGTTTAGTAGTACTCCCAGAGAAGTGCTACGGAGTACCGCTACCAAATATCCAGGAGTACCATGATTGCAAGGGTAACATAGTAATTGGAAATAAAGTTAACTGCCATTAGCGTTATATAAGATCAGATATAGCGTCGTTGCCTGTGTGGATGTGTTGACCATGGCAGAGGCATCGCTCGATTTTGCAATAGCTCGGACCTCGATGGCGATTCTTTCTTCTAGATGATCTCGTTGGAGTATGTTCTTCTTATTAATGGATGAATGCGCTCTTCCTAAATAAACAACTGATGTGCTGAAGAATAAGATTAGGAAGATGCGTTCCGATCCCGCTGCCGGCAGAAGTGTTCTCCGTTTCTTCCGGCCGTCGGCGGCGCACCGCTCCGGCGAAGGTGGATTTTGGGGACGGCGGCAGGTCGGCCAGATCACGTGCGCTGTCGTTTTCACCGGCGTTGCCGTCGCCGTCGCAATTCATATGCATGCGCTTTTTCCGTCGTGTTTCTAGCAGGAAGGAGAAGATGGTTAAATACCGAAAATACCCCTATGCATCAAGGGCTGTAATTGACCGGTACTCCTTATAACCCATGTGGAGTACCGGGGTACTGTAAAATTTGCCAAATAATATTGTTGATGTGGCACTTCGTCTACAGGAAGCTAGGATGCTGACAAAAGTACATGACGTCAACATTTTTTTTGTGTGGTTCAATATTGTGCCCATTCATATGTGGATTTGGTGTAGAAACTTCTTTTTAGAACACGCAAAATCTTTGCGTGTCGATATATTAGAGAATGAAAAGCGACAATGGTGCGAGTGTAAAAGGGTTATGATACGGCTGCCACAGACAGTCCGAAGGAATTACTTGGGGAATTCTCACATTCAATGGTGCAACCCATTACCATAACGAGTTGATGGTTCCTGCGAATACGATGCTAGTATCGGAGTTTTAGAGGTGCGGAAGAAGAAACCGCAAGCTATATGAAGCAGGAAGCGGGAGAATGTGGCGGGAGAAAAAGGGCGTGAAAAAGAGAGGGCGGAGAAGGGAGAGGGATGGAACGAGAGAGGGGGAAAATAGAGAGGGAACGGCAAAAAAAAACGTCGAGCAAAGAAAATGGATGAACCAAATAAATAAAAAGGGAGGTTTGCTTAGCATATATTCTTTGCCGAGTGTATTTTCTGGCGTACACAAAATGGGGGGGGGGGGGGGGGGGGGGGGGGGGCAAAGGTTTGTTGTAGTGCCTGTTAGGGGACACTCGGTAAAGAGGACGTACCGTCTACTCTCTATCAACCACGGCCTGTGAGGACAAGTGTCAATCATCTTTGCCAAGTGCAATTATTTGTTGAGTGTTTCGTTATTTGGTCGAGTATTTTTATTTTGTATACCGGCCGTGTGCAGTTTCTTGCCCAGCAAATATGCACTTTTAGCGAGTGCCCGATGGAGTGCAAATATGCATTAACGGCTACAAATGTAGGTTTTACTATATAGAGCTCTTAACTAGTGACGGATCCATAGGACCAAGAAAATAACAATGCAATAGAGGTGAGCTAAGCTAATGAGAATAATGAAAAATGTAAGCATGGGTATGGGAGGTGTCGGTAAAATGGTGGCCACAGAAGACCCTGTTGCTGCTTAAAATCGTAGAGGAGAACGGCTGAATGAAGCCTTTCAGACGTCGAAACCCCTACTTGAAGCCTTTCAGACCTGAAAGTAGATCCCTAATGGGGATGATGCGTGTTAGAGGTGCCATGGCAATGCTCTCTTCAGGCCATTCCAGGCTCGTTCTCCTCGAGTGCTATCGTTGTATTGCTAGTGTAGAAGACGTCCCAGTCTTGCAATGATCCACTTGGTTCGCATTTGTTCCGCGATGGTTGTGGCTTAGCGTCTTTAAAGTCATGAGCTTGTGCAGACGTGTTGTGATTCCGAGCTCGTGGTGTCTATCTTAGTCTCAACAAACCGGGCCGACGAGTTGCAAAAGCTATCTTGGGGCCGATCCTTCTGCACATCAGACTGCATGCGTTTAAAATGCTCAGTAACAAATTCTAGCTTGTTGTAGATGGGATCGTCTGAACACTTAAGCAACCAACGTCAACCGTACAAAGTTAAAGGGTGCAAATGATACTAACTAGTTAGAGTTAGTGATGGACTTGATTTGTTGTCACTACTCCAGTTCTAATTAAGGGTGACTTATTTTGGGTTTCTCAACCAGTTTCTGGGTTCCACCGTATAAGCCTAAAACAAGTGTCCGGCTGGTGAGCTGTTTCTTCCCACCAAAAAACTGCATCGCAATGCAAATTCAGAAACTGGATCGGACCAGCTTCCCGAGCTTCTCCGCGTGGAGTAGAATCGGTATACTGCTTTGCCCCTTGTTTCACATGTAAAATTATAATGAATGCCATCCTGATAACCGCATCGGTTTGCCTCGCTGGAAACGAAAGAAAAAGGAAAAAAAAAAACATCGCTCAAAACCCTCTCCGCTCGTGACCCAAACCATAGCTTCACTGCCGCCGCCGCCACAATCCACGGCCACCTCCGTTGCAATCATGCCCACCGCCGCGCATCGGCCTACTCCCCTCCGCCCCGACCGGCTCAGCTCCTCCGCCCTTCACCTCTGGCATCTGCCCACGACGCCTCGGCGACCTTCCGGCAGATCGGATGTCAAGTTCGCAGTCACACATGACAACTTGATTTCCTTCCAATTTCGGTACTAATTGTGTTGATGTTGTGCTAGTAAAATATAATTTTTATTATACTGAATTAAACTAAGTTATTTCTATTGTAATTTCAAAAACTAGCATATTTATCCCATATATCGATCTATTAAGTGCACAAATCAAATTCAGGGGCATAAGAGACATCTCACAACTCATCATACCAAATAAGCCAAAACAACATAATCGCAAAAGAAGTCTCCCCAGAGTTTTTGGTAGCTTTTGCCTTTTCTTCCCACCGGAATTAATCTATAAGTAGGCTTATGCATAAGCAGAAACTTAAAAAAAGTCACCCAGACTCGATTAATGTATACAAACCTTCTTTAACCCATCTATTGGCCCAAGAGAATTAGGGGACGAGAGAAACAGAGGACAGATCGAGCTCAGTTCGTGGAGGCCTCAGCTCACCTGCAGGCTGCGGGAGGCACCAGCGAACAAAACAATAGGTTCTTGGCCATGTCACCACGACATTAAGTGCGAGCCCCACATGCGAGTTGGCCTCATGGCCCCTCTTTTTGCCCGAAATAATTTAATATATTTTATTTTCACTCAAAACAGCGTAAGTCCCGATTAGGTTCTATTCAAATAATACAAAATTGATATAAAAATAATAAGAAAATTATTTGGACAAAAACAGACGTTTCAAGGTGTATCACATGCATGGAATCTCCAAGGAATTTCGTCTGTACCTCAAGACGAAAAAAAACTAACAAATGCAACACCCCATCCGAGTTGGAGGTTATATATAACACAATGATGGTTGAAGATGGCGGGGAAAATTACCAGCGGGAGAATCTGGTGGGAGAAATGGACGTGAAAGACAGATATCGGAAAAGAGAGAGGGAGGGGAAAAGAGAGGGCTGAGGTGAGAGAGGGAGGGAACGAGAGAGAGAGAGAGAGAGGGCAGAAAAGAGAGAGGAAGCGGAAGAAAAAAGTGGGGAAATAATAAAGATGGAAAAAATAAAAGGAAAAATAAATAAATATTGTTGAGCGTATTTTCTTTGCCGAATGTTGTTTCTACTGAACACTCAACATAGGATTAAAACATGCTGGAAGTTCCGCCGACAAGAAAACTGGTGGGAAAAAATCAAAGGTTTTACTGAGTGTATGTTAGGTGAACACACGACAAAGAGGGCGCAATGTCTTCTCGCCGTCAACCGCGGTCGGTGGGGACATGTATCTATTGTATTTGTTGAGTGTAATTATTCTCGAAACAGGCTTTCGCCCCGCTTTACAAATAATTATTTGCCGGTGGGAAGTGAGCCTAGCTCAACTGGCTGGGGAGCAGATGCATAAAACCAACACTTCAAGTCCCCACACACCCGAATTTAGGTTCCTTTTTATACTTGAGGATCGGGCCACTACTAGGGAAACCCTTACCGCCGGCGGCCAAAATTAGGTTATCCCCGGCGGTTTGCAAACCGTTGGCGACCACCTCGCCGGTGCTAATACCTTACCGCCGGCGGTTTTCAAACCGCCGGGGGTAAGCCTGGTTAGCGCCGGCTGTTTATGCCAAACGCCGGGGATACTCTTTACCGCCGGCGGTTTTAAAACCGCCAGGGATAAACGATGATAGCACCGGCGGTTTACTCTGCTGCCAGGGGTAAATGTTTTATCACTGGCTGTTTATCACTAACTGCCAGCGGTAACAATTACAGGGAAAAAAATTACAGCAATATATATAACAGATACAGGAAAGTAGCCAAAGTGTTCATCAATAACAAAGTCGACCATATTGTTCAAACTTCGACTCCCAAGTACGGATTACACAAATAGAGAGTCCAAGTACTAGCAAACACTACAAGTAGTTCTCGATCCGGAGTTGCATGACCTAGCTAAACAACAATGAGATAGAAGACTAGGGAGGCGGTGGCGGCAAGCATCATCACGACGAAGGGGGTCCTCCAAGTCTCCCTCCTCTGTCGCGCTCGAAAGTTGGCATACTGAGCTTCCGCCTCCTCCAAAGTGGCGTACCCCTTGTAGTTGTTGCCGCTGAAACGGTGGACCTGCCTCCAGCAACTCTCCCAGTCGTGGTAGACTTCGGGAACCCTGCCGTGGAACACTACATACGCCATCTGCACTCACAAACAAGAAAGAAATGTAAGTTGTTAGCACATTCATAGATAGAAAACATATAGTTATGCAAACAATTAAAAGGCATCAAATGGCTATACTTAAGTAATTTTATGACTAACATTTGCAGGAGACAAGTTTTTGACTCAAGTTTCCCTCGGCGAGAAGGGACGGACGCCGTCCAGCGTGTTGAATGTCCTCTCGTCACGGCTCACTTGTAAGCGGTTTTCAATCTCTATTTTACTTGGTATGACTTTGTGGTGGAACAAGCCACCACTCTTGAGGGCATCCCTAAAGATTATTGTGCTAATCAACCGCTAGATGGCACGGAACTCGGCTCTCACTTCTGCATCGGTGGTGTCCCTAAGCTTGTTGACCTTATTCTGAAGACTGGATGGCAACAAGAGATCTTGCTGATCCTTTACAACTGCCCTCATCTGTAGGATGGCAAACCAGGCTTCCATCCCATTGTCAGATGACGATTGCTTGAGGCAGGGGAAATTAGTCACGTGGTTGGACACATAGCAGCCTTTAACTTTCTTCTCTTGCCTGAGTTTGCTGCTGCCAACCTCGGCTATGAAGCCGCTGAGGGCTTTATCAAGAGTAGACTTGACCTCGGTGTAGTCTTTCCGCTCGTCACGCCCGGAGTCGAGATAGATGGCATTGGAATGATACAGGTGAAAGATGATGAGGGTGTAGTACACGAGTCTGCGCAAAAGAGTTGGAAATAAACCATCATCCTCAGCTATTAAGGAAATTCACGAAAGAATGTAATAACGGGTACTTTAGCAACCGAATACTTACTCGGGGAAGTATGGTATGAGAAAGCATTGCTTATCCTTATTTGCCACCAAGAAATCCTTGACATACGTCGCGAGAAACGCCTGTTCGTTCGCGGTGGTACCTGGAGTCATGTAGAAGGGGTCCATGATAGCGACGCTCGGGGTTTTCTCCACGATGAGATCGTGTGCCATGCTGAGCGTTACCAGGCGGACCAAGTTCCGGTCAAGCCGTTGCATGTGAAAGAGCCGAAAGATGTCTTCATACCGAATGAATATCAAGTCCGCGGGGTATGTGGTGACAAAGCCAAAGTTAGTGGGCACCCCGACCGTGATCACCGGGTACGACGGATTTGTTTCTTCAAGAAGACGCAGCTCCTGGATTAGAACTGCATCATGCATGTTCCTCATATCCGGCGGCAGCTGACTGACATTGTTTGCCGACAGCATTGGCTGGCCTAGGTGATGCAACTTCCTCCACTGGGTCGACACCTTGTCAAGAACCACTTTCTTGTTTGCGGCGGCATCATTCACTGACTTCTTGCGCTTCCTGTTCTTCTTCTTATGGCACGCGGGAGTGCCGGCTTGTTTCGATGCCTCCACGGTCACACCAAGGAGTGTCCTCGGGGTAAGCCCAACTTGCGGCGGAGCTGTGAAGGCGGTAGTGTCCTCCTGCTCGGGAGTTTCTTGAGAGGGGAACAACTTCTTCTTGAGGGTATCACGGGCGGGTGCCGTGGAGGGACCAAAGTCGCCCGCCAACTCATCGATGAATGTATCGATGGGAGCCCGATCGATGTCCAACGCCTTGTCGTTCTGCTGTGTCTCGGGCTCGAGAGGATCATCTGCAGGTGGAGTGACTATGGCTTGGCTAGACGGCCCCGGCGCAGCCTCAGGATTGACGCTCCCATGGCTTGCCTCTGACCTTGAGACGGTGTTGTTCAACCGAATTAAGGCTTTTGGCCATAGAAGCATCTTGTTCTTGAGTTGCCCGACCTTCAGCATTTCAACTTGTTCCGGGGGTTGAGTAAGAGGATGCATGTCTTCGCATCCCGGTAACGCCCGATCCACGCGAACCCGGAGCATGTTCTCGTCCATTGGCACGGTGTGGAAAGTCTTGGTTTGTGGGAAGACGACGGCTCCCTTCGCAACATCCTTCAACTGGTTATCCACGTTCAGGAGCAGCAAGGTGCAAGGATTCTCGGGTTCCTGTTAAAACATGTGTAGGTAAGAGAGGAGCGACGATGAAGAGTAATTAACTTGCAAAGGCTTTGAGAGGCTCAATTAACTACCTTGAGGTTGTCGAGCACGGATCGTGCCGTCGGACCGAGGCAGGGCGTGCAAGTGACTGAGGGGCTGCTGGTGGCCCCCATGGCCGGCGAATGCTCTCTAGCACCTGCATTGCCGATGGGTGGAGTCACAAATATGGGTGCGCCTTGAGCCCGTGTAGTAGGAGGCTTGTTGTTCGAGTTGCTGCCGCCCAGGCTGATCACCGGGATCGGTCCCTCTTGGTTGTTTCGGAAAAATCCTTGTAGCGACGACACCATAGTAGGAAATATTTCATTGAACATGTTGGTCAATGCGTCATCGACCCTGCTCTGTACCTTGTTTTCCACCTCGATGTCGAGCTTGCTTGCCACCGCGGATGCCACGCGTTGGTCCATGCTTGCTTCCAAGTCGGCCAACCTTTTTCGAAGAGCCTCATTCTCCTGGTCTAGAAGCGCCTGCCGCGACACCTTAGTTCTGGGCATGTCCAAGCCATGGTCGACAAGCGAGTGAGCTCCTCCGGTGCCGGGGACACGTTTCGGCTTCTCCAACAGCGGCCGCTCCTTCACGGTGTTCAGGCCCCTGATAAAAGGCGTATCCCATGGGACTTTGCTCGTCGACGTTTGGGACGAGGAGCCAGATTCGACTGCTTCTTCGGTGAGCTGCCAGAATTAACATGAACAATTTTAGAATGTAATGGACTTGGTGAGCAGTAGCAAATTGATTAGCTGGTAAATTGCTTACCACTGCCTTCTCAAGAGCCTGCACCTTCTTGTCGGTGACCAAGTCAACTCCCACCACCACTTGAGGTTTCGTGACACGTTTGCCACCTATTTCTTTACGGTACCGGGACCGTACAAATTGTCTGAACTACTACTCCGAGTCGCCATTGATAGGAGTTTGCGAATGTTACTTATACATAAATATATATTTATTAGATACACAATACTATTCTTGATCACACTCTTCTCTTCTGCTTGCCCTTCCGCTTAGTCTTTGTGACCCCACCGGTATCTTCATCGTGACTCCTTCTTGTGTACGGAGGAAGACCTGACCTAGGTAGCGTCGTCCTTGTTCTTCTTAGTTTGTATATTTTATCGTCTTCATCGGTTTCTTCCATCATTGGGTCTCCGATGAGGCCGTCGAAGTCTTTCTCGTTGGCGACTCCATCCATTCCGACGAGGGCCCTTTTGCCTCTCCTTACGACAACACGGCTGGGCCTAGACGGGTCGGTTATGAAGAAGCATTGCTCGACGTGCTTAGCCAGTATCTATGGCTCATTTTGCGCGGTGGGGTTCTTGGTCTTGGATTTGTCGGGCATACGCATGGTTGTGAAATACTCGTCTTCTTTTGTGACGTCCGTAGCCCATCTGACACGGAACATTGCTAGCTTCTCCCCGACGTAGTTGAGCTCCCAGATTTCCTCGATCCTTCTGTAGTATCTTTTCTTCTCTTCACCCGTGTATGATTCCATCGTCACACCCGAGTTCTGGTAGTCGCTTCTTTTGTCTCTCTCCTCCGTATAAAATGTGTAACCGTTGATGTCGTATTTCTGATAAGTCATGAGGTTGGGCGCGGGCCCATAAGACAAGGCCAATAGCATTTTGTCTGCATTGCTTTTCATTGGCGGGGGATTGGCATCAATGTGGTCTTTGAACCAGCGCGCGAAAGAGGAGTTGTGCGCTCCAAATACCTCTTCTTCCGTCATCGGCCTATCAGCGGTGTTTTTGATCATGGTTATGTGCTCCTCCACCCAAGGCTCGACATCGGTCATGTGCTGTAGTGCTACTAAGTGGGCCCTGTTAAAGTCTGTTCTTCTACCATCTTGATCCACGTCCAGTTCCCTCTTGCCAGTATCGTGGCCTACTCCATCGAACCTGCCAGCGTGCTTGCTGGTGGGCAAACCAAGGGACGTGGGTCATCCTCGTTTAGATAATTCTTGCAGAAAGAGATGCACTCCTCGGTGAGAAAGCCTTGGACGATGCTTCCGTCCGGATGTGCCCTGTTACGAACGTATCCTTTGATGAACCCGTTCATTCTTTCTAACGCCATCATGTTGTGAAGGAATGCCGGCCCGAGATCCTCGATATCGTCTACTATATGCACCAGCAGATGGACCATGATGTCAAAGAATTCGGGCGGGAAGTACATCTCCATCTCGCATAAGATGGTGACGATCTCTTCCTGCAGCCTCCCAAGTTTCTTGACGGTTATCGACTTCCGAGTGATGACGTCGAAGAAGCTACAGAGGCCAGTCAACGTTGCACGAACGTGCGGTTCCATTATCCCGCGTATTGCAACCGGAAGTATCTGCGTCATCATGACGTGACAGTCATGAGACTTCATCCCACTGAATATTTTTTTCGTCGGGTCCAGCCATCTGCGAATCAGCCCCGCGTAGCCTACAGGATATTTGACTCGTAGGAGGCAGTTGATGAATTGTTTGAGCTCGTCAGGAGTTAGAGTGAAGCAGGAGGGGCGAGGAGTTTCGCTATGCTTAGCCGCCCTTTTGCGCTTGCGATTATCCGTCTCCTCCTCATCCGGATCCAAGTGAAGCTCTTTTCTGATATTCAGGGCCATCAGGTCGCGTCTTGATTTCGACCCGTCTTTGGTGTTGAGCATGTTGAGCATAGTGCCAAGCAAGCTCTCGCAGATGTTCTTCGTGATATGCATGACATCAAGGCAATGAGGCGTACCGAGGATCTTCCAGTACGGCAAGTCCCAAAACACGGACCTCCTTTTCCATACCCCCAAGAGCGGCCCAGGATCCTTTTTCTTCTTCTTATCTCCTTTCTTCCGCTTTTGCTTCTTTATCTTACCCGACGGAGGGCAGTCTTTCCAGTTTTTCAACAGAGTATCGATCTCTTCGCCGCTATGCTTACGTGGAGCTGTTTCGGGCTCATCCTTCCTATTGAACAGATCTCCACGCTGCCTCCATGGGTCATTCTCGGGTAGCCACATTCGATGCCTCATGTAGACGGTTTTCGAAGACCCATCCTTACTCAGCTGTACAAATGGCGTCTTTTCCATGCACCTCACACATGCCTTGTGTCCGTGGCACACCTGGCACGCGATATATCCGTATCCGAGATAGTCCTGCACTGTCGTGAGCAGTGCAGCTTTCATACGGAAAGTTTCTTGCCCGTAGGCGTCCCAAGTTTCTATCCCTTCCTCCCACAAACCATCTAGCTCCTCCTTCAATAGCCCGAGATACAGGTTGATATCGCTCCCTGGCTGCGTCGGCCCTTGGATTAGGATACTCATGTGTATGTACTTCTTCTTCAGGCATAGCCATGGGGGGAGGTTGTACATCCATACAAACACGGGCCAAGTGATGTGCTTGCTGCTCTGGTTGCCAAACGGATTGAGCCCGTCGGTGCTCGCACCCAGCCTGATGTTCCTTGCTTCTTTTCCAAATTCTTCGTAATACTCACCGTCTAATGCCTTCCACTGGCTTGCATCCGAAGGGTGTGTCAGCACTGGTTTTTCAACCCGATCCAGATCCTTCTTCACCGCCTCCTTCCTTTCTGCGTGCCAGCGCATGAGCTTAGCTTCCTTGGAGTCCGCGAAGTACCGCTGGAGACGGGGCCTGAGCGGGAAGTACCACACAACTTTTCGAGGAGCTTTTCTCGTCCCTCTCTTGTATCGAGATTCGCCGCACACTGGGCATGTATCGAGGTTGGCGTGCTCATTTCGATAAATTACACAGTCACAGATGCAGGCGTGGTATTTCTTGTGCGGTAAATCGAGAGGGCACACGATTTTCTTTGCCTCATTTAGGCTACCGGCACACGTGTTACCTTCAGGAAAGTGCGTCTTCATCCATCCGAAGAGGTCGTCCATGCTTGTATCCGACCATTTGTGTTTTGCCTTCATCTCCAGAATATCGAGAGCTGCTCTCAGACGGCTCTCCTCCATCCTGCTAGCTGGGCCATACAACGGAGTTCTCGAGTCTACCTCCAGTTGATCCAGCTTAGACTTCCGTCTATCGGCCGATGTGTTGCTGAGAAGAAGTCTTGAACATGAGGGTCCTGCACGGCCGCGGTTAGCGGGGTATTCCTACTCAGGTCCTCATCGTCCGCATGTTCTTCCCGGCCTTCTTCACCATCAACGCGTGCGACATCCCCTCCCACCTCATCTTCATTGTCGTATGTGGCATCCGCTTCCTCGTCGTGGTCATCATCATCATCACCTTCATCATCATCACTTTCATCATCATCACCTTCATCATCATCACCTTTATCGTCGCTACTCATCCATTGAGTATGGCCCTCCATGAAACCAAACCTAAGCAGGTGCTCATTCACAGTGCCTGAAATGGGGTCGAACAATGACACTAGCTTGCATCTTCGACAAGGACACTTTATATGCATGCTCTTAGTTCGATACATGTCGGCCGTCGCGCGTTCCACGTATCTATCAACGACGCTTTCCTTCATCTCGATGACCATCGTAGCCTGCACGACACAAGAGAATCGATTAGAGACCCATCATCGTCTCGGTTTTCACGGAAAAATTCGGCATGACCTTTGCTAAAAATGGTCATGCCGGAGTGCCAGAAAATCGCCGGAACGGAAGTTAATCAACATTCCGGCAAAACATTGGCAACTCAATGTACCTGAACATCAAAACAAATGCACAACGGTCCACATATGCATGGAAACCGTTTTTCGCCACAAGTGACTGCGACTTTGTATGCACATTCTTTCCCACTCATTAGTTACCCGACGCGAGGTCCACGCTAGAGCACCGGAGACGCCAGAGCACCGGAGAAGCCACACGTCGACAGAAGAGAGTGAGCTAGATCTAGATCTACAAATAGAGAGAAAGGGATTGGAAATGGGTGGGGAGATGTAGATCTAGATCTAGATGCTAGCTATATAGTGCAAAGTGAGGGGAGCAAAAATTTCTCAATATGTGGAACTTAATTAAGTGCTTAAATAAGCCAAAATAGGTGGTAAGTAGTGGGGAAATGAGCTCTGGTCGAGCTCCATGGATAGTGAGTGAGAGAGTGAGTTGGTAGGTGGGGAGAAGTGGCTGGTCGAGCTTAATAATAGATGCCAGGATTACCGCCGGCGGTTTCACCCCAAACCGCCGGGGGTAAGTCCATTTACCGCCGGCAGTTCCCATCTTACCGCCAGGGGAAACAAAATATCGCCGGTGGTTTTTGCCTAACCGCCGGGGTAAATCTGAGCCGGACAGGGCCAGCACTGGGCCCACTTAGCGCCGGCGGTTACATATCCTTCCCGCCAGCGGTACGAGGGGTTACCCCCGGCGGTTTGTGGCAAAACCGCCGGCGGTAAGTTGAGGCCCAGCCCGGGGTCCGCGGCCCACGTTACCGCCGGCGGCCCAAGTTCCCTCCCGCTGGCGCTATGTGGCTTATCCCTGGCTGTTTTGGCCCAAACCGCCGGTCGTAAATTTAGGCCGGCCGATCACAACTTACCACCGGCGAAAAAAATTACAAACAGCCGGCGGTAACGTGTGCTGCTATAAGCAATTCCCTAGTAGTGGGCCTTCCTGATACTCACGCAATTTATCCTTAGGATCAGTCTTGTTTATTAACCAAGATAAAATCATGATACTCATGTTTAATGGTTGTGTGCATCTCTAGTTGATGCAAAGGCCGGGGAAGTGAAACGCTCCCCCCCCCAGAGGTTAGGATGAATTGTCCCACATTTGTTTACAAAAAATCCCTCGCTCGTCCTGCCCAGGGTAACTCGAGGGAGATTCACCTAACCCTAGAGTCGCCGCCCCAATCCCCTGCCCTCCCCGCGCCGCCACCGGGCACTAGAGTACGCCGCCGGGAAAAGCTCATGGGACCGACGATGGCTGCGGGGTGCTCTCTTGCGGCGCCCCTGGTTCTGCAGGCGGCGGAACTCAGTGGAGGCCGGATGTGTCGCAGCGCGCGGGGGACTGAACGAGTGGCGGCAGTGGTGCTCCATGGACGGCGGCGTCCTGAGGGTCAAGCTCGCGATGTCGGTGCGGGGGCGTGCGCGAGATGATGGTCACGACAAGATCGTGGCCGTGGCTGTCTCGGGCGGCGCGGGACACTCTCCTCGTCGGCCTGGGTGCACGGTGCCGTTCCGGACCTGCTGGGGCAGAGAGCAGCGACCAGGACGGCGCACCTTCTCGGGGTGGAGGTCCTCTGTTTTGGTGGTGTTAGGTCTGCTGTGTGCATTCGTGTGGTCGCTAGGGCAACACGTTTTGCAGAGGCTGGGTGTAATTGGTATCTTCGCGATATTAATATATCCTCCTTATTAAAAAATATTGCATTATTTAGCCATGTTTTTTTTCTGTATGTATTTCTATGCCGAGTCAATTTTGCTGAACACTCGGAAAAATATATAACTTACCGATTGACCGGTGGAGTGCACCGGGCGAAGCTGTAGACACACCCGGCAAACGAGTAATTTCCGGAAGTGACGTGGCTCACCATCTGATTTGCTTACGTTCAGTTTCATCGACATCTTAGGTCTTTTTGTTGTTGGATTGCATTAACTACTACAAATGAAGATGACCATATAAAGCTCCTAGCTAGTGATGGATTCATAGGAGCAAGAAAATAACACCGCTGAGCCAATGAGTACAATGCACAAATGTAGGCATGGGTGTGGGAGGTGTCGGTAAAATGTTGGCCACGCATAGCCTCATTGTTGCTTGAAAACATAGAGGAGAACGGCTGAACGAGGCCATTCAGACGCGAAAATCCCTGCTTGAAGCCTTTCAGACACGAAACTGGATCCCTAATGTGAGACGTGCGTTGCATTGTTAGTGTAGAAGGTGCCCCCATCTTACAATGATTTCCTTGGTTCACCTTTGTTCCGCGGGAAGGCCGGTTTATGCCAATGCAAGTTTCTTAGCACGTTTTTATAGATATTTTAATGATGTGGCATACTAGTTAATAAAGAAAGAGTGTGTGTTTGTAACTTAGCTAACATACAAGCTTTGCACGTGGCTATAGGCAAAAAAAAGTTTTAGCCCAATCATATACATGCATGAGCCACAAATCATTAAATATAGATACAAACTCTAAGAAACATTGCATTGTACTAGTTGTATCTTAAGATTTAATTACTCCTATAATAACGTGCTAAGAGACGATGCATTGGCACATGCCTAATGTCTTTGGAGTTGTAGCCTTACCCTTGGGGTCAGTGCTCGCGGTATCTGTCAAGTCTCAACTAACCGGCTGCCGATGAGTTGCTGAAAACTATTTGGTCTTTCATAAACGGCTTAAGTGCCCAGAGGTAGTGAGGTTAATCCATCTGCGATGGCAATCCTCGCATAGTGACCACTGGCCAGTAACAGAGTCTAGCTTGTTGTAGTCTTGTAGATCGAAGCGACTAATGACTTAAGCAACCAACGTCAATCATACAAGTAAAGGAGGCAAATGATAGTTACTAATTAGAATTAGTCATGGACTGGATTGGTTGGCTCTACTCCAGTTCTAATTAAGATTCATGTAATATAAACAACCTTCTTCATTCCATATGTCATATGACGCTAGATTTGAATAGCATCACTCCATCGCGTGAACCGTTCGAGACGAAGCAGACGGCACTGTACTGTACAATCAGCATCACAGCATGGCAACATCTCGCTCGTTCAAAACTAATGACATACTTTGTACGAGGAGAAGATCACTCTGAGTCGCTGCGGTACGCTTGTGAATTCAACCGATCAACTACCATTCGAAGAGAAAAGATTCACCTGATAGGACTCGTGGAGAGAAACACCGCGCCGTCCGATCATCAACAGTGATGGTTGGAGCATTCCATAATTTCTTGTATGTGAGCCGACTAGCGATGTGTAAATGGGATAAGTGGGATAGTTTTTTTTTAATAATTATTCCACTTATCGCACTTACACATCCTATGGCCAAGACTGAGAACCCCTCCCGCGTCGCACGGTCCGGGGTGACACGGGAGTCGACTAAACCTAGTCCCCAAACCCTCCGCCCATCTTCTTCTCCCTGCCGCACCGGCGTCAGAGTGGCCTGTCGGGCAAGCTTGCGAGGCTTACGAGGGCGGCGGCAGCGAGACAGACTCTGTGTGCTGCTCGTCGTTCTGGAGGTTGCACACCTGCGTCCGGCGGCTGGGGAGTTAATTGCAAAAAACCACCACATTTGGGGCAACTAATTCAGAAAACCACCATTATTCAGATTTTCCACAAATCGCCATCGGTTTTGGGACAGCTTGTTTCAAATAGCAACCACTCTACCCTAAGGCCTCGTTTACTTGTCCGGTATTTTCCGGACTCGGAGGGGAAATTCCCGACTCACCCGCTAATCCCCAAATAACATCCCCGCAAGCCCGTTTACTTCTAGCATTTCTCTGAGGTTTATCCCGGCCCACCCCGCAAAATACCTCCCCACACCGAACTGAGAAAAAATTTCTGGGGCCGGGCCGCACCTTCTCCTTCGTGAGTTCCCTCCTAAGATATGAACAACTCAGCTACTATCACCAATCTCAAAGCTCCCTCCTCCTGTACTACTTCCATCTTATCTGTATGTAAAACGTACGGACCCGTAACAAGCATATTGTATGTTTTGTAATCGTACAGCTCCCATCCGAGAAAAAAAGCATCGGTCGTGCTCTAGCTGCATCTCGCGGAAGCGCCGCCGCCGGCGAGCGCCCGACTCCTCGGCGCCGCTTTCTGCTCGCGACTCGTCTTGGCGCGGCTCTGCTGCCTTGGGGAGAAGCAACAACGCCGGCGAGCGTCCCAACACCGAACAAGCCTCGTGTATTCTCACACGCGACCGTCCCCTCGCGTATTGTCGGGGACGACATAGCGGACGAAGGCGAGATGGTGCAGGCGCCGACCTCGGGACACCACCGAAAATGCCCAGCCTGCCGCCGCCGTGGACCTCGCTCCGGGGAGTTTCTCCCGCCTAGTCCCTCTCTGCTCCTCCAGGCCTTGTCCCTCTCCTCTCCTCCCTGCCCTCTGGTTCCTGGTCGCCGCCGCCGTCCGTTCGTCTCTGTCGGCAGCGCTGTAGTGGCCCTCGACAAGGCCCTCGCCCCTCGCGGTCGACCTCGTCCTCGAGATCAACAAGGCTGTCATGTCCCCTTGCCTCTAGCTGATTTGCTAGGACGTGAGACCCGATCTGATACAAGATGCACTGATACTTGGAGTTTAGATGGGGAAAAAGCAAAGCAAGGGGGCAGGGATACAGGGAAGAAGACGGGGAAGAAGAAAGTCAAATGCCTGGTCTATTCTGTTCGTTCCCCTCTCCGCTGACCTCTTGTGTCCCTTTATCCCCACATGTCCAGGGCTTGATCTGTTGGGCTGAGTCCACGCCAGCGGCCCATCACCGAAGTGCGCCCCAATGAGTACATCAGGTGTTACACTACCGCCCCGGCAAAACATTGCTTGTCCCCAAGCAATGGCTTGAATTCTGCTTCCAATGATGCCTCCAGGATCCCATGGTATGCCATCCGGCGTTGGCATGTTGCATAGCTGATAAGGAGTGAACAGTAACAACCTGAACTGCATAATAGCTGATACTATCGGCTGAACTAGTCTTGAACTCAAGGCACTGCTGTGTATATCACCTGAATCGCACGACATTTGTACATACCTGCTCGACCACATAAGGGAGCCGAACTGGATGGTATGCAGCTTGGACTGCTGGTTGGAGTGCAGTGCATAGCCATGATCATGTATACACGTCCCCATTAACCTGATTCTTTTTGGGGCATGATCCTCCAGTGACATGCTAGACCATACAATGAGCCTGGGGCTCGTAGAGCTGTAAGGGGAAGGCAACCCGACAACATGTGTTGCCAAGGTATCCTCCACAATGTATGAATTGCTAGTCTTTAGTCCCTCTTTCAGATTTTGACCCACAAAAATAGATATGTGGCCAGCTTCAATGTCGTATTTGTCTGTCACTTTGCAGTACCAACATACAGGAAGCAGTAGCACAAAAGGAAGTATGTCGCTGGGAGTCAATTGTATGCGTGCTCTTGCAGTTTCATGTACAACACTCAGCTTTTCTTGTTCAGAAAATATCATTCCACGTAGACCACACCTCCAGATATTGGTAAGATATGTTTGCACCAAGGCAAGGCACCATAAATCAACATGAAAAGGTACAAGAATTAGCAGAGGAACACAATCTTTGCACCTAGTTAGTCCACCGTAGACCTCGCGAGCTTCAGAGATATGAAAGTTGCTGCCAAGATAAAATATCTCTGTCATGTTGGTATTTACCACTGCAAAGCTACACACCTTCTCCAAAAGGATCCCTGGATCCCATTGTTCCCACGACTCTTCATATTTTTCAAACGTTTGCAATGTTGACGGAGGAGCAAAATTATCACCTCTTGATATAGTCTGCCAACTTCTCTGTCTAAGCATACGCTCTATATGTCGCTGCTCCTTATATCCAGGTGCACTGGAAGCACTTTGTCTCCATATCTGGGTACTTTCAAGCAACAAATTGTAACCATGTATAGTTGAATGTCCAGGACTAAAGGCATTTCTACTCCATGGTGGCAGATTGTCACAAACATGTGCAGCCAACAGAATATCTTTATTACATTCCATCAGTAACTTTGGCTCCTCAATTATCCCACAGAAATCATTTGAATACTTTACCTTCTCCCCAATATAACTATCTCCATGCTTCTGCTGCTCAAAACTGAGAGGTGTTGCCTGTGTAGTATGACAACGAAGCATCATGTATGTGGAGGCAAACCCAATACCTGAGAGGGGATCTGGAGGGCGGGGCGGAACAGGTGGCTGCGGGGGTGAACAAGAGTCCAATGAATGGACTGTCTGGTCAGACCAACGCGGTGGCGCTGGAGTGGTCGCAGAGGTGCGGAATTTACTCCTCGGGGCCAAACGCACAGGGCGTCGCACAATGCGCAATTGAGATACCCACTTGACGATGCGCTGTAGCTTCGCCCCACTTCTTATCCTCCCAGGCATTCCATCAAACCCATCTAATGCACCAGGTAGCTCATCTTTTACTTGCACTTGCTCCTTGTCATCTGTCATGCCCATACTCTCCTTGTCATCTGATACTCCCGGTAATCTATCTTGCACCGGACTGGCACCAAGATTCTCAGTCATGACCGAACACGACTGAGAGTGGTGCACGGTACTGACATCCGCGGAAACCATGGCTGCGACACAGTGCTTGCTGGGGTCGACCGCCTTCAAAGTAGACGCTGAGCAAGGTGTCGGGTGTGGTGCAGTGGGTGCACCGACAGTGGTGTCCCTAACAGGAAACTGCTCCGAGTACTTAATGTCCATCCGACAACACCCATCATAGATGTTGCGACCGTGAAGAGCTTCTCTTGCTCTTGTGGCGTCGTGAGGTGAAGGAAATGCAACGAAAGCCATCACATGGTCTATCCTCTCAAGCACCATCATAAGCACGCCCTTCTCATCGCCATAAGGATCGAAAACCAGATGAAGCACCTCTTTGGTAATAGGGTAGATTACCTCGTGAATGGAAACTACTAAGATGTGATTCGGCACTTCCTCTTGCTGAACCACGACGGGAGGTGAAGTAGGCATTCGGTCGAACACCATCTGGGCACCCTTGGTGGTCAACTTTACCTCCATGTTTCCTCGCTGCGCACTCCACTTGAACGCAACCTTAGCGACCTCTCCTCCAGATCAACCGAACCCCAGCCAGGAATTACGCCAGATCAAGCTCGGAAGCGATCAGCAACCGTTATGGCGGATGTTACCGGTAGACTGTGAGAAGCGCGTCCGGATCGAGCAAGCTCTGATACCAAACTGTCATGTCCCCTTGCCTCTAGCTGATTTGCTAGGACGTGAGACCCGATCTGATACAAGATGCACTGATACTTGGAGTTTAGATGGGGAAAAAGCAAAGCAAGGGGGCAGGGATACAGGGAAGAAGACGGGGAAGAAGAAAGTCAAATGCCTGGTCTATTCTGTTCGTTCCCCTCTCCGCTGACCTCTTGTGTCCCTTTATCCCCACATGTCCAGGGCTTGATCTGTTGGGCTGAGTCCACGCCAGCGGCCCATCACCGAAGTGCGCCCCAATGAGTACATCAGGTGTTACAAAGGCATCTGCCGTAGGGATCTGAAGCTAGCGGATCTTGGGTTGGACGTGTTGCAGGAAACCGCCTGGTAGTTGCTCCGTTGTTCTAGCATAAGAAATAGCACTTCTATTGGAGATGAGATTCTGCTTGATTTACAGCCTGCCTGATATCACCACACAACGCATGGTAGCTGCAGATGAAATCCACCCGTGAGTGCACTAGTACGTCGGCCTTAACTCTGTTCCTTGTGTCTTGGATGGATAGGAGAAGTCAGCTAGTCGTAGAGGTGAAGTTTCAGTTTTTATTATCAGGCTCAATACACCACAATCCCCTCCCATCCCTAAAAAATTAAGTAACCATAGGGTATTGGGATTAGATGGGAAATAAGGGGATTGGGTGAAAGGGAGGGATTCACCAAATCCCCTCCCATCCTCAAATCTCTCAGGACTGGAAATACCCTAGTAGTAAACAAGGTCTAAACTGGTTCGTTAGCTAACTTAACCACACTACTGATAGTGGGGCAGACAATCAGTGATGACATGGCACATAATTGACACCATTTTTACCATACTTTGACATAGCCGTGGGACCCACTTGTCATCATCTTGACCCACACATTTCCTCGTGGACAATTCGTCGAGCACCTTGTGTGCGTGATCGTCCGTTCACGCCACCGTCCCGGAGCAGCGCCAAGCTCGCGGTGGAGGAAGCCGCCAAGTCGTGGGCGACCACGCCTGCCCGTCGACAGCGTCGCTGTCGCGCACGTGCTCACCGGCCGCACATGCCCGTCGTCCGCGTCGCGTCGCCGCGCAGCCGAGCCTCGTGCTCGTGCTCGTCATGCTCAGGGCGGCGTGGAGCAAGAGCAGCAGAAGCCTCGGCGGTAAGCCAGCAGCATGAGCTCAGCCTCTATCCTGCTCCCGTCGGCCACGCGCACAACGGGGTGATACGTGTCAAACGTATATATAATTTTCGATTGATCCATGCTAGTTTTGTGATATTGTCACATGTTTCTACTATCATATTATATTATTTTTATGCATTTTGTCGGACTAACCTATTGACAAGATGCCTAGTGTCAGTTTCCTGTTTTTGCTGTTTTTATATTTCAGAAAGTCCATCACAGGAAATATCGTCGGATTGCGCTGAAAATTTACGGAGATTTTTTATGCGACGGAAGGCACCAGGACACCAAAGGGCAGCCTGGGGGGCCACCCAAGGTATAGAGGCGGGTGGCGGCCGCGACCCCCCTGGACCTGCGGGTGGGGCCCGCCCCTGCCCTCTGGGCACCGCCTCGGCCCCCTCTGACGCCTATAAAATCTCATTAACCCTTAAAAGGAAAGAGCGGCCATTATTATCCAGAGGAAGTCACCCCGACGCGCCGTCACCGTAAACCCTAGTTCGGGGTGATTCTGAAGCTGATCCCGGCACTCTGCCAGAGGGGAGATCTATCTCGGAGGGCTCTTCCTCGCCATGCCTTCCTCCGGGATGATTTGTGAGTAGTCCCACCTTGGACCATGGGTCCATGGCAGTAGCTAGTTGGTAGTCTCTCTCTCTTGTGCTTCATGTCTTATGATCTTATGAGCTGCCTAACATGATCAAGATCGATTATTGTAATGTTATGTGATGTGTTTGCTGGGATCCGATGGATTATGAAGTTATGATCAGATTGTGCTTGATTCTTAGATTGATTTATGTTCTTGCATGCTCTCCGATGTGCGTAGTTACTTTGGCCAAGTGATTGTGTGTATCTTCAAGAGGGAGTATTTATGCCAGATAGTGGGTTCATGCCCCCTTTTGTTCCTGGGCACGAGTGACAGAAACGTCTAAGGGTGAGGGTGTGCTGTTGCTACTAAGGGTAAAACAGGTGTTAATGTCTCTTTTTATATTAGTATTTATTACTTCATGCATTTTACTTAATGCAATTGTCTATTGCTTGCAACTTAATACCATTCGGTGACAGGCTGGATAGCGATCCCACGGTGGACTTTTTAGACAAAGATGCAGTTGGACTCAACGGTCGTTGTTCATTGTCGTGACGCCTACATAAATATTATCATGTTCTCTTTGACATAGCTAGATTAAGTTTGTGTTATAATCTTGTCAATTGCCCAGCTGTAATTTGTTTACCCATCATATGAATGTCCTATTTACTTGAGAGACTCCACTAATGAACCCATGGCCCCCGGTCCATCTTTTTACATTTATTGCAACCTTTATTCATTACTTTTCATCATCATTACTCCTCTGGTTCATTTTCATATTTTCATCTATTTCACTATACAATTAACCGCTTTGTTTTCTGCGAGACCGGAAATATTGACAACCTTTCCGTCGTTGGGGGCAAAGTATTTGGTTGAGTGTGTGCAGGTCCACGTCTGTTGAAGATTAAGTACCAGAGATCTTCAACATTCACTTTGTTGTTGATTTCAAAGTCATACTGGTTCGATAAACCTCTGTTCGTTAACGAGGGAAAAACTTCTGCTTGCTACATCCACGCCTTCGCTTGGGGCACCACCCAACTCCTATAGCAATCAAAGCTTTTTCTGGCGCCGTTGCCGGGGACTTTAGAGCTGCAGCAAGGGGAATCTCATACTCTCAATCACTTTACTTTGTTTTTGTCTTACTTGCTTTATTTCTTGTTAGCTTATTTTTCTTGTTACAAAATTTTAAAACCCCAAAAAATTAGTGTAGTCTTTATTCCTGTTTTGTTATTTTATCTTATCATTATGTCTTCCACTGAAAACACCAAGTTGTGTGACTTTACTAGCACTAATAACAATGATTTCATATGCTCTCCAATTGTTCCATCCGCTACTAAAGCGGAATCTTATGAAGTTAAGCCTGCCTTGCTAAATCTTGTTATGAAATAGCAATTTTCTGGTGCTAGTACTGATGATGCCGCCTCTCATTTAAATAACTTTGTTGAGTTATGTGATATGCAAAAGTATAAAGAGGTAGAAAGTGACATCATAAAACTGAAGCTTTTCCCTTTCTCTTTGAGAGGGCGAGCAAAAGAATGGTTATTGTCTTTGCCTAAAAATAGCATTGATTCTTGGATTAAATGCAAAGATGCTTTTATTGTAAAATATTATCCACCTGCTAAAATCATACAATTAAGGAGTAACATTATGAACTTTAGAAAATTTGATAATGAACATGTTTCTCAAGCTTGGGAGAGAATGAAATTTATGGTTAAAAATTGTCCCACGCATGGATTAACTATGTGGATGGTTATCCAAACTTTTTATGCAGGTTTGAATTTTCTTCGAGGAATCTCTTGGACTCGGCCGCGGGAGGCACCTTCATGTCCACCACATTAGGTGCAGCAACTAAACTCTTGGATGAGATGATGACAAATTATTCACAATGGCATACCGAAAGAGCTCCAAGTGGTAAGAAGGTAAATTATGTCGAGGAAATTTCCTCTTTGAGTGATAAGGTTGATATGATTATGTCTATGCTTGCTACCAATCAGTCCCCTATTGATACTAATAATGTCCCACTTGCTTCATTAATTGCCCAAGAAAAGGATCAAGTTGATGTTAATTTTCTTAATAGAAATAACTTCAACAATAATGCTTATCGAAATAATTTTGGTAGTAACAACTATAAACGTTATCCTCCTAATAATGGCAACTCTTATGGTAATTCCTATGTTAGTTATTATAATCCTAATAAGAATGTGTCCTCTGATCTTGAAAATGTTTTAAAAGAATTTATCACTTCGCAAAAAGCTTTCAACAAAACTGTGGAAGAGAAACTTGAAAAACTTGGTAGACTTGTCTCTAAAGTGGAAGATCTTGCTCATGATGTTGAAATTTTAAAAATTAGAACCACTCCTCTTCAAGACAAGCCTACTGAATCTTTAAATACTATTTCTATTCAAATTAATGAGAATGAAAGGATGATGGCTCGCTTGAAAGCTAGGTGGGCTAGAGAGAAAGAAGAAGCTAGAATTGTTGAAATGAATAGGAAAACTATTAAAGTTTATACTATCAAAACTACTAACGAGGAACCTCCTAGCCTATTTAAAGATGATGAAATTGATTTTGATAATTGAAATCTTACTAAAGTCATAAAGTTCCTACAAAATGTTGCTAAGTCACCGGATGCTAGTGATGCATGTAAAATGCATACATGAACTTTGCACTATAACACTTGTTTTCCATTCATATTTGCATCATATAAGGGGTATATTACTGTTATTTAATGATTTTTGGTAATTAATAATGATTTCCCCCTTTTTATGGAATTAATCCTGCGCAGGCAGAAAACCCCTATTTCTTTCCTTATTTATTTCAGGGCCTTACCGACGTCATAATGAGCTGCAAATTTACGGGGATCATTATTTTGGAAGGAGGAAGACTTAGGAGCGAAGGACGGAAGCAAACGAAGGCCGGAGGGGTGAAAGAGGGTGCCCCACACGGCCAGGTACAGGGGCCACGTGGGCCCACCTCTTTTGGCCCTCGTGGCCCCGTTTGCGACGATCCTTCTTCCTGAAGCTTCCTCGTGACCTAAAAACGCCTATATAAAGAGCCCCCGACGTTTTTTGGAGAGAGAGCCGCCACACGAGAGAAACAAGAAACAGAGACCAGGAGGCTGCAGATTGGAGGGGGGAAACTCCGGCGGAGCGCTGCCGGAGAGGTCTCCTTCTTCTCCATCGACATCTCCACCGTCTCCATGATGAAGAGGGAGTAGTCCACCTCTGGACTATGGGTTTGTGGCAGTAGCATATGTATCTCTCTCTCTCTTGAGCTTCACTAATTAGCACCGTATGAGCTGCTGAACATGATTACGGTCAAACGTTGTATTACCTTTGTGGTGGATCTTTTTATGAGTTAATATATGTTGAGATTGCAATGTTTATTTCAGTTATGAAAGTAGATGCATATTATGTACCCCGTTCTTGTATCCTTGTTTTGATCAAGCATGTTTATGAGAGCGTGTGAGGGGGGAACGTGTGCATTAGTTGGAGTAACGGGGGTGGTGATGTGATAAGCTGACAACTTAATATCGCGATCGATTGGGTGTTTACCTTACTTTGTTGCCTCAATAGGGATAAACCAAAATACCATGTTGCAAGGTATGAGGAGTGACAAGCCTCTACCTATGACTAGATCCAGCATATTCTTATTTTCACTTCATATCATTAATCTTAAGGCTATACTCTGAGTCATCTTAATTAATGAGGTGTTATGATTTAGTTCGCATCTTGGTGGAGTATAAGTGAGACTAATAGTCAAAAGGTCTCTATGTTAGGACGTGATGCCCATATAATTAGTAACATGTCATTAAACTTGTTTGCAATCTCATATGTTAATTCTATGTCTACTTATTTGCCACACTATATTAAAGAGAGAGTGCATGTGTGAAACCATGAACCCGGTCCATTTTTAATCATAAGAAACAACTTTCCAACCACTTTTAAGCATTTTCTATATTCAGCCATTTTAAAATCAGAAAATACAAAAACACTTTTATTCATTGCATACACATATAAAACCTCCAAAAATATCATCCATCATCATTACTATCATCCTTGTATTACTGCTTACCACCATTGCATATTTATTTACTGTTTTGCATTCATTATTATCTGAATATCATTCTCACACCTTGTGCTTGACAACCACTTGGTGAGGTTGAGGGCACAAAGCAATCTACTTTGTTTGCAGGAAATCTAGAGAAGGACAAGAAGATAAAATCCCCACTACTGATTCCCCGAGAGTTTGGTATTAAACCCTCGAGTCACCCTCGTGGGGAAAAAACTTCCACTTCTACATACTGTGCACTTGGAGGCTCAACCTATCCCATATATTATTTTCCTTCCAGGGGTATCAAGAGTGCTTTTTGGCGTAGTTGAGGGAGAAACACTCTCATCAATTCCGTCATCACGTGTTTTTTCTGGCGCCGTTGCCAGGAAATCATAGCTGGAAGGTTTTATCCAAGGATATCACAACAAAGTCAACTTCATCACCAACTTGTGCTAACACCTAAGCTTGGGGAGGTTGCACCTACGTGAGCATCATCTTGTCCATATTTACCTTCAAGCATTTTGTTTTGTTTTGTTATTGTCTTGCATATCATTTTTAGATTTTGGTTTGCATTTTTTATTTTCAGTTTTGCATTTTTTTTGCATTAGTTAATTCGGTTTACATTATTTAGTGTCATTTTATTTTTCAGTTTTGCATAAAAAATTAAAAACACATAAAAACTTGCTAAAATGGGTGGTAGGACTAAGTTGTGTGACTACACAAATACTCCAAATGATCAATTTATTGCTAAACCTATTACCACACCTGAGACACAAGCTGATAGCAGCTATGAAGTAAGTCCTAGTTTGTTGAACTTGATAACTAGGGAGCAATTTGGTGGTAATGCTGTTGAGGATGCCTCTATGCATCTTCATGATTTTGTTGAAATCTGTGACATGCAAAAATTTAAGAATGTTGAAAGTGATGTTCTAAAACTGAAATTATTTCCTTTCTCACTTAGAAAGATAAGGAGTGGCTGCATTCATTACCTACTGATAGCATTAAAACTTGGAATGATCTGAAAGAAGCTTTCATTAAGAAATATTATCCTCCTGTTAAAATTTTGCAAAATAGAAACAATATTCTATCTTTTAGGCAAAATGAAAATGAACATGTTGCTATGGCTTGGGATAGGATAAAACTTATTCTTAGAACTTGCCCATCACATGGAGTTAATGAATGGACCATACTACACTCTTTTTATAATGGTCTGAATTACATGTCTAGAAATATACTTGATTCTGCTGCTGGAGGTGCTTTTATGGGAAAAACTATAGTAGAGGCTAAGAATATATTGGAAATCATTTTGCAAAACTATAGTCAATGGCATACTGATAGAGCACCTAGTTCATCTAAGAAAGTAAACTCCATAGAAGAAACTCATGATTTGTCATCTAAGATGGATACTATTCTTGCTTTGCTTAATAAACCTAGTGTTGAAAATATTCCTTTGCAAGAACTAGTTGGTAATAATTCTAAAAATATTGATGTCAACTTCATTAGGAATTATGGAAACAATGGGTATGGTAACAATAATTATAATTCTTATAATAAACCTTCATATGTTCGCAACAATCGTCCTTTTGTTCCATATCCTAATGCTAATGATAAATGGAAGCCTGTGTCATCAAGTAATGATAATTTTGAGGCTAATAAAATTCTTATGGAACAAGTTTCTAGTCATAATACCATGATACAAGAGTTGAATAAGTCTGTTGCTTCTATTAGTTCTGATATTAAAAACTTACAACTCCAAGCTGTAGGACTAGACAAAGCCCTTTCAAAACTTGCTGATAATCAAGCCACTTTATTGAAAATGTCTGCTGGAAAACCACAAGCACCACCTGTGGTTGGATTGAATTCTATTAATATTGCTGAAAATGTTCCTCTTACTTTGGAGGAAACTCTGAATGAATTGCTAAATTATCCTGAATATATGTTGCCTTTTATGTCTCATCTTATGGCTTTAAAAGAAGAAGTTAGTAAAATTGAACATGATGAACGAAAAGTTGAAGAAGTTAAGATGCTTAGTGAAGTTAATGATCCTTTGCATGATTTAGAGAATTGTACCTTGCATGAATTAATATCTATCTTACAAAAATTTGCAAGTGATCCTTCTATTGATGTTAACCAATCTGGTTTTGGTTCCTATATTGCTAATCATGTCTTGAAAGAAAAAATTGCTAGATACAATCAAGAAGCTATGATACCACCTAAGCTTGAGGATGTATGGATCCCCAAGGTGCTAGTAACTATTGGAAAAGAGACACACCATGCCATACTTGATCTAGGATCTAGTATCTCTATTTTATCTAAAGAATTATATGAAGTACTTGAATTAAAGAATCTTGAAAAATGCTCTGTTGAACTTGCACTTGCTGATAATACCAATAAACGTGCTTTAGGAAAAGTAAGTGATGTTATGATAGAGTTACATATGACTTTTGTACCTGTGAATTTTCTAATCATGGATATGGAGAATAAAACCTCTAGTCCTATTATTCTTGGAAGACCTTTTCTTCGTACCACAGAGGCTATTATTGATTCAAAGGAAGGGAATGTGAAGTTTCAGTTTCCATATAAGAAATGCATGGAATACTTCCCAAGGAAGATGGCGCAACTTTTAAGCTCCCTCATGAGCTTCATCTTCGGTAAACAACAAGTAAGTAAGTCTAGCTATATGGCTATAAAGAAAGCGCTTTACGGGAGGCAACCTTGTTGTTTTTATTTGGATTTTCTTTGTGTCCTCTTGCTGTAACAAGAGATTGTTTTCTTAGCTTAGTTTCTGGAATTTTTAATAAAGTGCCAAGTTTTACCTATTTTTGTTTGAAAAAGTTGCTACTTCTATTCGGAGATTTTATTCCTGCACGAAGTCTATGCACGGTTTGATTTTTCATTGCTATTCTGTAACTCCGATTGAGCTGAGATTTTAACTGTAACTGCAACTTTTCATCCTCTGTATGCCCGATGTTTTTCAAAAAAAATCGATGAGTTTAAGTAGGACAAAAAAATACGTTTTGCTGCTGCTGTTTTCCTGGACAGATTCTGCCCATATTGTTTTATGCATAGTTTGAACTTTTGAGTTGAATCTTTTTGATCCAATTGAGTTTATGAGTAGGTATACAACATTATACACTCTCTGATCATTCATATGAATTTTAGTCCATGGATTATATGCAGCAATAAGCCTATTTGTTTATCTCTACTAATATCACCCCACAGAAAAGAAATGGGAGAAACAGTGTTTTGAAGTTTTTTCACAGGGATTGGAGGAGATGCAACATGAGTTATCCAAGGATGGTGAAAACCATAAGCTTGGGGATGTGGAGAACATCCCCACTGAACCAACATACTCTCGGTTTGCACACGTCTAACTTCTGTTTTCATTTGAAACACTTTATCGCATAAACTTGGAGCGTCTTTTTGTTTGTTTTTGCTTTGATTTTGATAATTGAAATCTTACTAAAGTCATAAAGTTCCTACAAAAAGTTGCTAAGTCACCGGATGCTAGTGATGCATGTAAAATGCATACATGAACTTTGCACTATAACACTTGTTTTCCATTCATATTTGCATCATATAAGGGGTATATTACTGCTATTTAATGATTTTTGGTAATTAATAATGATTTCCCTTTTTTATGGAATTAATCCTGCGCAGGCAGAAAACCCCTATTTCTTTCCTTATTTATTTCATGGCCTTAACGACGTCATAATGAGCTGCAAATTTACGGGGATCATTATTTTGGAAGGAGGAAGACTTAGGAGCGAAGGACGCAAGCAAACGGAGGCCGGAGGGGCGAAATAGGGTGCCCCATGCGGCCAGGTATAGGGGCCGCGTGGGCCCACCTCTTTTGGCCCTTGTGGCCCTGTTTGCGATGATCCTTCTTCCTGAAGCTTCCTCGTGACCTAAAAACGCCTATATAAAGAGCCCCCCGACGTTTTTCGGAGAGAGAGCCGCCACACGAGAGAAACAAGAAACAGAGACCAGGAGGCTGCATATTGGAGGGGGGAACTCCGGCGGAGCGCTGCCGGAGAGGTCTCCTTCTTCTCCATCGTCATCTCCACCGTCTCCATGATGAAGAGGGAGTCGTCCACCTCTGGACTATGGGTTTGTGGCAGTAGCATATGTATCTCTCTCTCTCTCTCTTGAGCTTCACTAATTAGCACTGTATGAGCTGCTGAACATGATTACGGTCATCGTTGTATTACCTTTGTGGTGGATCTTTTTATGAGTTAATATATGTTGAGATTGCAATGTTTATTTCAGTTATGAAAGTAGATGCATATTATGTACCCCGTTCTTGTATCCTTGTTTTGATCAAGCATGTTTATGAGAGTGTATGAGGGGGAACGTGTGCATTAGTTGGAGTAACGGGGATGGTGATGTGATAAGCTGACAACTTAATATCGCGATCCATTGGGTGTTTACCTTACTTTTTTGCCTCACTAGGGATAAACCAAAATACCATGTTGCAAGGTATGAGGAGTGACAAGCCTCTACCTATGACTAGATCCAGCATGTTCTTATTTTCACTTCATGTCATTAATCTTAAGGCTATACTCTGAGTCATCTTAATTACTGAGGTGTTATGATTTAGTTCGCATCTTGGTGGAGTATAAGTGAGACTAATAATCAAAAGGTCTCTATGTTAGGACGTGATGCCCATATAATTAGTAACATGTCGTTAAACTTATTTGCAATCTCATATGTTAATCCTACGTCTACTTATTTGCCACACTATATTAAAGAGAGAGTGCATGTGTGAAACCATGAACCCCGGTCCATTTTAATCATAAGAAACAACTTTCCAACCACTTTTAAGCATTTTCTATATTCAGCCATTTTAAAATCAGAAAATACAAAAACACTTTTATTCATTGCATACACATATAAAAACCCCAAAAATATCATCCATCATCATTACTATCATCCTTGCATTTACTACTTACCACCATTGCATATTTATTTACTGTTTTGCATTCATTATTATCTTAATATCATTCTCACACCTTGTGCTTGACAACCACTTGGTGAGGTTGAGGGCACAAAGCAATCTACTTTGTTTGCAGGAAATCTAGAGAAGGACAAGGAGATAAAATCCCCACTACTGGTTCCCCGAGAGTTCGATATTAAACCCTCGAGTCACCCTCGTGGGGAAAAAACTTCCACTTCTACATACTCTGTACTTGGAGGCTCAACCTATCCCATATATTATTTTCCTTTCAGGGTATCAAGAGTGCTTGTTGGCGTAGTTGAGGGAGAAACACTCTCATCAATTCCGTCATCAGCTAGTAAATTAAATATTGCATTCACCAAACATATTACCGATGCTCTTATCAAGGCTAGGGAAGAAAAGCTTAAGCTAGAAACTTCTATTCCTAGAAAATTAGAAGATGGATGGGAACCCACAATTAAGATGAGAATAAATGACTTTGATTGTAATGCTTTGTGTGATCTTGTTGCTAGTATTTCTGTTATGCCCAAACATTTCTATGAAATGCTTAATTTAAATCCTTTGGAAGAATGCTATTTAAATGTTCATCTTTTTGATTCTTCTAAAAAGAAACCTTTGGGTAGAGTTGATTATGTCCTTATTGTTGCTAATGATTACTATGTACCCGTTGATTTTATTGTTATGGACATTGAATGTAATGCTTCTTGTCCTATTATTTTGGGGAGACCGTTTTTGAGAACCGTTGGTGCTATTATTGATATGAAAGAGGGAAATATAAGATTTCAGTTCCCCCTTAAAAGAGGGATGGAACACTTCCCTAGAAAGAGAAAGAAGCTTCCTTTTGAATCAATCATAAGGTCAAGCTATGATCTTGATGTTGCAAAGGCCTCCGAAAAAACTTGATATTTGGTATTGCGCCTAGCTAAAAGGCGTTAAAGAAAAGCACTTGTTGGGAGGCAACCCATCTTTTACTTTCAGTTTGTTTTTTATTTTTCTTGAGTCATGAAGTTGTTTCCTCTGTAGCAACTTCATTGTATCTTTTTCTTTTGGTTTTTTGTGCCAAGTTTAGGCTCTAATGCATTGAAAGTGCGAGGTATTGTTTTGCTGTCAAGAAACAAATTTCTATCCTTCACTGTTCGAAAATCCAAAAAACCCTAAATTTTATCTTTTTCTGATATTTTTAGAAAGCAAGCCTGATACTTTTATCTATATTTAGTTAGTTTTAAGTTTTCTGATTTGAGCTACAGAAGTGCCTCGAAAAATTCGATCTTTACAGACTGTTCAGTTTTTGATAGATTCTGCTTTTATTTTGTATTTGTCTCTTTACTATCGTCAAATGTGATACTCTTGAGGGGGAGTGCCACATTGAGGCTTATTGAACAGTAGCTAATGCCCAATAAAGTTGTTTGCAATTTGTCTTGAGTTGAACACATGTGAATTTTTAATTTATGAGCACTAACCCTCTAATCAGTTTAATAGAAGTTTTGTGTGAAGGGAGTTTTTTAGTTGCAAAGGAGAGGATAATGAAGGAATTGAAGATGGATCAGAGCTCAAGCTTGGCGATGCCCCCATGGCACCCCCTCTGAATATCAAGAACCATCAAGCATCAAAGCTTGGGGATGCCCAAGGCATCCCCTCTTCTTCATCGACTATCATGAGGTCGTCTTCGTTGAACTAAGTTTTTGTCACTTTACATATTATGTGCTATGCTTGGAGCGTCTTTTTACTTTCAGTTTTGTTTTGTTTGTTTGTTGGTCATATCTATGTTGGACCCTTGCTTTATTTGTGTGGGAGAGAGACACGCTGTGCTTTTTCATTTGAATACTCATTTGCTTCGCTTATATCTTGTTGAGTATTCTTAGCTGCTGTTTGTTTGCTAGTAAGCTCTCACTTTTAGCTTTTATCTTATTTAGGGCTGCTAGTTGTTGATGTTAAACTCTCTTGTTCTTCACTTATACTTTTTGGAGAGTTGTTATTGATAAGTTACTTGAATTGTCAAAGTGACAAAATGCTATCCATGTGATATTGGAATGAAATGAAAGCCTGCATAGTCTTGTAGATCATTGTGTGGATACTTGATACTTATTATTTATTTTGAGATATTAAGATGAATGCTTAAACTTGCTGGTTATTTAAGTGGAATTGATTAGTAAATAAATATTGTTAAAAGCTTGAAACTGTGTGGTGTTTCGTAGTTGTTAATTCATAAAGCTAATCTTTACATCAAAAGAATTGTTTGGTCAATAAGGGAGACGGTATGGAGCTTTTATGGTTATGATTGGCTAATGTCTTATGTTACTCTGTTACCGTTTAATGTTAGATGTTTGCTTCAAATACCTTCTTTTCTAAGCCCAAAAATTCGTACTGAGTGTAGAGTTCACTCGTGCATCCAAATTCCAAAGCCAAACTATCTTGCCAGCTGAGTCCACCATATCTACCTATGCATGGTATTTCTTGCCATTCCAAGTAAATTTTTCATGTGCTATCTTTAAAAAATTCAAAACACTCATTTTTGTGCCTCTGTTTTTAAGCTCATGAGGAAGCAGTAGAGAGCTAGATATAACTTGTGACAAGCAAGGTCATCCCCCCCTTTCACCCGGTGTCGATGGTTTACATCTTCACTTGAATCAACCCGAGAGCAGCTTAAGCAAAATATAAATATAACTCACCATTCTCCTCCGCGCAATGAAAATCTGAGAAATCAGCTCTAAACATTGGACAGTGGTGAAACCAAGGAGAAAGAGGAGCGTACTCGCTCTTCTAAAAACCAGCTGCTCTTACAAGTCTAAAAGCCTTGTTTGTTATGGGGGACTAGATAGCTTCTCTGTTGTGAAATCGTTGACGAAAGCATGCATGTCTCCAAATTGTTTTACTTCTGTTTTATAAAAATAAAAAGCTCTAGCACATGACTAATCCCTGCTTCCCTCTGCGAAGGGCCTTTCTTTTACTTTTAATGTTGAGTCAGCTTTCCTTTTCCTTCTATCTCCACCAAAGTAAACATCTAGCATTGACCCTAGGTATCATTGATCATATTGCATTGTCAGATTAAACATAAATCTTTATATTGACTTTATTGTTGGAAGTTGAAGCTTTTTGCTAAAACTTACATCTTCTTTGCTTTGATTCTCAAACACTTTTGTCATGGAACTATTACCTTTGAGAATTAATCAAATATGTGGATCACATTACTTTCATGTCTTTAACGTACTATTTATGAAAGGTTTTGCTTGAATGATTCAACTTGGTTATTCATTGCTTTCTTGATATCAATTATAGACAATTGTTTTGTATCACTTCATTCACATCCTATGCTTTACATTACTATCTTGATCATGATTGTGTTGGTTGCATGTCTCATAAAAAATTATTTTGTTATCACTTACCTACTCGAGGACGAGTAGGAGTTAAGCTTGGGGATGCTGATACGTGTCAAATGTATATATAAATTTTGATTGATCCATGCTAGTTTTGTGATATTGTCATATGTTTCTACTATCATATTATATCATTTTTATGCATTTTGTCGGACTAACCTATTGACAAGATGCATAGTGCCAGTTTTCTATTTTTGCTGTTTTTGTATTTCAGAAAGTCCACCACAGGAAATATCGTCGGATTGCGCTAAAAATTCACGGAGATTTTCTATGCGACGGAAGGCACCAGGACACCAAAGGGCAGCCTGGGGGGCCACCCAGGGGCTAGAGGCGGGTGGCGGCTGCGGCCCCCTTGGACCCGCAGGTGGGGCCCGCCCCTGCCCTGTGGGCACCGCCTCGACCCCCTCCGACGCCTATAAAATCCCTTTAACCTTAAAAATGAAAGGGTGGCCATTATTATCCAGAGAAGTCACCCCGACGCGCCGTCACTGTAAACCCTAATTCGGGGGTGATTCTGAAGCTGATCCCGGCACTCTGCCGGAGGGGAGATCGATCCCGGAGGGCTCTTCATCGCCATGCCTTCCTCCGGGATGATTTGTGAGTAGTCCCACCTTGGACCATGGGTCCATGGCAGTAGCTAGTTGGTAGTCTCTCTCTCTTGTGCTTCATGTCCTATGATCTTGTGAGCTGCCTAACATGGTCAAGATCGATTATTGTAATGCTATGTGATGTGTTTGTTAGGATCCGATGGATTGTGAAGTTATGATCAGATTGTGCTTGATTCTTATATGTTGATTTATGGTCTTGCATGCTCTCCGATGTGCGTAGTTACTTTGGCCGAGTGATTGTGTGTATCTCCAAGAGGGAGTATTTATGCTAGATAGTGGGTTCATGCCCCCTTTTGTTCCTGGGCACGGGTGACAGAAACGTCTAAGGGCGAGGGTGTGCTGTTGCTACTAAGGGTAAAACAGCGGTGTTAATGTCTCTTTTGATATTAGTATTGCTTACTTCATGTGCTTTACTTAATGTAATTGTCTGTTGCTTTCAACTTAATACCGATGGGTGATAAGCTGGATAACGACCCACGGTGGAATTTTTAGACAAAGATGCAGTCGGACTCAACAGTCTTTTTCATTGTCGCGATGCCTACATAAATATTAGCATGTTCTCTTTGTCATAGCTAGATTAAGTTTGTGTTATAATCTTGCAATTGTCCAGCTGTAATTTGTTTACCCATCATATGAATGTTCTATTTACTTGAGAGACTCCACGAGTGAACCCATGGCCCCCGGTCCATCTTTTTACATTGATTGCAACCTTTATTCATTACTTTTCATCATCATTACTCCTCTGGTCCATTTTCATATTTTCATCTATTTCACTATACAATTAACCGCTTTGTTTTCTGTGAGACCGGAAAAATTGACACCTTTCCGCCGTTGGAGGCAAATTATTTGGTTGAGTGTGTGCACGTCCACGTCTGTTGAAGATTAAGCGCCAGAGATCTTCAACATTCACTTTGTTGTTGATTTCAAAATCCTACTAGTTCGATAAACCTCGGTTCGTTAATGAGGGAAAAACTTCTGCTTGCTACATCCATGCCTTCGCTTGGGGCACCACCCAACTCTTATAGAAATCACGGGGATGCGAAGGGCACCGCTACGACGAGGGCGACCCGAACTGGCAGAGGAGGCGACCCGACGCAGAGTAGCCCCACCTGGAGGATGGGGGAGTGGCGGCCTCGCGGGCGCGGCGACTTCGCCCGCATGACACGGATGAGGCGGAAGGAGAGGAGAGTGCTACCGAGCTCCCGTACGCGAGCCAGGGCATCGTCCAGCTCGGAGTTGGAGGGGGCTCGTCCGACGCAGCGGCGACTCGGTCGACGGGCAGGCGCGGTCGGCCACAACCTGGCGGCTTCCTCCACCGCGAGCTTGGCGCTGCTCCGGGACGGCGAGAACGGAGGCATGAATGGACTAGTACGTCAGTGCACACAACGTGTTCGATAAATTGTCTGTAAGGAAAAGTGTGGATCAAGATGATGACAAGTGGGCCCCACGTGTAAGTCAGTCCGGGTAAAAAAAATGTGTCAATTATGTGCCACTGACAGTGGGCCCCACTATCAGTAGTGTGGTTAAGTTAGCTAACGAACCAGTTTAGGATAGACTGGTTGCTATTTGAAACGAGCTGCCCCAAAACAGGTGGTGATTTGCAAAAAATTTGAATAGTGGTGGTCTTTTGAAATAGTTGCCCCAAATGTGGTGGTTTTTTGCAATTAACTCGCGGCTGGGCGGCGTGAAGGTTCGGATCTGCGTGAGCTCCTGATGGGTAACTCGATCGATCAATTCCGTTGTGCCTAATGGAGTAGTTGAGTGCTAGTTTTAAGGTGACTCACCATCTCATCTTCTTACATTTAGTTTGATCGGCGCAACAATCTTCGGCCCCATTTTGTATTTGATTGCGTAATCTTATAAAATTTTAAAGAAGACATTGCCACCATATTAACTTGTAGGTAATTGTGCACAAGGAAAATCTTGTCCACCTTTAGAGCCATGATAGGTAAGCTCATTTTTTCCCGTGAATTGGGCATGAAGATCTTGAGCTTCACATACTCCCCTTCATTGTTGTGGAGGTGGCGAAGTTGTTGGACACCCGCGTCATTATATTCATGTTGATTAAGGCGATTTTGGTGTTGAACCCTTGCATCATCATCATCCCTATTGCAGCGTGGATACTCAAATCTACATTGAAGGTGTCGAGGATCAATTTCTTCTTCATTATGTGTGACATGTTCTTAATTTTTGTCTTGCAGTCCACGTAGATCTTTACGGTGTTCACGACGGTTCTCATGTGGAGGGGCACGATCTTGACCACTCGGTTGCTCATGATTGTTTTTATGGCATGGAGGAAGACCATGTCCATGGCGACGTGGAGGAGGGTCAAATTCCTTGCTGCATTGTCGACGATCTTCATGGTGACGTTGGGGTTGCATATCATCATGTTCGGCCTAGCATGAGGTTGTGTAGAATCCTCCGTGTATGCCGTCACCCGATGATTGGCGTCTTCAACATTATGGTTGTGTGGGTATTCATGGCGATACTCTCGGTGTGAAAAAGATCCGACATATCCACTTGAACTTGAGGAGAAATTCCGCCGACATGAATGACAGGAAAAAATGCAAATGCTTACCGAGTGCGACACTCAGCAAAGAGGACGCACCATCCTCTCTTCGGACGGTGTTGACACATGTTTACTATCTTAGCCGAGTGTAATTCGTTGTCGAATGTTTTTGCGTTATTTGGAAGAGTGTTTAATTTTGTTGACATTTACAGTTTGTTTGCCGAGTCTATTTTGCTTCACACTCCGAAAAATATGCACTTTACAAACACTTGGCGAAGCCGTAGACACCCGACAAACGGGTAATTTCTAGTAGTGACGTGGCTCACCGTCTCATCTACTTGCATTCAGTTTCATTGACATCTAGGTCCCGTCGTTGTTGGATTGCATTAACTTCTACAAATGAAGGTGGCCATATAAAGCTCCAAGCTAGTGATTGGTCAATAGGACTAAGAAAATAAGAATGCAGTAGAAGAGAGGTGAGAAAATGAGAACAATGCAAAATGTAGAGATGGGTTTGGGAAGTGTCGGTAAAATACTGGCCACGCGAGCCGTCATTACTGCTTGGAGAACAACTGAATAAAGCCTTTTAGACGAGGAAATTCCTACTTGAAGTTTTCCACAGACGAAACTGGATCGCTGATGGGGATCATGCGTATCAGAGGTGCCATGGAATTGCTCTTTTCACGCCATTCCTGTCTGGTTCCCCTAGAGTGCTATCTTTGTATTGCTAGTGTTGAAGGCGTCCCCGCCTCGCGATGATTCACTTGGTTCCGCAGGGATGTGCGGTTTAGTGTCTTTAGTGATGAGCTTGCGCAGCCTCCCTGTGAGCAGAGCTCGCGATGTCTGTCAAGTCTCAACAAACTGGTTGACGATGAGTTTTAGAAGCTATTTCATGGCTAACACTAGAAGAAAAGTTGCTTTTTACCATGCTCGATTTTCGTGGTAGAAAGGTCATTTTTCGTGGTTAAAAGTTTCAAGGTGTCTCCAACAATTATTTTGTGTATTATGTAATATACTCTATACAAAATTTCTTTACAACTCTACATTGAATATTATTGAGAAAAGGATATTTCTCAACCGGTTGATCCATCAGTCGGTCTGGTCGCTCTTGCTCTCTCGCTCTTGCCACCCTGCTCCTTCTAGGACACCAGTAACCCTCCACAATGGTTACGATGGTTTGCCGCCATCTCCACGACCACATTTGTCAAAGCGTTTTGTCAAATGTTATGAGCATATCTATTATAATGTTGGATGTCTTGGGCATATATATGTGTTGGATTCGTTGGTTTTATTTGTGGCAAACGTCCACACTATTTTTACATATTGGTACAATCAAATTAGGATTTGTTGCATATGTTGGTTTTTTTTTTGCTACATTATTGTGTTCAAAATTCTAAAACATTTTTTTGTTACAAGTCACAGGTTTTACATACTTGTAAAAATATATATTGCAAAATGATGTCTTATTTCTACAAATGGTACACAAATAAAAATAATTTGTTATCGGGATTTGATTTTTTTTCCAGCTGTGACCGAATATTTGTAACAACCGGGAGGGGGAGGGGGGTGGAGGGGGCGGCACACATGCATGTGCAAGTGACATGTACGTCAAACCGGATGATGATATAGCCAACTGACGGCTATCATTTTCCGTATTATGGTGGTGATTAAAACACAAGAAAAAAATTCTCATAAAAATGCCACTTTTCCATGGTTCATAGGTAAAACTACCCAAACACACGTGGAGCGAACAATGCGAATGCAAGAGACACCGATTGTGTTACCAACGAGAACCGACTCTGAGGCACGCGACGCCATGTGGAGCGAACAATGCGAACTCTCAGGTTATTTGTTATATCAGTTTTCTCATTCTTAGTTGGTCGAGATCTAGCTTAATTTCCAGTCGACTCTCCAGAACGTTTGATTGTGTAGAGATTCGTGCTAAACATGGGCAACAATTGGATATTTTTCCAAGGTTACATGCAACTTGAAAAAATTCCTAGATTGTTAGATTGTTTCATGATTCATGCAAATAATCATGAGATACAACATGTGTTCCAACCAAAAAAAAATGCTCCGGTCCGTTGGATGGATTCGTGATGTATGTTAGTTATGAGTTACAACATGGTTTTCCAATGAAATTATATGAAGGCCCTGACTGAGAATTAAGTTATTCTCGGTCAACGTATTGCGTACGCATTATTTATTAAAGCTGTTCATTTTTCTTTCAGTTTCATCCGTATATAATTTTTTGCGGGAAATTTTGAACTGCGTAGTTGCTACAAACGGAGATTAGCAAGAGATGATGTCATCGTTGCAATGTAATTTAGTTCAGTTAGATCGGTGCAACAACCTTTGAGCCCATTTTGTGTTAGACTGCATTAACTGCTACTCCCTCCGTTCCATAATGTAAGCCTTTTTAGCATTTCTCTTTCCATCTGTATCTAGACATGTTTTAGTGCAAGATTCATTTGAACCTTACACTAAAACATGTCTAGATAAAGATGGAAAGAGAAATACTAAAAAAGATTACATTATGGAACGGAGGTAGTACAAATGTAGGTCACTATATATAAAGCTCTTACCTAGCAATTGTTGGGAATATGCCCTAGAGGCAATAATAAAATGGTTTATTAGCATATTCATGTTTATGATAATAGTTTATTCTCCATGCTATAATTGTATTAAATGGAAACATAATACATGTGTGGAATATAAACACCAGGTGTCCCTAGTAAGCCTCTACTGGACTAGTTCGTTAGTCAAGAGATGGTTAGAGTTTCCTAACCATGGACTTGTTATAGTCACTTGATAATGGAGTCATATCATTAGGAGTAATGATATGATGGACAAGACCCGAAAATAAAGAGTTGTAATTGATCGTGTCACAACAGTTTTATTGCCAACACTTTTTGTATGCCAAGTATAGTTTCCTTAGACCATGAGATTATGTCACTCCCGTTTACCGGAGGAATACTTTGTGGACATCAAACGTCACTTCGTAACTGGGTGATTATAAAGGTGACTTTCAGGTATCTCTGATGGTATTTGTTGGGTGACATGAATCAAGACTGGGATTTGTCCTTCCTTGTGACGGAAAAGATATCTCTGGGCCCTCTCGGTAATATAGCATCAGAAAGGTTGCAACCATGTGATTAAGTGTTAATCACGGAGATCCTATATTATGGACGAGTAAAGAGAATTTGCCAGGTAACGAGATAGAACTAGATATGGAGATATCGACGATCAAATCTCGGGCAAATTAAATATCGGTGAGACAAAGGGAATCGTATATGAGATTAAGAATCTCCGGCATCGTGGTTCAATCGATAAGGAACTTCGTTGAATATGTAGGAGTCAATATGGGCATCCCGGTCCCGCTATTGATTATTGATATGATCATGTCTGCATGTTCTCGAACCCGTAGGGTCACACACTTAACGCTCCGATGTAGCTAGGGTTAGCGATGAGATAATTGATGGTATGCATGAATGGTGATTCAGAGTCTCGGATGGGATCCCGGACGTCACGAGGAGTTCCGGAAGAGTCCGGAGAATAAGATTCATATATGGAAAGTGGTTTCCGGAGGTATCGGAAAAGTTCCGGAATATTTCGGTAGGGTACCGAAAGGTTCTAGAAAGTTCTAGAGGAGTCTAGAAGTGGGACCCACATAAGATATGGGGCCCACATGGACCAAAGGGGTGCAGCTAGCCACTTGGGCCAGCCGCACCACACAATGGCCCATATGGGCCAAACCGGCCAACCAAAGGGCCAAGGGGCCCAAAGGGGGGCAAACCCTAAAGGGGGCGCCTTGGGGGGCAAGCCTCCCCTTGGCCGCCGGCCCTAGAAAGGGTTTTTGGGGCGCACCCCCCCTTGCCCCCTCCACCTATAAAAGGAGGAGGGGTGCGGCACACTTGGGGCTGCCTTGATGGAAACCCTAGCCGCACCCCCCTTGCTCCTCCACCTCCACCTCTTGCGCCACCTCTTCCGAAGGGCTGCCGCAATCTCCACCTCCTCTATTGCCGCGCCACCTCTCCCTCCCGGAGGGCTGCCGCCATCTACTCCCTCTCCTCTTGCTTGGCTTGGCGAAGCCATGCTCGTGGAGACTACACCATCAACGCCACCACAACCGTCGTGGTGCCGAGATCCATCTAGCCATCTCCACCTTGCTTGCGGGATCAAGAAGGCGGAGATCTACATCGAGCCGTACGTGTGGATACCGCGGAGGTGCTACCCCTTGTGGCACTTCGTCGGATTGGACTTCGAGGAAATACATCTCCTCGCGACTAGATGAGTCTAGTTGCGGGGATCGACTAGCCAACCCCTGCACCGACAAAACGCGTTTGTTGATCTTCAAGGGTAAGAGATTGGATCTCATCTTCGCTACCTCCATCTAGTAGATCTAGATCCTTGGGGTTTATTCCGCTTGTTGCGTAGGAAAATTTTTGTTTTCTATGCTGCGACCCCATCAGTGGTATCAGAGCCTAGATCTATTCGTAGATGTTGGTGCGATTAGAACACAAGTGTTGTGGGCGTTGATATTTTATGTTGCTACCTTCTCGCGTGCACTTTGCGTCTTTGCGGTATTGTGAGATGAAGCGGCCCGGACCAACCTTACTCGTCCACGCACGAGAGACCGGTTCCACGATTGACATGCAACTTGTTTTGCATAAGTGGCTGGCGGGTGTCTGTTTCTCTTGCTTTAGTGAAGATGCAATTTTCAATGGAAGGCCTTTCAAAAGGATGAGTAAATAAGCAACTACTATATCACCGTTGTGGTTTTGCGTAGATTAGAACGGTTCTATCTCGTTGACCCAAGCCACGTAAAAATTGCATAAACAAAGTAGAGGACGTCTAACTTGTTTTTGCAGAGGGGGTCATGTGATGTGGTATGGCCAATATGTGATTTGTGATAATGTATGCAATGATCATGTTTGTAATCTTTCACGACTTGCATGTCGATGAGTACGGCAACCGGCAGGAGCCATATGGTTGTCTTTTATTTTATGTGACCTGCGTGTCATTGAATCACCATGTAATTGCTTTACTTTATTGCTAAGAGTAGCATTAGTTGTAGTCGCAATAGTTGGTGGACAACCATGGTGATGGCGCCACGATGATGGAGATCATGCCGGAGATGGAGATCATGCCGGTGCTTTGGAGATGGAGATCAAAAGCATAAGAAAAAGGCCATATCATATCACAATTATGAATTGCATGTGATGTTAATCCTTTTATGCACCTTATTGTTATGCTTAGATGTGATCGCGACGGTAGCATGATAAGGTGATCTCTCATGTTAATATCAAGATGTGTTCTCCCCTAGTATGCACCGTTGCCAAAGATCTTCGTTTCGAAGCACCACGTGATGATCGGGTGTGATAGATTCAACGTTCACATACAACGGGTGTAAGCCAGATTTACACACGCGGAAATACTACGGTTTCCTTGACGAGCCTAGCATGTACAGACATGGCCTCGGAACACAAGAGCCGAAAGGCTAAACACGAGTCATATGGATGATATGATCAACATGGCGATGTTCACCTTTGAAGCTACATCATCTCACGTGATGATCGGTTGTGGTGTAGTGGATTTGGATCGTGTGTCACTAAACAACCAGAGAGATGTTGAGTTTAGTGGGAGTTCATTAAGATGAACTAAAATTATCATAATCAAAAGTCCAGATGTCTTTGCAAAAATCCTTGTAGATCATGGTCAACTACGGTAGTCTGTTCGTTGCTGAAAAACTGCGTCTCGATGGGTCAAATTTGTTGAGTAGTACCTGCGTCCTGAAAGAAGTCCTACACACCAATGATGAGCTCTACATGTTAGAAGAACCTATAGGAGATAAACCCAAATATTTCTGCAAGCGATGAAGAGTACATGGAGTGGTTTTGAACCACCTACTTGAAAGTCAAGTGGATGATGTGCACCTTCATGAATTCTGACCTAAGTAGACAATTCAAGAACTTGATTGCAATGGAGATTGTTGATGAGCTGAAAAATAGTTTTTCAGCACAAGTTAGAATTGTAAGGTTCGAATGTCTGAACAGTTTTCTTTCACTCAAGATGGAAGAGAACACTTGCTTGGAACAACACCTGAGGATAATGCATGAGATACATCATCGTCTAGTGCTTGTTTGGAACCACGAGATGAATGACGGTTTTGCGATAGGTGGGGTGATACGCTAGCTTCTCCCCAGCTTCAAGAATTGTGTCGGAGACTAGGTCATGGGAAGGGATTTGATCACTTTTTGTGAGTTTGTGTCTCGGCTGCGTCATGTCAATGTGGAACCCATAGCAAGAGGAGTTGGCAATGCAGAAAGTATATTTTGATATACAAGTTATAAGTGTTTAAGTCCAAATTGCAATTGTGGCAGTTCCGATAAGTATTTGATACTCATTCTGTTTTATGAAAACAGAACCTGCTGCTTGAGATTTGCATAAAGGATATGAGAAGACGTTGCGGAATGATGGCAATCAAGGAGTTGATGCTGGCAACGATCTGTCTCTACATTTATCGTTTTGGATTAGAGGATTTGAATAAGTTTTGTAATCGAATTAAGTGTGATTTTGATTAGTGTGTCTTACTTATGTGAGACGGTTATTCATGTTAAAGACAATGGTTGTTCTATTTTCATGAGTGATCCTTTTTGGAAATCACAAGTTTCGATTATAAGTGTGTTATTCTTATTATAATCTAGATGATAAATTGGTTGAACATTTATAAAATAAGAGACATACTAAAATATCCAAAACTTAATAATGACAATTGTTTTAGTCGTGCTGAATATTGAATAAACATTTTGATGTTTTATCAATGCGCCTTATTGTAAGGAGTATGACTAAAATGCCACCCTTTGGAAGAGTGCCATGAATTGCCGAAAATAAACACAAGTGTTGGTTGTATTTTCAGCAAATGTGAGATGTCATTATTTTGTGCGCTCCATCATAAGTGATATGAGTAAATAGGTGTATTTATTCGAGTTATGATATTTGATGAGATCAAATAAATTTCTGGAGTTTAGGATATTAAGGTAACAAGAAAATTGAGTCTTTATGATTTGATCAAAAGAGACAAAATATTTGAGTTATATGTTAGTATGTGGACTTGTGAGAAGTGTTATCACAAATTACAATGTTTAGAATATTTCAAAGGAGTTTGATATGTCCTAAGATATTGTAATCACACATTATTTGATATTGTGTGGTCTCAAAGAAGGGTTTTTATTTCGGGGGTTTGATAATAGCATTTAGATTTATTTGATAAACACTCTGTTTAGAAATAAGGATCTATTTAATGATTTGCATTTCGCATATGAGTTATGTGAAACAGTGGTTTCATTAATTATGAGATAATTAGAAACTATTGCAAATAAAGTTTGTAGTATATTCATATGTGACTATGAATAGAGATTCCACAATGAGAGACTAAAAGGGACAAATCAATTGTTGATTGTGTTAAATGTTTTAGTGGATTTATCGTGAAAAGGTTTCATTGATAAAAGAATTGATGGAATGGAAAAGCTAAAACCTTGCTTGTTTATGTATCAAGTGGCACATATGTAAAGTGCTATGTTGGTTAAAACTTGACACATAAAGGAATTAATGATGGTGATCATTGAATTTCGGTTTAGCTTGTCTAAAGAAAAGTAGGATTCAAGAATATGGTATTTTGTCAGGTTACAAAATAATATTCATGATTTACTTGTCATGTTTCAGAAACAAGACATACCTACAAAACTACAAAGAAGAAATAGAAGCCTTAAATACGAAAATGACTAAGAGTCATCTTGTGTTAAGTTTAAATCACAAAGTAATTGTTGCTTGATTTTGTGAAAGTGATGTTTCACATATTTATTCCTCAAAAGGTGTTTTGTAGAGAATAAGTAAAACTTAAAGCTAGTAAAGTACTAGCGTTTCGTATAGAGAGTTCTCGATATTAATAGTTAATTAAGAATTTTGGAGGTGTCCAAAATATCGAAAAATACACGAGTGTGATCTAATTAAAATATGTGGTGACATATATTAAGTTAGAGCATAAACTATTTTCCAAGATCAAAATATGTGGTGACATATGTTTGAGTGGGAGCTAGTTAAATCATGGTCAAATATAGAGATAACATATTTTTGAGTGGGAGCCAAAGTGGTTTCACAATTTAATATGTGTATGGTGTATATTTGAGTGGGAGTTTACAACATCTTGTTTGTGTGAAATGGAGATTTCGTAAATGTTGTAAATAAGTTAGGAACCAACGTATAACTTGTGAAGTTAGTTTGAAACGTCAAATATCCATGGAGATGGATGTATCTATGGAGGATAGATATGTTTGATAAGCATTATGTCAGGATGTTTAACCTAAGTAAGTTTTTGAAGGAGTTCAAAATAAAAACAAGAGANAGTCATTTTTCTATGGAGTTGAGATAATAGAATCTAGAGATTGGTAGACTTGGTTGAAGTCATAAAACCAAACTAGATTAGGGATCTCATGATAGCAGAAGCGCAGCGAAAGCATGATCGAAAATATCGAAGTGTCATGATAGCACTGTCGATTTGTGAGTCTACAAACATATAGGAGTATATGATTAATTCAAGGATCAAAAGATATAATATTATGGTTTGAGAAATTTTGTTTCAAGATTGAGTGAGTTCCGGGTGCACATGCTATGTGAAAGTTCCTTTTGACTGATCATACGTCATGTAGGCATAAAAGGGAAACGAAAAATCTCACTCTCTAACCAAATATATTATATTCATCATGTGATGATGTGAATTATCATGTGATGATAATAGGTTTATCATGAGATGATAAAGTAATGTCAAATTAGGTGACATTGACGTTTTGCAAAGAACATAAAGAACTGTATAGTACAGAACACGGACAGAACCTCTTCCACGAGCAAACATGATTAGCACTGAGACTCCATGAGTGTTAGACACCATGAGTGTTGGATCGAGAAAATGTAAACTAGATTATTGACTCTAGTGCAAGTGGGAGACTGTTGGGAATATGCCCTAGAGGCAATAATAAAATGGTTTATTAGCATATTCATGTTTATGATAATAGTTTATTATCCATGCTATAATTGTATTAACCGGAAACATAATACATGTGTGGAATATAAACAACCAGGTGTCCCTAGTAAGCCTCTACCGGACTAGTTCGTTAGTCAAGAGATGGTTAGAGTTTCCTAACCATGGACTTGTTACAGTCACTTGATAACGGAGTCATATCATTAGGAGTAATGATGTGATGGACAAGACCCGATAATAAAGAGTTGCAATTGATCGTGTCACAACAGTTTCATTGCCAACACTTTTAGTATGCCAAGTATAGTTTCCTTAGACCATGAGATTATGTCACTCCCGTTTACCGGAGGAATACTTTGTGGACATCAAACGTCACTTCGTAACTGGGTGATTATAAAGGTGGCTTTCAGGTATCTCCGATGGTATTTGTTGGGTGACATGAATCAAGACTGGGATTTGTCCTTCCTTGTGACGGAAAAGATATCTCTGGGCCCTCTCGGTAATATAGCATCAGAAAGGTTGCAACCATGTGATTAAGTGTTAATCACGGAGATCCTATATTATGGACGAGTAAAGAGAATTTGCCAGGTAACGAGATAGAACTAGATATGGAGATATCGACGATCAAATCTCGGGCAAATTAAATATTGGTGAGACAAAGGGAATCGTATATGAGATTAAGAATCTTCGGCATCGTGGTTCAATCGATAAAGAACTTCGTTGAATATGTGGGAGTCAATATGGGCATCCCGGTCCCGCTATTGATTATTGATATGATCATGTCTGCATGTTCTCGAACCCGTAGGGTCACACACTTAACGCTCCGATGTAGCTAGGGTTTAGCGATGAGATAATTGATGGAATAATCGAATGGTGATTCGGAGTCTCGGATAGGATCCCGGACATCACGAGGAGTTCCGGAGTGGTCCGGAGAATAAGATTCATATAAGGAAAGTGGTTTCCGGAGGTATCGGAAAAGTTCCGGGATTTTCTGGAAGGGTTCCGGAATATTCTAGAAGGTTCTAGAAGAGTCTAGAAGTGGGGCCCATAGGAGTATGGGGCCCACATGGGATAAAAGGGTGATGGGCTGGCCTAGGGCCAGCCGCACCACCCAGCCCCAAGGGGCCCATGCGTGAGGCCCAAGAGGGGGCGCCCCAACTTGGGGGCCAAGGAAAGGGGGGGCCGGCCAGCCCTCCCCAAACCCTAGCCGCCCACTATTTAAAGGGGAGAGGGGAGGGGGTGCGGCACACCCTTGGCTGCCCTTGATCTTGCCTAGCCGCACCCCTCCTCCTCCCTTGCCCTAGCCGCGCGCCATCTCTCCCCGGAGGGCTGCCGCCGCCTAGACCTCCACCTCTAGCCGCACCACCCCTTTGCCCTAAAGGGCTGCTGCGCCTTGTCCTCTCCCTCTCCCTCTCACATGGCTTGGCGAAGCCCTGTCGGACGGAGCACTACACCATCAACGCCATCACAACCGTCGTGGTGCCGAGATCCATCTAGCCATCTCCACCTTGCTTGCGGGATCAAGAAGGCGGAGATCTACATCGAGCCGTACGTATGGATACCGCGGAGGTGCCACCCCTTGTGGCACTTCATCGGATTGGACTTCGAGGAAATACATCTCCTCGCGACTAGATGAGTCTAGTTGCGGGGATCGACTAGCCAACCCCTGCACCGACAAAACGCGTTTGTTGATCTTCAAGGGTAAGAGATTGGATCTCATCTTCGCTACCTCCATCTAGTAGGTCTAGATCCTTGGGGTTTATTCCGCTTGCTGCGTAGGAAAATTTTTGTTTTCTATGCTGCGACCCCATCAGCTCCTCGTGGGGGTCGAGGTGCCGCGGCGGAAGGATTGGGCTGGGGCGGCCGGTGGCAGCGAGTTGGGGCGGTGGTGGTGCGGCGGCCGGCGGTTGGGCGTCGAGGGGGGTGTGCGCGGGTGTGTTGGGGGCGAAAGGAAGGAGAAGGGAAGATAAAGGGGAGAGCCCAGCAAAATGCCTAAGTGCTGGCATTCTGTGGCGCATGGATAAACATGCGCCACAGAAATGTAACTTTCTGTGGCGCATGGAGTTGGATGCGCCACAGAAAGTTGCATTTCTGTGGCGCATGTGGTTCCATGCGCCACAGAAAAGGAGGGGTCGGATGCAATCCATCCGTTGGTGGTGGGGCCCACAAATTTTCTGTGGCGCATGGCACTGGTGCGCCACAGAAAGTCGTAATTCAGTGGCGCATGCGCTAAAAATGCGCCACAGAAAGGGGTGGTATTCTGTGGCGCACCACCAACAGTGCGCCACAGAATATTTTCTGTGGCGCACGGCCACGTTGGTGCGCCACAGAATAACCTTCCACCTATAGCTAGTTTCCTAGTAGTGATGGTCGCTCCGGCTCCATCAACTTTGAAGACCGACGCCTGCACCAGGGAGCCAATCCGGTCCGGCTCCCTCGAGTATGTCAGCCACCCGCCGGCTCATCGCTCGGCGTACGCTGAACTGAGTGAAGGTACGTGGATCACCTTTGGTACCATGCACTACCTCATAAACAGCTACGGAACACTCCGATCTACGGTGGCCGCGCTACGCGCGGAGACGACACCCGCGTCTGCATCGACTACGTCGGCCGCGCCTTCACCTGCCGTGGGGATCGCATCTGCTGCGAGTGCAGCGATCGCGTCTTCGACTGCCGCGAAGATCGCATCTGCTACGACTACAACGACCGCGTCATCACCTGTCGTGATCGCATCTACCGCGACTGCGGCGATCGCATCTTCGACTGCCGCGAAGATCGCGCCCGCCTCGACTACGCCAACTGCCTCCATGGCGAAGAGCATGCCCAACGCAACCACGACACCCGCACCTCCGGCTGCCAAGGAGATCGCATCGGCGGTGACCCCTGCGCGGATCAAGTCTACTCCGACTACCTTGGTCGCGTCGCGGGCAAGGCCAAGATCTACATCGACTCCGACTACGTCGGCCACGCCTTCGCGTCGCGAGATCATCCGCAAGCCAATCGCACCCGCGTCGACGACATCGACTCCATTCCTCACGTCCGCGGTGAAGGCCGCGAAACTCTATGGAAAGAACCTCAACGGCGACTGTGGTACCTACCACGTTGCAACCATTTTCGACTCCGAGCACGGCTCGGATGAAGGAAGCAGCAGTGGAAGCATCAGTCCCACTACCCGGATCTACCCCGCGCAAGTCTACATGACCGGCCCGGCGCGGACCAACGGCGACGAACCCGCATATCCACTGGAGGTGGTCATGCCGGATCAGACACGACTCACCATCACCCGCGACATGGCAATCAGAGCCCTGAAGCACGTTGAGGAGGGCACGTACCCTCCACCAGACGCACCCCGAGAGGACCTTATGGCGGTCCAGTACCTGCTGCGGAAGGAAGGCGAACGACTCCGCGCAGAGAAGGCCGAGCTACTCCGACGCAAGGAGGAGGCCGACGCGGCGAGTGCCAGGAGGGCCGCTTACTCATTCACTGCTGCCTCGACAGAAGTCTCGCAAGGAGCAAGGCGCCACAGGCCCCGCGTGCCCCGGATGACAGAGGCCGAACGCGCCGGAATTACCCGCAACCTCGAGTCGTCATACATGACTGAAGACGCGGACGGGATACCCGTCCCCAAGACACCCGGAGCTGCCCTCATGGCAGTCGAGACATACCTGCGACTGACACAGCCGCCCGAGGGTGACGCCCGCGCTCTCCTCCACAAGCAACAAATCATGTCCATCAAGGCAGTTGAAGAGGCTCTGGCGAACAAGGCACCAGCAGAAAGGGCGCAAGAGAATCGGGGTCGCCGCGACCGCGAACCCGCAGCGCTCGCAGGCCAGCTCCAAGACAGCCGCGACAGCCGCAGCCAGGCTAAGACCTCCGCAACGTCATCACGCAGAGGACGGTAGACCGCAACCGCACCCAGCGGATTGTCAGCACACCCAATGCTGACGACCGCGACGATAGCGAATTCGAGCCACACAGTGCCCCATGCTTCAGCTTCAACATCCGCGACACGAGAATGCCCAAGGGCTTCAAGCTCACGGCAGAAGCGGTCAAGTACGATGGAAAGCAGGACCCGAGAGACTGGCTGGAGGACTACCTCATAGCCTGCAGCTGCCAGGGCGGTACTTCGACTACAGCCATGCAGTACATCCAGCTGATGCTCACAGGATCCGCACGCGGGTGGCCCAACACTCAACCCAAGGACGCCTTCAGCACATTGCACGAGTTCGCGGATGCCTTTGTCAAGAGCTTCCTGGGGACATACTCAAGGCCGACAACTTTCGTCGAGCTCCAAGCATGCAAACAAGGACGGGACGAGCCGCTCCGGTCCTACATCCAGCGATGGACCCTACTACGCAACACCATGGAAGCCACCTCGGAAGACCGGGTGATGGATGCCTTCATGCACGGCGTCTACCGCCGCGAGGAATTTGGTAGGCTCCAGCCGAGAAACATGATTGACCTCATGAAGATAGCCAACCAGTGGGCAGACGGAGAGGACTCGGTCCGTGATACTCCACGAGACGAGGCTGGACCAAGCAACTGGCGGGAAGGACGCCAGAAGAAGAAGCCGCGTTACCACGGCAATGACTCAATAGAGTTAGTAGCGGCGGGATTCGAAACTCCCCGCGAGAATGAAGCATACGACAGCAATCGCCAGTACAGTCAAAGGCAGTACAGTCGAAGCGACGACGACCAGAGTCGCCAATACAGCCAAGGGCAATTCAACCGAAGTGGTGGCAGCACCTACCGTGGCGATGGGAGCCGCAAGCGAGAATGGCAGAGGCGCACGCTGACTCCGGAAGAAGAGCTAGAGCAACCCTGCAAGCACCACATGTTCAGGAACCCGGAAACGGGCAAGTGGGGATCCCGTCACCTGTTGAAGGACTGCAAAAAGGCACGGAGGATATACCAGGCAATGCAGAAGATAGTCACTCAGCCAGCCATGCAGTTGGCTCCCCAGGCAGCACCCGTAGCGCAGCCAGTCGCGCAGCTGGCTCTACAAGCAGCACCCGCACCCGCACCTGCAGTCGCTAACCCTGCACAGGCAGCGGCGGCTTTTTATCCGCAGCAGCAGCCGCAGCAAGAAGCCCCTGACGCATATCCAGCGGCACGCGGACAGCTCAACATGATACAGAAGGGGCGCCCTTCAAACAGGACACAGAAGATCATCACCCGCCAAGTCTACCAGGCTGTCACCTGTCCACCTGCAGTACCCGAATACCTGAGAGGATCAGAGACACCGATCACGTTCTCCAGAGCAGATCATCCACCTGCGGTACCACGACCCGGGCACGCTGCTCTGGTAGTCGAAGCTCTGATCGGGGATTTCACCTTGAAAAAGGTGTTCATGGACGGAGGCAGCGACATCAACATTATCTTCGCTGACACCCTCAGAAGAATGAATAGGCCAACAACAAACTTGGCGCCATCAGGGACCACCTTCCATGGCATAGTACCAGGGCAAGCAGTCACGCCCATGGGAGCAATCACACTCGACGTCATATTCGGCACACCCGACAACTTTCAGAGGGAGGCGATTGACTTCGAGGTAGTCGGCTGGAAGTCGCAGTACCATGCGAAACTCGGGCGCCCAACCTTTGCCAGATTCATGGCGATACCTTACTACGCCTATCTGATGCTCAAGATGCCTGGACCCAAGGGCGTCATCACGGTGCACGGTGACTTCGACCGCTCCAACAGCTGCGACCGCGAATTCAGCCAGATCTCTGAATTCTTCGGAATGGAGGAGCACCTTACGATGATGGTAGTCGACAACGACAAAACCATTTTCCCGCCACGCAAGAAACCAGCCAAGGACTGTGCCTTCAACACGACTGACGACACAAGAACCCATCAAGTCCACCCGACGGACGCCAGCAAGACAGTCAAGGTGTCGGCAAGCCTGCCTATCGCATAGGAAGGCGCGCTCATCGAGTTTTTACGTGAGAACTGGGAGATCTTCGCCTGGCAACCTTCTGACATGCCAGGCATACCCAGGAAACTCGCCGAGCACTCCTTACGCGTCCACAAGGACGCCAGACCCGTCAAGCAGACCATGCGACGCTTTTCGGGTCCCAAGCGAGACGCCATCAGCAAGGAGATCGATCGACTGCTCCACGCCGGATTCATCCGGGAAATCAAGGACTCGGACTGGGTAGCGAACCCGGTCCTGGTGGAGAAGAAGAAGACGAAGAAACTCCGCATGTGCGTCGACTTCACCGCCATTAACAAGTGCTGCCCCAAGGACCATTTCCCGCTCCCGCGGATAGACCAGATCATCGACTCGACTGCAGGCTGCGCGCGCCTATCCTTCCTGGATGCCTACTCCGGGTACCAGCAGATCAGGATGAAAGTCGAAGATGAAGAGAAGACTGCATTTATCACACCCCATGGTGTGTTCTGCTACCAAATGATGCCCTTCGGGTTGAAGAACGCTGGAGCCACATACCAGCGCATGATGCAAGCTTGCCTGAAGGAGCTAATAGGAAAGATCGTACAAGTCTACGTCGACGACATAGTCATCACCACTCGAACGGAGGACAGTTTAATCGCTGACCTCCGCAAAGTCTTCGCTGCACTCAACGAGTATCAGATCAAGCTGAATCCGGACAAGTGTGTTTTCGGCGTGCCAGCCGGAGAACTGCTCGGGTACCTCGTCTCTGCAAGAGGAATCGAAGCCAATCCTGAGAAGGTGCAAAACATACTCGCAATGCCAGCACCGACCAAGCTTCATGAAGTGCAACGCCTAGCCGGCCGAGTCGCAGCTCTCAGCCGGTTTATTAGTAAGTTGGGAGAAAAGGCCCTGCCTTTCTACCAACTGATGAAAAAGACGGATAAATTCGAGTGGACAGAAGAAGCGCAAGACGCGTTCGATAAGCTCAAGAAAACCCTCACGACTCCTCCAGTACTGGTGGCGCCACTGGAGAACGAGCCGCTGTACCTCTACGTGTCAGCCACGAACCGAGTGGTCAGCACAGTACTCGTCGTCGAACGAGGAGAAGAAGGGCACAACCACCCTGTTCAGCGACCCGTCTACTTTCTAAGTGAGATGCTAACCCTCTCCAAGCAGCGATACCCGCATTACCAGAAGCTAGCGTACGGAGTCTTCATGACATCCAGGAAGGTCGTCCACTACTTCTCCGAGCACACCATCACGGTGGTAAGCTCCTCTGGGCTCTCCGACATCCTCACCAACCAAGCCGCGACAGGACGAGTCGCCAAGTGGGTTGTTGAGTTGGGACCCTGGGGGCTGAAGTATGCGCACCCGAAGGCAATCAAGGCTCAAGTCCTTCCAGAGTTCACCACAGAGTGGATAGAGGCCCAGCTGCCAGACGTACCCGACTTGTCCAACGCATGGACAATGTACTTCGACGGGCCCAAGAAGTTCAGATCAGCAGGGGCCGGAGTCGTCCTCATCTCACCCAAAGGCGACAAACTGAAGTATGTACTGCAGATGGACTTCCCAACACCCTCCAACAACGAGGCAGAGTACGAGGCCCTGATCCATGGCATGCGGATGGCCAAAAACTGCGGCGCAACTCACCTCATGATCTACGGAGACTCCTACCTTGTCGTGCAGCAAACCATGAAGCAATGTGACGCCATCGCCGACAACATGATAGCCTACAGGGACCTATACAACCAGTTGGAAGGCACCTTCGACAGCTGCGAGCTGCGGCACATCGGCCGCGAGAGCAACGAGGAAGCCGACACCCTCGCCAACCTCGGCTCAGACAAAGCACCGGTGCCACCCAAGAAGTCTTCTCCGGGCGGACATGGTGGGTACACTCAAGAAGTCTTCTCCGGGCGGACACACTCACCTCCTGGTGGCAGTCGACAAGTTCACGAAGTGGATTGAAGCCGCGCCCATCACAAGTTCGACTGCCTCCTCGGCGGTTAACTTCATCAGGTCGATCATCTTCAGGTTCGACATGCCACACAGCATCATCACCGACAACGGCTCGAACTTCACAGCCGAAGAATTCAAGGACTTCTGCTCTGACCAAGGCATCAAGCTCAACTACGCATCTGTCTCGCACCCGCAATCCAACGGACAAGTCGAGAAAGCCAATGGCCTAGTCTGCAAGGGCGTAAAGAGGCGCCTGCGAGTGCCACTGAGGCGCGCCGCAGGTGCTTGGGTGGAAGAACTGCCATCTGTGCTGTGGAGTCTGCGCACCACGCCAAACAGATCTACACAGTACACGCCATTCTTCATGGTGTACGGCGCTGAAGCAGTCCTGCCGTGCGACATCAAGTTCGACGCTCCCCGAGTGGTGGCCTATGATGAGTCTGATGCAGAGGAAGCACTCGAAAATGACATGGACACCCTGGACGAAGCACGCAACATCGCCCTTACCCGCACAGCCGTGTATCAGCAAGACCTGCGCAACTATCACGGGCGGCGACTCCGGCCCAGAGCGTTCGTCCCGGGTGATCTTGTCCTCCGTCTCAAGCAGAAGAAGGTGCACAAACTTGCCTCCCCGTGGGAGGGTCCATACATCGTGACAGAAGCAATCGGCGGCGGAGCTTACCGCCTGAAGGACTCGAAGACAGGGGCAGTCTGCAACAACCCATGGAACGTTGCGCAACTGCGCTGATTCTACGCATGATCGACCTTAATTTGTAACACTACAATGTGAAGAAGCGGCAGGTTTCAGACGCACTCTTTCCCTCGCCGCGGCATGGAGTCCACATCAATCCAACCAATCTATTCACCACACCCAATGGTCCAGGCAGAGGAGCCGGACTAGGAGGCTCAGCGGCAGCAGGAGGCGCCGCAGGAGGAGCCGGAGGAGCACCACCACCACCACCACCACCACCCCCAGAAGGATCGGGAGGCAGCCGTGCCAACGGACCACCGCCTGAAGGAGGAGTCGGAGGAGGAGCATCTGGTGGCTTAGGGTCACAGCCTAACAGATTTCATACTCCAGAGGGACATTATTCTAATCCTATGGACAACGTTCATGCGGCGACTCTGAGATTGGAGAATATTGTGGTACCAGAGGGACCAGCAGGACAGGAGACTCGTGAGGCTATCGAGTTACTGAAAACAGCTTTGACTCAGCAGGCTTTGTATCCAACTTTTCCAGACGCAAGTAGGCTACATTCAACACCTTTCAACTCAGGCACGAGGAGTCGGCACGGCGAGTCCAACCCAGCAAACTCTACGAGTGCAAGGCGTCGTGAACTAGTGAGGAATCGTGCAAACATGCCAACTATTTCACAAGCTCAGCTAGTGGTTGATGAAGCAAGGCAACGACGAGAGAGAGAAGCAGCAAGAGCTCGGGAGGCAGAGAGGGACAGAGCGTTAGTGGGTGCAGTCAACCCGCCTCAGCCAACCCGGGTCCACGAGGAGGTGACTTCTCCTGGTGCTTCCCCAGCATTAACAGGACCAGAGTGTTTGTCTGATGCCATCAGGTCCGAGTCCTTCCCCAGTAGTTTCAAGGAGCCGCGCAAGGTTCCAAACTATGAGCCAAACATGGACCCGACCTCTTGGTTGGGTACATACGAGATGGCAATGAGTATTCGCAATGCCACAGGTAATCTGTGTGCCAAGTTCATGTATCTTATGATGGAGGGAGCAGCCAAGGTTTGGATGCGTAATTTGCCTCCCAGGTCAATCAATTCTTGGGAGCAATTGAAGGCGGCTTTTATTCAGAACTTCCAGGGCACATGCAAAAAACTCAGCACCATCGAGGACCTAGAGCGGTGTGTCCAGAGGAAGGGCGAGTCAGCAAGGCACTGGATGAAGCGAGTCTCAGAGATCATTAACTCCTCACAAGGACTCCCACCAGTTTCAGTGTTAATGGCGATGGAGAGAAATTGCAGTTACAATCCTTTGAGTTGGAAGCTAGGTCGTATGAAGGAGAGCCTGAATCAAGGTATTCCCCTTACGATTGGTGAGATCATGGCAGGTGCTAATAAGCACGCTGCCACAGACAAAACAAAGGATCAGGAGGAAGGAACTAAAGGACAAGGTGGCAATGGTCAGAATCAGAACCAGAATCAAGGAGGTGGCAAGCGGCCGTATGGAGACAACTCTGACCTAGTGGCCAACACAAACACTGGAGTCAGACGCAAGGACAATAATTCTGGTGGGTACCAAGGCCGCACTCCAAGCACAGAGGAGGTCTTGAGAATTCCATGCCCTAAACATGCCAAGAACGGTAGATGCGGTCATACCTTGGGACAGTGCGTAGATTTGCAGCGCGCCAGGTTCCAAGGGCCAGGAGGAGGTAACAACAATGGTGGATATAGAGGAAACAATGGAGCCGGAGGACCCGGCAATAACGGTGGAGGAGCCGGCAATAACCCAAACCAACCTCAAGGAGGAGGTCACCAGCAGGGTGGGTTCCAGCAGAACCCGAAGCAGCTCAATGATGGCAATGGTCAGTACTATGTCACAACTCGGCAGCACAACCCGAGTCGTGGCAGCTACCATGTCTTCACAACTAGTACGTCCAAGCGTTCCAAGAAGTTGAAAGTTAGAGCAGTTAATGCAGTAGAGCCGGCCCTTCCACAGTGGCTCAGGTGGTCAGAGCAAACCATCACATGGAGTCGGGCAGATCATCCTCCAAGAGTCGACGAGCCGGGGCAGCTAGCCTTGGTGGTAGCACCTCAAGTTGGGGGCTATACATTGAACAAAGTGCTTATGGATGGTGGAAGCAGTATCAACATCTTATATTACGACACATTCAAGAGGATGCAGCTGCAAGATAGACAGCTAATTCCAACAGAGACAGTGTTCCATGGGATAGTACCAGGGAAGTCGGCCAAGCCCATTGGTAAGATTTATCTTGAGGTTGCTTTTGGCACAGTGGAGAATTTTCGTTCAGAGATTATGCCCTTTGAGGTAGTGGACCTTAAGAGCCCATATCATGCTCTTTTTGGTCGACCTGCATATTTTAAGTTTATGGCCAGGCCATGTTATGTGTACTTGAAGCTCAAGATGCCAGGTCCAGTAGGAGTCATTACAGTTAATGGCAGCAGACAGATGGCATTGGAGTGTGAGTTAGGTGATGCAGCTATGGCTGAGACAGCTTGTGCTCAAGAGGAGCTAAAGTTTTACAAGGCAAACGTGGACCCGGAGGACAACTCGGTCCTTAAGAAGCCGGCCACAGAGGAGAAGATGAAATTCAAGTCAGCTCAGGACACAAAGCAAGTCGACTTTACCCCTGGTGACTCTTCCAAGCAGTTCACCATTGGGGCACACCTCTCTGATAAATAGGAAAGTGCGCTCGTCGAGTTCATCCGTGAGAACCGGGACGTCTTTGCATGGAAGCCATCTGACATGCCAGGAGTCCCGAGAGAACTCGCCGAGCACAGCTTACACGTTAATCCTAATGCAAGACCAGTTAAGCAGGGTCTGCGCAAGTTTCATGATGACAGGAGGAAAGCCATAGGAGAAGAGGTGGCTCGGCTCCTCGCAGCCGAGTTCATCAAGGAGGTCTTTCACCCAGAGTGGGTGGCCAATCCAGTGTTGGTACCAAAGAAGACAGGAGAGTTGCGGATGTGCATCGACTTCACGGGCCTGAATAAGCATTGCCCTAAGGACCCGTTTGCACTACCTCGCATAGACCAGATCATCGACTCCACAGCGGGGTCAGAGTTGCTTTGTTTCTTGGATGCATATTCAGGGTACCATCAGATCAGACTCAACATAGAGGATGAGCTGAAGACGTCCTTCATCACGCCCTTTGGAGCATTTTGTTACACAACAATGCCCTTTGGACTCAAGAATGCAGGAGCTACATATCAGAGATGTATTCAGAACTGTTTCAAAAAACAGATTGGAAGGAATATTCATGCTTATGTGGATGATGTAGTTGTCAAGTCTCAGAAAGCCGACTCTCTGATAGCAGACCTGACAGAAACGTTTGAGAACCTACGCAAGTATAAGATGAAGCTCAACCCGACCAAGTGTGTTTTTGGAGTCCCTGCTGGCAAACTCCTAGGCTTCATCGTTTCAGAGAGAGGCATCGAGGCAAATCCAGAGAAAATCAAGGCTATCCATAACTTGCAGAAGCCGACTTGTCTGAAGGACGTTCAAAAACTCACTGGATGTGTGGCAGCGTTAAGCAGGTTTATTTCAAGACTCGGGGAGAAGGCGGGTCCTCTCTACCGACTCCTGAAGAAGTCAGATAAATTCCTATGGGATGAAGAAGCTGATCGTGCTTTTGAGGAGTTGAAGAAAACTTTATCAACAGCACCAGTGCTTGCAGCTCCTACAGATAAGGAGCCTATGCTATTATATGTAGCTGCCAACGAGAGAGTTGTCAGTGCAGTAGTAGTCGTGGAGCGTGCAGAGGAAGGAAAGGAGTACCCAGTGCAGAGACCTGTCTACTACATCAGTGAAGTCCTCACAGAGTCAAAGCAAAGGTACCCTCAGTGGCAGAAACTAGTTTATGGAGTTTTTCTTGCAAGTAGAAAGCTCAAGCATTATTTCCAAGAGCATCCAATTAAGGTGGTGAGTTCAGCACCACTGGCAGATATTATACGCAACAGAGAGGCAACAGGGCGAGTCGCCAAGTGGGCAATTGAGTTGGGTCCTTATCATATCACATATGAGCCAAGGACAGCGATCAAATCTCAAGCTTTGGTTGACTTTGTCAATGATTGGACAGATTTTACATCTTCACCAAGCACCCCTTGCACCAAGTATTGGACAATGCACTTTGATGGGTCCAGACAGTTAGAAGGCTCAGGAGCCGGCGTGGTGTTAACCTCACCTAAAGGAGATAAGTTGGCATATGTCCTTCAGTTACATTTTGATTGTACCAACAACATGGCAGAGTATGAGGCTTTGCTACATGGCCTGCGTTTGGCCAAGGAGATGAACATCAAGCGTATCAGGTGCTTTGGAGACTCGGATCTCGTAGCCCAGCAAGTGTCTGGAACTTGGGACTCGAAGGATGCAAACATGGCGGCTTATAGAAGAGCAGTCGAACAGATAGCCGGGTTCTTTTCTGGTTATCAAGTGGAGCATATTGACAGGCGCAAGAATGAGGCTGCTGATGCGTTATCACGACTCGGCTCTCGTCGAGAGAAAGTACCACCAAATGTGTTTTTGGACGAGCTTCATCATCCTTCAGTCAAGCTGCCCACAGAGGAGGAGTTAGCTTTTCCGGACCCAGAGTCGGCACTTGTTGCAGCAGTACGAGCAATCCCAACGTGGACAGAGCCCTACCTAGCATATCTCCTGCGGGGTGAACTCCCAAAGGATGAAGTCAAGCGAAAACAACTCATCAGACGATGCAAGTCCTATACAGTCATTAATGGCGAGTTATACAGAAGAAGCGTTACTGGAGTCTACCAGAGATGTGTGTCTCCAGAGGAGGGCAAGCAAATATTGCAAGAGATTCATGCAGGTGATTGTGGTCATCATGCATCCACTAGATCCTTGGTGTCAAAAGCTTTCAGACACGGGTTCTTCTGGTTGACAGCACATTTGGATGCAGAAAGGATAGTTCGAGTCTGTGATGGATGTCAAAGGTACGCAAGGCAAGACCACGTGCCAGCTCAAGAACTCAGAACCATCCCTATCACTTGGCCATTTGCAGTTTGGGGACTCGACATGGTGGGCCCTTTCTCAAAGTCGCCTTGTCAGAAGACCCATCTGCTAGTAGCAGTTGACAAGTTCACCAAATGGGTGGAAGTGGAACCCGTCAGCAGAGTCGACGGTGCATCAGCCGTGAGATTCTTTAAGAAAATAGCAACACGCTTTGGATATCCTCACAGTATCATTACAGACAATGGTACCAACTTATCAGTTGGAGAGGTGGCCAAGTTTTGTGGTGAGAACAACATCAGACTCGACCTAGCCTCAGTGGCACATCCACAGTCCAATGGACAAGCAGAGAGGGCAAATCAGGAGTTGCTGAAGGGAATTAAGCCTCGGCTCCGAGTCCCTTTGCTAAGAGCCGCCGGGTCTTGGGTTGAGGAGTTACCAGCAGTACTTTGGAGCATCAGGACGACTCCTAACAGATCCACTGGCTTCACACCTTTCTTCATGGTGTATGGAGCAGAAGCTGTCTTGCCAAGCGACTTGTTGCATGACTCGCCACGAGTCGCCAATTATGTTGAGACGGAAAACGAACTCGCCCGCCAGGACTCGGTTGATGCACTTGAGGAAGCAAGGGAGTTAGCCCTTGAGAGATCAGCAGTTTATCAGCAGGACTTGCGGCGATATCACGCACGCAGAGTCAAGACCCGGACTTTCCAGGAAGGAGACTTAGTGCTTCGCCTTGTCCAGAGTAAGGAAGGGATGCACAAGTTATCTCCACCACGGGAAGGACCGTTCGTCATAAGAAAGAATCTGAACAACGGGTCGTATTATCTAATGGATGTGCGAGAGCCGGCAAGTGTAGGCAAAGGAGCTGATACAGCTCATACTCTAGATCCTTATGCAGAGGCAAAGAGGCCTTGGAACATAGCTCAGCTACGTCCATATTATACCTAAGTTGTAATAGATTCATGAGTTGAAAGGCAATGAGCCCAGTGAGCCATGCCTAGATGTAACCGAATTATTATGATCAAATGAAATAAAGCCGGCTTTTGTGAACACGAGTCCTTTAGTCGAGTCACCCAGTGAGTGCGCTTTGTTCTTTAAATTTTGATCATCAGGTTCTTGGGGGCTTGCTTTTCAGTGAAAAAAGTTAAGCTTAAACTCTTGGACCCGGCACAGTAGCCAAATTTTCCTAGTTTTCTCGCTGGTAAGTCAGATGCATCCTGCACAATATGATCTATCTACAGGCATGACTTGTTTCTCTCTCTTATGGATCCTAAGGAACATATGAGTTAAGAACCTGTCAGCATAAGCTGTAAGAGAAGTCATGCAGGGCCTACTTATTCATCAGTGAAAAACTAGACGGGTTATAAGAACCAAGCCGATTGGCACAAATTTTAAATAGCTAAACAAGCTCAATTGTTTAAAGCACCAGTAGTGCATCATTACAACTCAAAAGAGCTGCCAAGCTCAATAGTTTAAGAGCACCCGTAGTGCATAATTACAAAGTCTCAATAGTAACACAGCATCACATAGCAATCAAAAGTCATTCAGAGGGTTGTCTTCTAGAGGAGCTGACTCCTTCGCCAGAGTCGAGGAGTCCTTCTCAGCAGGCGACTTGTCCTTTGCTTGAACAGCAGGAGTCGAGGATTCCTTCTTAGCAGGAGACTTGTCCTTTGCTTGAACAGCAGGAGTCGAGGATTCCTTCTTAGCAGGAGATTTGCCTTGTGCTTGAGCAGCGGAGGAAGGAGCCGGCTTCAATGGAGGCTTGGTGGCGACTCTCTTCGTTTGAAATCCAGTACCCTTGGGACTCTTCATATGCTTAGCAAGCTCTGCTTGTTTCTGAGCGTCTCCAGGGACAGCTCTGGAAGGAGTGGGCGCAGCGGGAGTCTTCAGGGTAGGCTCAGCACTTGGAACAGGAGCCGCCGGTGACGATGAACTCGGACCGGCAGAAGAAGAGAATACACCAGATGGGTCCTGTGATGGGCGGCCAAAGTTTACTATCTCAGGAGTTACTGGAGCGACTCTCTTGTTCTCCAAATCATAATGATGAACCCATACCTCAGGGTCCATCTTATTGGCAATCTCACAAGCATATGGCCGCACCAACTTTTCTTCGGCTTTGAAGTCATCTTGAGTAAAAGGTTTGCCATCTTCATGCTGCTCAGGCTTCCCCATTGTAAGCATTGCTGGCTCAAGAACAGTGGGATAGTAGCTGTGGGCTAAGGCCAAGATCCTGATGGCAGATCTCCTCATTGAAGATTGTTTCCACAGACGCATATAGCCTGGTGCTCTGGACAACTCGTCCACCAGACGTTCAGGCTCTTTGGGGCACTTGCCTTTATGATTCAAATACTTGACCACAGAACGGGCTCCCTCTTGTAGCCCATGACAGTAATCAAGCATCTCAGATAGTTGTTTGCTTGTGGGCAATTTAAGCTTTGGGGAGTCAGCCCCTGAAGAAAGGAAATCAAGGAGTCATTGTCAGTTGAAAAACAGTTCAGAAAGGTGCAAAAGGAAGCAAGCAAAGGTCATAAACTCACCAAATATATGTTGACACATTGCACCAATGCCTTTTTTGCAAGTGTTGAACACAGCTTGTAGGTCATTGTGTGCTTTCTGAGCAATCTTTTTGGCCTCAGCCGACTCTTTCTTTACCTGCTCCAGTTGAGCAGCCAAAGTCTTCAGATCCTTCTCAAGCTGAAGGGAGTGTTCTTTTTCGGCCATGGCAGACCTGACACTAGCAGCTGCCTGGTCCTCAAGTTCTTTCATATCTCTCTTCATCTTGGAGACAATGCACTGCAATTACAAGTCATAAAGCACAAGTGAGCTCCACAAGTCACATAAAGAACTCATGAGCTCCAAGTCGTCACAAGTTAACAACTTGGCGCTTGGGGGCTACTCAGGAGCCAATTCTTTCTATCAGAAAAGCAGACATGAGTCCTGGTTGACAAGTCATAAGCTCCAAGTCGCCACAAGTTAGCAACTTGGCGCTTGGGGGCTACTGGCAGATCAGAATTTTTCATCAAGTTAAGTATGAGTAGAGTGGACATATTTGCAGCTCCAAGTCGCCACAAGTTAGCAACTTGGCGCTTGGGGGCTACTCGCAGAACAGAATTTTTCTTCAAGCAAGATATCAGTAATCAACATATATTGATAGCTCCAAGTCGTCGCAGGCTGACAACTCGGCGCTTGGGGGCTACTCGTGCAAAAGTTTTTGGTCTAAGGACCTGACAGACAGTAAATTAGCAGCCCCGAGTCCTAATAGAGTTAAGGACTCAGTGCTTGGGAGCTACAGTGTGCAAATTTTTTCTATATAGCAATTGAGTTCAGTATCAAATCAAAGCACCTATCCTAGTCACAAGTCACCACAGACAGGTGCTTGGGGGCTACTGAGATAGGATGATGCCAGAAAGCATGAAAGTAGAAGTCAGAAAAGCTTACTTCATGAACTATATGAAGAGACCTAAGAGCCGCTTGCTCGTCGTCCTTCAGCCTAGCAGCTTGATCGTTCAAGTCGACTGCTTCAGCATAGGCTTCGGAAAATGACATGTTATCTGCCACCCGAAGTCGACTATAGTCAGTAGATGACTTGATCTTGATGGATGGAGATGCTGCGGGAGTCGGCTTGACAGGAGCCGGTTGAACTTGGGGCGCAGTATCAGGAGTCGCAGCACCAGAGTTGGGCTGGACTATTGTTGGAGTCGACGCCCGAGTCCTTGAAGGGGACTCGGGGATGGTTGGAGTCGTAATTGCACCGGCAGATGCAGCAATGGAGGGACCTGTCCTCGTGCTGGTTGTCTGGGAAGTCGATGGAGGGGCAGGTCCACGCCCAGAGGAGACATCAGCCATGCCTGGGAGTTTTGTTACCTTGGCACAAGGCCGAGCCCTGAAATATTCAGAGACAGAAATCAATAAACCTAGTGAAAGGAAAGATCAGAAGTCATACAACTGCAAGTACAGAGACAAAGGAATCTTACCCAACATTGGTCTCCAGGTCAAAGGGGGCCTGAGAGTCTGAAGAGGGCATCGACCAACCAGAGTTGTAAGAGTCGTCCTTTTGGGGAGGAGAGGTTGATTTCCGCTGGTGTGAGACTGGCAGAGGCTCAGGAGCATCTGCAGGCCCATCGGAACGCAGCTTCCTCTTCCTGGCGGCGATAACACTCTGCATGTGTTCTTCAGGCTTAGTGGGAGAGCGAGAGGACCCAAGGACTCGTGAGAGTGGTACCTTGGGAACAGCCTCTCGAGAGCCATTATTGTTCGAGGCTGGAGAGGACGAGGAGTGACTCCTAGCAGAGGACTCTGCAGATGGAGATGGTTGAGCAGCAGCAGAGGCAGTATCAGTTTGCCTAGTGGTGGGAGCCTCTGGAGAGGACTCGTCATCGTCAGTTTCTTCCACAATGGGAGCCTCTTGAGAGGACTCCTCTTCATCAGCATTCTCAGTTGGAGCCTCTGGCGAGGACTCCTCATCGGCAGCACCATCATCAGCGGGAGCCCCCTGGGAGGACTCCTCATCCGCGTCATCAGTGTCTTCTGCCACAGTGGCTTGATCTGTGGCAGGGATCTCTTCTTCAGCTTCAGCCTCAGCCTCAGCTTTATTCTTAGTACCAGCTCCAGAGGCCGGCTTCCAGAAGGAGTCGGTGAGCTGCAACAGAGCCAAAGAAATGAGTTAGTAATTGACACAAATGAAATAGACTAGACCGTGAAGTGAAGTGCAGGGTGATACTTACATCAGGAGCTGGGTTGGTCGAGCAGAAGGGCTGGAGCCCGAAATGAGCTTGATCCTTCACCGGTTTCCCGGTCAACTTTTTGATGAGTCGACCAAGTTCGGGCCCATCAGACAGCTGCTCCGTAACTCGGAGGTCATCACCAGCGCATCTGGTATATGAGCAGATTAGTCGAGTCCTAGGACTCAGCGGCTGGATTCTCCAAGTTGTCCAGCAACGGACCAGGTCCATATTTTCCAAGTCGTGGGACAAGAGGGCCCGGATGCGAGTGATCAGAGACTCGACTCTTGGCCGGGCGGCCTCTGGGCACCTAGCTTTCATCAGAGGAGTCGCCCGGAGGCGTTCCTCAGAGAACAAGGGAAGTTTTGGCTCATTTGCAGGGGAGGTGTCCTTGCAATAAAAGAAGGTTTTTTGCCAGTCTTTGATGCGGTTTGGGAAAACTGGCTTAGGGAAGACGGAGTTGAGGCGCCGTTGAAGGGCGACGGCGCCACATTGGAGAAGAGGGCCCCCAGAGGTCTCGGGTTGAGGGTTGCAGTAAAAGAGCTCGAGCCAAAGGTTGATGTCAGGCTTAATCTGGAGGTAATCCTCGCAGAGAACGACGAAATTAGAAAGTGTGAGAATGGAGTTAGGAGCTAGATCGTGAATCCGCAGCTCGTAAAGCTCGAGGAGCTGGCGGAAGAAAAGATCGCCGGGGGGAGAAAATCCGCGGAACAGGTGCTCCACGAAGACAACTACTTCACCCTTAGCGGGAGAGGGAACAATCTCATCCCCTGGGGCCCGAGCTTGAGCACTAGAGGGAATCAAACCTGAGAGCCTGTGGGTCTTCAATTGCTCCGCCGAGACCACAGATCCACCCCAATCGGCGGAGATCGACCGCTTGGAAGAGGGTTTTGCGGCGGCGGCGGCCGCGGCGGCAATGTTCACCGTCCTGCTCGACGAGGTTGCCTTGGCCTTCGATGTGGTCTTTGAGCGCTTGGGAGCCATGGCGTGCGGGCGGTGCGTGCTGGGCGCGGGAAGAGATGGGCGCGAAGAGAGGAAGGAGAGGTTTTGAGCTGAAGGGGCAAGTGAGGTTTAAGACCTAACCCTTCGCGATTTATAAAGGGGGGTAAAACCCTAGAAAGTTACAGAGTGGGTCCACAGTTAACTATGGATAACGTTTCAGTAAAAACGTTCCAGTGGCTAACAGACAGATAAGGAATTATAATAGAGAAAGGTCGAAGTCACAGATGTGGAAGGAGCCGGCTTGTCTCAGAATGACGAGTCCTGTGACAGTGAAATCAATTTATCTAGCCCTTGTTTGCAAGAGTCGCACCAGAACCCGGCCTGCTAGTACGAGGGCAGGAGTGGTGGCTTGAACAAGGGATAAGAGTGGACTCATTTTATGTATGTATTATGTTTTTATGCAGGAATTCATCTTGGAGCTAGCAGCAAGCAACTTTGGAGCCATTGGCTCAAGTGGAAGGAGTCGACCCAGAGAGTCGAACCAGCAAGTCAGAGGAAGCCGCCAAGCTGCGCCCAAGATAAATTCGGGGGCTACTGATGGGGGGATACTTTATAGGTAGGCCCATGGACCCGGAAAGTAGACCCGCCAAGACCAAGAAGGCCAAAGCCGAGTCACGTATCAAGTCGCATGGGCTGGGCTGGAGACAAGCCGACTAAGGCCCATGATGAAGAAAGGACTCGTCCAAAGGAGGAGTCCAAGTACAACCCGGAGTCTAAACTTGGAAGACCAAGACGTAGAGTAGGACTCCGTGTTCTAGTATGACTCGGTGTAAATTGTAAGTCCAGAGACCCGGCAGCCTTTATAAGCGGGGTCCTGGACCTTAGATCGATAAGCTTCAACCAATAGAGAAACCCTAGCCACCAGAGAGAAGTCGCCGGCTCCTAAGTTGTGGGAGCCGGGTCCTTGTAATCGAGATATATCAAGAGCAATAACATAGAAGCAGGAAGTAGGTCTTTACCTCGAATCAGAGGGGCCGAACCTGGGTAAATCCTTGTTCCTTAGCGAGATTAACCGTTCCCACGTACTTCAATCACCAATGGCCCCAAAACTCATCTTCCCGGAGGAAGAACTTGCCGTGACAACCCCACGACAGTACCCGAGGGGACTGGAAGGGTTTTAATGAGGCGGCCTGCTCGCAATAATCAATAAAGTGATTCAAGGAACAAGCTCTCCCCTTTACTTTTGTCAGCAAGCAACATAAACCTAAGCCGCCACCTGATGCACTCGGGGGCTGCGCCATACAGGTCAACTCGAAAATCCTCGGCCGCCACCCGAACTACTCGGGGGCTGCGCTGTACAGGTCTAAGTCAAAACCTAGGCCGCCACCCGAACCACTCGGGGGCTGCGCCATACAGGTCCAAACACAAAAATCCTCGGCCGCCACCCGAATCACTCGGGGGCTGCGCTGTACAGGTCTAAGTCAAAACCTAGGCCGCCATCCGAACCACTCGGGGGCTGCGCCATACAGGTCCAACCCGAAAATCCTCGGCCGCCACCCGAACCACTCGGGGGCTGCGCTGTACAGGTCTAAGTCAAAACCTAGGCCGCCACCCGAACCACTCGGGGGCTGCGCCATACAGGTCCAACCCGAAAATCCTCGGCCGCCACCCGAACCACTCGGGGGCTGCGCTGTACAGGTCTAAGTCAAAACCTAGGCCGCCACCCGAACCACTCGGGGGCTGCGCCATACAGGTCCAACTCGAAAAATCCTCGGCCGCCACCCGACGCACTCGGGGGCTGCGCCGCACAGGTCTAAGTCAACCTAGGTCGCCACCCGACGCACTCGGGGGCTGCGCCATACAGGTCTAACTTGAAAAATCCTCGGCCGCCACCCGAACCACTCGAGGGCTGCGCCGTACAGGCCTAAGTCAATACCTAGGTCGCCACCCGACGCACTCGGGGGCTGCGCCGCACAGGTCTGACTCGACAACGCCTCGGCCGCACTCGAATCACTCGGGGGCTGCGCCGCACAGGCCTAGCTCGACACACATTGGTCGCACTCGATCCGCTCGGGGGCTGCACCATACAGGTTTGCCCACAAGATAAAATTTATTCACTCGGAAACTACAACCACCTCAGCATACATACACTCGTGCTCCCACTTGGGAAGAATATCTCTTACAAACTAATGCTATACAACAACAGTCTGGTAGTCTTACTCTACAGGCTCATCCTTTGGCGCATCGAGTGGCCCTACAAGTTGCTCACTGAAGGTCTGGACTTGTTGAATCATCTGGCGCGCAGCCGCAAGGGTATCAGCGTAGTCATCTGCTCCAGGCAAGCCGTCAAGCACCTTGTCCAAGGGAAGATGAGGCCGGTGCATTCGAACGTACGCCAGCGCCACGTTCGCCCCGCCAACAAGCTGGGCGTGCACGATTTTCTTCAACGCCTTGTCTTCGCGGAACCTCTCCAGCAGCGCAGCCAGCCCACTAGGCTGCTCGTTGTGCGGAAAGTACACCTTGTTCACCTGCAAAAGGGTCCTTCTACAACCTTCCAGAAGCAAAGCAGCCCGCCAGGTGCGATCCAGCATTCTAGCCAAGACACTGCCGTGGGGTTTGTTCGACCAAAACGTACGCGCTTCGGGTGAGTCATTGGCGGCCTCCCTTTCCACCCGCTCGTCCACTCGACTCTGCTCGGCTTTCCAGTCAGAATTCACATCTGCATCAAGACCCAGCACTTAGAACAGTGAAAGCATAAGGAAGCCGAAGAAAAGCGCTAGAAGGCCAACCTTGCAGCTGTCGACTGATCAAGTCTATCTGGCCAAGAAGGAATTCCTCACGCTGTGAGAACGGCGCAGTGGGCCGCGACTTCAAGCGCTCCAACTCCAACTCGGCGGTCTTCAACTTCGACTCGAGCTCAACAATCTTGTTTCTCATGAAGGTGATCACTCGCTGGTCATTTACACTTCGCGCAGGAGCTGGTGGAGTTCGACGACGAGGGCGAGTGGGTGCAGCCGAAGAGGTGTCCTCATCCTCACCCGCACCAGCAGTTCCAACGCCCTCAGGAGCCTCGCCCATCTCAGACTGCCAAGTTCGACAGTGTCAAGCAAGGAAAAGAGCACATTCTAGCAGAAATATGACAGAAGACTCGAAGGCACATATTCACATTTCAGCATCAGCATGTTCGCGGCCAGAAGACCCGCAAACTATATGGTTCATTACAGACCAAGACCAAAAGTAGAGGAATTTTAAAACAAAGGAATCTACATCGCAGACTCCGACCGTGAACGGCCCTTCCTAGCGGCCAACTCTGCAGCCTTGGCGATTCTCTTCTCAAAGGTGGCAACCAACTTCGCAGCCAGCTGACTCGCCCGCGCCTTCACAGAGCTAAGGGACGCGGTTTTGCCATCAGGCCTCCGAGGGAAGTCGCTGACAACCTTCTCAAAGTCACCTGCGACTTGGTGACCAAGTAGGAGCTGGAAAGTGAGCTCTGAGCCGCGTACCGTCTGAGCATGCGTGTAGTCCGCCATGGTGGTCGCGTCGCCTTCAAACGGAGCCGCAAGCGCGTCAACAGCGACCGGCGATGGCTGATTGGGGAAGATGCTCCGGTGCACAGTCGCCAAGGCGCCTGTCGACTTCTGCAGCGCCGTCGAGGCATACGCACAGACGCGATCGACGAAGCCGACAGCCTCGGCCAAGCTGACATTGGCACTGGAAGTTCCTTCGGGAGGAGCACCTCCATAAGTCTCTGCTCCAAAAAGACCACACTGATAAGACACCAGAAGTCGACATAAGAAAAAGTAGGCAAACAGCCGAGATACTTACTTCCAGTAGCGTCGGCGAGTGAGAGCAAGTGCTCAACCTGGGCCTTCTCCAGTTCATCCCGGGCTCGCTCACGCTCTTGAGCTTCGCCCAGTGACTTTTCCAGCTCCGCGACCCGCTTCGCCAGGCTCTCCCTTTCGCCTATGGATCACCGGAGCAAAGTTAACAATGAAGATAGCCGAAGCACCTCTTGAACGCAAGGGTTAGTACTCACTGTTTGCTTGCTCCAGAGCAGTGCGGAGTCGACCCCCCTCCTTCTCCATTCGCACGAAGGCTGCGGCTCCCTCCATCAGCTGGCGACAAAACGGCTGTGGAAAGAACAAGACATCAATCTGCGCCCGACTATTCTAGTCACGCACATCTTCGGGGGCTACTCCCATCGGGAGCGCTGTTCGCGCACCCGATACAGATCTTGCAGACTGAGTTAAGAGACACTTACATGCTCAAGCAATCCAGCATCCACCGAGGTCGCATCAGCAGTCTTCTCTGGCACGGAGGAAGTCGAAGCCTTCAAGGTCGACGCATCACCCGCCTGCGGCTCTCCTTCGGTCGCCTTCGCGGTCCGCTCGAGCACGGGAGCAGAAGTGTGCTCCATCTCTGGAGGCGAAGAACCGACAGCGCCAGTACGGTTGCTGCAGCAAGATAATTCAATTCAAATACTCGCAAAGGCAAAAAGGGCACTCGACAAAACAAGGTGATGGTTGAAAGTGAAGGGTCGCAGCATAGAAAACAAAAAATTTCCTACGCAAAGATAGCGGAATAAACCCAACATCTAGATCCGATCTACGAGAGGTTGGTAGCAAGAAGGAGATCGAATCTCACCCTCGAAGAAAACCGTGAGCGTTTTGTCGAGGCAGGGGTTGGCTAGTCGATCCCCGCAACTAGACTTGTCTAGTCGCGAGGAGATGTGTTATCCAAGCGCCGCACGAGCAACGCCTCCGAGAGATCCACACGTTCAGCTCGATGAAGACTCCACGTTCTTGATCCCGCAAGAGGTGGTGGAGAGGATCGAGATCAATAGCACGACGACGGTGGCGTGGTGTGTATGGTGGAGATTGGACAGGGCTTCGCCAAGCGGTGTCGGGAGAGAGGAGGAGGAGGGGTGCGGCTAGGGAGAGGAGGAGGCCGGCGGCTAGGCACCTTGGGGAGGAGCCAAAGGGTGCCGCACCCCTCCCCTTGCCCCTCCTTATATAGGAGGCCAAGGGGGGGTGCGCCCCTCCCCTCCTAGGGCCGGCGCAAGGGGGGGTGGCTTGGCCCCCAAGCCACCACTAGGGTTTCGGCCGGCCCCCCCCTTTGCTTCTAGAAGCATGGCCCGGTTGGGCCTATGGGGTGATGGTGCGGCTGGCCCATTAGGCCAGCCCACTGTCCCCTTTTTTCATGTGGGCCCCATACTCCTATGGGCCCCACTTCTAGACCCCTCTAGAACCTTCTAGAACATTCCGGTACTTTACCGATAAATTCCCGAACCTTTCTTATCCTCCGGAAACAACTTTCCTTATACGAATCTTATTCTCCGGACCACTCCGGAACTCCTCGTGACGTCCGGGATCCTATCCGGGACTCTGAATCAATATTCGTTCTCACCATCATTTATCTCGAACCCTAACTACATCGAACGTTAAGTGTGTGACTCTGCGGGTTCGCGAATATGTCATATTAATAGCGGGACCGGGATGTCCATATTAATTCCTACATATTCGACGAAGTACTTTACTAGTCGAACCACAATGTCCGGGATTCAATTAATCCATATACGATTCCTTTTGTTTCACGATATATTACTTGTCCGAGATTCAATCCACCGATATCTCCATATCTGATTAATCTCGTTACCGACAAGTTCTCTTTACTCGTTCCCATAGAATAGGATCCCTTATGACTAGCCACTTAGTCATATGCTTGCAAGCGTTTGGATGCTATACTACCGAGAGGGCCCAGAGATATCTATCCAACTGTTGGATGAACAAATCCCAGTCTTGAAACATGTCACCCAACAACCTATCATCGGAGAACCTGAAAGCCACATTTATAATCACCCAGTTACGAAGTGACGTTTGATGTCCACAAAGCTCTCCTCCGATAAACGGGAGTGACATAATCTCATGGTCTAAGGAAACTATATTTGACATCTATTTGAGTCTTGTCCATTATATCATCACCTATGATACAAACTTCATTTATTAAGCGATTCATAAATCCATGGTTAGGAAACATCTAACCATCACTTAATCAAACGAACTAGTCACAAGAGGAAAGACTAGGGACACATTACCGTTTATATTCCACACATGTATTTGTTTCCGGTTAATACAATTTTAGCATGGAATTAAACATATCATGAACAGAGAAATATGATAAACAATAATCATTTATTATTGCCTCTTGGGCATATCTCCAACAGTCTCCCACTTGCACTAGAGTCAATAATCTAGTTTACATTTGTAGCAATCTAACACCCATGGCTTCTCGGTGTTGATCATGTTTTGCTCGTGGAAGAGGTTTAGTCAACGGGTCTGCCACATTCAGATCCGTATGCACCTTGCAAATCTCTATGTCACCATCCTTGACATTCTCACGCAAATTGTGATAGCGGCGCTTGATATGCTTGGTATTCTTGTGTGAAGTCGGGTCCTTGGCAAGAGCTATTGCACCTATATTATCACAGTACAGGGCCAGAGGTCTTGACGCACTTGGAACCACGCTCAGCTCTGAGAGGAACTCCTTCATCCAGACTGCTTCACTTGCTGCCGACGAGGCCGCAACATACTCCGCTTCTGTTGAAGATTTCGCCACCACGCTCTGCTTGGAACTCCTCCAACTCACAGCGCCACCATTTAGAATAAACACGTATCCGGACTGAGACTTAGAATCATCCGGATCTGTGTCCCAACTAGCATCGACGTAACTCCTTACGACAAGCTCTTGGTCACCTCCATATACGAGAAACATTTCCTTAGTTCTATTTAGATACTTAAGGATATTCTTGACAGCTGACCAGTGTTCCACTCCTGGATCACTTTGGTACCTGCTAGTCAAACTTACAGCATGGCACACATCTGGTCTAGTACATAGCATGGCATACATGATAGAGCCTATCGCAGAGGCATAAGGAACCTTGTCCATTATCTCTCTATCTTCTGCCGTAACAGGACTCTGAGTCTTACTCAGAACCTTTCCTTGCAACATTGGTAAGAACCCCTTATTTGAATTTTCCATTCTTAACTTCTTCAGAACCTTGTCAAGGTATGTACTCTGTGAAAGCCCAATTAGGCGTTTTGACCTATCTCTATAGATCTTTATGCCTAAAATGTACGCAGCTTCTCCAAGGTCTTTCATTGAAAAACTCTTATTCAAATAAGACTTTACACTTTCAAGTAGTGTAACATCATTTCCAATCAATAATATGTCATCCACATATAGTATTAGAAATGCAACTGAACTCCCACTCACTTTCTTGTAAATATAGGCTTCTCCATAAGTTTGGACAAATCCAAACCCTTTGATCACTTCATCAAACCGGAGATTCCAACTCCGCGATGCTTGCTTCAGTCCATAGATGGATCTCTGAAGTTTGCATACCTTGTTAGCATCCTTTGGATCAACAAAACCTTCGGGCTGTACCATGTACAACTCTTCCTTAATATGACCATTAAGGAACGCGGTCTTCACATCCATTTGCCAAATTTCATAGTCATAATATGCGGCAATTGCTAACATAATCCGAACAGATTTCAGCATCGCTACGGGTGAGAATGTCTCATCGTAGTCAACTCCTTGAATTTGTCGGAAACCCTTTGCGACAAGTCGAGCTTTATACACGGTGACGTTTCCGTCAGCGTCTGTCTTTCTCTTGAATATCCATTTGTTCTCAACGGCCTTACGGTCGTTAGGTAAGTCTACCAAAGTCCATACTTGGTTTTCATACATGGATTCCATTTCGGATTTCATGGCTCCTAGCCATTTATCGGAGTCTGGGCTCATCATTGCTTCTTCATAATTCGCAGGTTCATCATTGTCCAACAACATGACATTCATGACGGGGTCGTACCGATCAGGAGCGGTACGTTCCCTCGTTGATCTGCGAGGTTCAATAGCAGCCTTGACTGGAACAGCATGATCACCATCATTTGCTCCTTCTTCAGGTGGCGATGGCTGTTCTGGAACAACTTCCAGTTCTGCGCTACTCGGCATCTCAAGAACAGGTTCAACAACCTCGTCAAGCTCTATTTTCCTCCCACTCACTTCTTTCGAGAGAAACTCCTTCTCTAGAAAGGAACCATTCTTGGCAACGAAAATCTTGCCTTCAGTTCTGTGGTAGAAGGTATACCCAATAGTTTCCTTAGGGTATCCAATGAAGACACACTTTTCCGATTTGGGTTCGAGCTTATCAGGTTGAAGCTTTTTCACATAAGCATCGCAACCCCAAACTTTGAGAAACGATAACTTTGGCTTCTTGCCAAACCATAACTCATATGGAGTCGTCTCAACGGATTTTGATGGAGCCCTATTTAATGTGAATGCGGCTGTCTCTAATGCATAGCTCCAAAATGATAGTGGCAGATCTGTGTGAGACATCATAGATCGCACCATATCCAATAAGGTTCGATTACGACGCTCAGACACACCATTACGCTGTGGTGTTCCAGGTGGCGTGAGTTATGAAACAATTCCACACGTCTTTAAATGCATGCCAAACTCGTAACTCAAATATTCGCCTCCACGATCAGATCGAAGAAACTTTATTTTCTTGTTACGATGGTTCTCAACTTCACTCTGAAATTCTTTGAACTTTTCGAACGTTTCAGACTTATGTTTCATTAAGTAAATATACCCATATCTACTCAAATCATCGGTGAAGGTTAAGAAGTAACGATATCCACCGCGCGCTGCAACACTCATCGGACCACACACATCGGTATGTATGATTTCCAACAAGTCTGTTGCTCTCTCCATCGTGCCGGAGAAGGGTGTTCGAGTCATCTTACCCATAAGGCATGGTTCGCAAGTTTCAAATGATTCAAAATCAAGTGAATCCAAAAGTCCATCAGAATGGAGTTTCTTCATGCGCTTTACACCAATATGACCCAAGCGGCAGTGCCACAAAAATGTGGTATTATCATTATTCACTTTGCATCTTTTGGCATCAATGTTATGAACATGTGTATCACTACTATCGAGATCCAATAGAAATAAACCATTCCTCTCAGGTGCATGACCATAAAAAGTATTATCCATATAAATCGAAATACCAAAGTTTTCAGACTTAAATGAATAACCGTCTCGCAATAAACAAGATCCAGATATAATGTTCATGCTCAACGCAGGCACATAATAACAATTATTAAGGTTTAAAACTAATCCCGATGGTAAATGCAGAGGGAGTGTGCCGACAGCGATGACTTCAACTTTTGATCCATTTCCAACTCGCATCGTCACCTCGTCCCTTGCCAAGCGCCGTCTATTCCGCAGCTCCTGTTTCGAGTTACATATATTAGCAACCGAACCAGTATCAAATACCCAGGTGCTACTACGATCACTTGTTAAATACACATCAATAACATGTATATCAAATATACCTTGTTTGACGGTGCCAGCCTTCTTGTCCGCCAGATACTTGGGGCAGTTCCGCTTCCAGTGTCCGGTTCCCTTGCAGTAGAAGCACTCAGTATCAGACTTAGGGCCCTTCCTTGACTTCCTCGCAGGCCCGGCAGCTCGCTTGCCGTCCCTCTTGAAGTTGTCTCTTTTGCCCTTTTTCTTGAAACTGGTGGTCTTGTTGACCATCAACACTTGATGCTCCTTCTTGATTTCCACTTCCACGGTCTTTAACATCGCGAAAAGCTCAGGGAGAGTTTTCTCCATCCCTTGCATGTTATAGTTCATCACAAAGCTTTTGTAGCTCGGTGGAAGTGACTGGAGAACACGGTCAATCCCCAACTCATTGGGAATCACAACACCCAGCTGCGCCAGACGATCACCGTACCCAGACATCTTGAGCACGTGTTCACTGACGGAGCTGTTCTCTTCCATCATACAGCTAAAGAACTTAGAAGAGGCTTCATACCTCTCCACCTTGGCTTGAGTCTGAAACATAGCTTTCAGATCAACGATCATCTGATGAACGCCATGGTGCTCAAAACGCTTTTGAAGCTTAGGTCCTAAGCCGTACAACAGACCGCACTTAACTATCTCGTGGTCCTCTGAACGGGCTGCCCAGACATTCCTAATGTCTTCAGCCGCTCCCTCTGCTGGAGCCTCACCTAGCGGTGCATCTAGGACATACAGTTTCTTGGCAGCTTTGAGGATAATTTTCAGATTCATAAACCAATCCGAGAAATTGCTTCCATCGTCTTTCAGCTTGTCTTTCTCTAGGAACGCGTTAAAGTTCATGGTGATGTTGGGAAGGGCCATTGATCTACAACATTATTTGCAAGGTGTTTAGACTATGTTCATGATATTGTGTTCGAAAGATAATCTAATTATAAAACGAACTCCCACTAAACTCAACATCTCTCTGGTTGTTTAGTGACACACGATCCAAAATCCACTACACCACAACCGATCATCACGTGAAGTGGTATAGTTTCAAAAGGTGAACATCTCCATGTTGATCATATCATTCATATGACTCGTGTTTAGCCTTTCGGCTCTTGTGTTCCGAGGCCATGTCTGTGCATGCTAGGCTCGTCAAGGAAACCGTAGTATTTCTGCATGTGCAAACTGGCTTGCACCCGTTGTATGTGAACGTAGAGTCTATCACACCCGATCATCACGTGGTGCTTCAAAACGACGAACTTTGGCAACGGCGCATACTAGGGGAGAACACTTCTTGATATTAACGTGAGAGATCACCTTATCATGCTACCGTCGAGATCGTATCTAAGCATAAACCATAAGGTGCATAAAAGGATTAACATCACATGCAATTCAATATTGTGACATGGTATAGCCTTTTCTTGTGCCTTTGATCTCCATCTCCAAAGCACCGGCATGATCTCCATCATCACCAGCTCCAACGCCATCACCATGGTTGTCTCCACCAACTATTGCAACTACTACTATTGGCTACTCTTAGCAAATAAAGTAAAGCAATTACATGGTGATTAAAGTGACACGCAGGTCATACAATAAATCAAAGACAACCATAAGGCTCCTGCCGGTTGCCGTACTCATCGACATGCAAGTCGTGATAATTACAAAACATGATCATTGCATACATCACATAATCATATCTTGAGGCCATACCATATCACAAACCCTGCAAAAACAAGTTAGACGCCTCTACTTTGTTTATGCAATTTTTACGTGGCTTCTAATGGGTCATTAGATAGAACCGTTCTAATCTATGCAAAGCCACAACGGTGATAAAATAGTTGCTGATTTACTCATCCTTTTGAAAGGCCTTCCATTGAAAATTGCATCTTCACTAAAGCAAGAGAAACAGACACCCGCCAGCCACTTATGCAAAACAAGTTGCATGTCAGTCGTGGAACCGGTCTCTCGTGCGTGGACGAGTAAAGTTGGTCCGGGCCGCTTCAATCTTACAGTACCGCAAAGATGCAAAGTGCACGCGAGAAGGTAGCAACTCAAATCATCAACGCCCACAACACTTGTGTCTAATCGCACCAACATCTACGAATAGATCTAGGCTCTGATACCACTGAAGGGTCGCAGCATAGAAAACAAAAAATTTTCCTACGCAAAGATAGCGGAATAAACCCAACATCTAGATCCGATCTACGAGAGGTTGGTAGCAAGAAGGAGATCGAATCTCACCCTCGAAGAAAACCGTGAGCGTTTTGTCGAGGCAGGGGTTGGCTAGTCGATCCCCGCAACTAGACTTGTCTAGTCGCGAGGAGATGTGTTATCCAAGCGCCGCACGAGCAACGCCTCCGAGAGATCCACACGTTCAGCTCGATGAAGACTCCACGTTCTTGATCCCGCAAGAGGTGGTGGAGAGGCTCGAGATCAACAGCACGACGACGGTGGCGTGGTGTGTATGGTGGAGATTAGACAGGGCTTCGCCAAGCGGTGTCGGGAGAGAGGAGGAGGAGGGGTGCGGCTAGGGAGAGGAGGGGGCCGGCGGCTAGGCACCTTGGGGAGGAGCCAAAGGGTGCCGCACCCCTCCCCTTGCCCCTCCTTATATAGGAGGCCAAGGGGGGGTGCGCCCCTCCCCTCCTAGGGCCGGCGCAAGGGGGGTGGCTTGGCCCCCAAGCCACCACTAGGGTTTCGGCCGGCCCCCCCTTGCTTCTAGAAGCATGGCCCGGTTGGGCCTATGGGGTGATGGTGCGGCTGGCCCATTAGGCCAGCCCACTGTCCCCTTTTTTCATGTGGGCCCCATACTCCTATGGGCCCCACTTCTATACCCCTCTAGAACCTTCTAGAACATTCCGGTACTTTACCGATAAATTCCCGAACCTTTCTTATCCTCCGGAAACAACTTTCCTTATATGAATCTTATTCTCCGGACCACTCCGGAACTCCTCGTGACGTCCGGGATCCTATCCGGGACTCTGAATCAATATTCGTTCTCACCATCATTTATCTCGAACCCTAACTACATCGAACGTTAAGTGTGTGACTCTGCGGGTTCGCGAATATGTCATATTAATAGCGGGACCGGGATGTCCATATTAATTCCTACATATTCGACGAAGTACTTTACTAGTCGAACCACAATGTTCGGGATTCAATTAATCCATATACGATTCCTTTTGTTTCACGATATATTACTTGTCCGAGATTCAATCCACCGATATCTCCATATCTGATTAATCTCGTTACCGACAAGTTCTCTTTACTCGTTCCCATAGAATAGGATCCCTTATGACTAGCCACTTAGTCATATGCTTGCAAGCGTTTGGATGCTATACTACCGAGAGGGCCCAGAGATATCTATCCAACTGTTGGATGAACAAATCCCAGTCTTGAAACATGTCACCCAACAACCTATCATCGGAGAACCTGAAAGCCACCTTTATAATCACCCAGTTACGAAGTGACGTTTGATGTCCACAAAGCTCTCCTCCGATAAACGGGAGTGACATAATCTCATGGTCTAAGGAAACTATATTTGACATCTATTTGAGTCTTGTCCATTATATCATCACCTATGATACAAACTTCGTTTATTAAGCGATTCATAAATCCATGGTTAGGAAACATCTAACCATCACTTAATCAAACGAACTAGTCACAAGAGGAAAGACTAGGGACACATTACCGTTTATATTCCACACATGTATTTGTTTCCGGTTAATACAATTTTAGCATGGAATTAAACATATCATGAACGGAGAAATATGATAAACAATAATCATTTATTATTGCCTCTTGGGCATATCTCCAACAGAAAGACTAACCTGGTGACGTCCAGATCATCATCGCTGTCCAGGGAGACGGAGGGCATCCTCGCGAACCCAGTCGGCGGCGCAGAGCTAAGGGGAGGCACGACCAAAGGCTCTGTCGGGTCGCTCGTGTGCCTGGCACCCGAGGACGACTCGCTCGCCTCGCCCATGTTCTCCACCTCCACCTGCTTTGCGGGTGACGAAGTCGAAGCAGACTCGCCAGTCTTTCGCCTTTGTCGCTTCTGCAGCGGCTCTTCATCTTCATCGTCATCAACCTCTTCATCCTCAGGAAACTCCGCCTCTTCATGAGGTCCGTTCTCCATCAACGGAGGAAGGCTGACAATGTTGGAACGACCCTGTCAAGAAATTCGGGTTAGACAAAGAAGATTTCGAGAAAACATACAAGACAGAAGCAAAGCAAAAGGAAGCTTACCTCAGGCACAGGGTTGTTCGACCCATACGGCTGGATCGGGCACTTGACGTTGCACGGATTGGCGGCTCAGAGACTGGTGATGCTCCTCACTTTCGACTCAACTTCGTCATTGCCGAGTTCATTGCCGTGCTCAAGCGCCCACATCGGGTGGACGCGAGCACGGAGCGGCTGCACCCGAAGCCTGAAGAAGGTGGCAATGAGATGCACACCACCTGTCTCGCGCCCAAGGCTCTTCAACAGGCCACTGAGAAGCGCCAGCAAGGGTTGAGTCGCCTCCCTGTCTTCCTTCGACAGCGGGTGCGCCCATGCCTTTGTCTTCTTCAACTCGTGATCAGCCGCGAAGGGAAGAAGCCCTTCCTGGTCGCACCTGACGTAGAACCACTTCTTCCGCCAGCCTTGGACGGAGTCGGATTTCTTCATCTGGAAGAAGGTGGTGTCGCCACGCACCTGGATGCCGAAGCCGCCCACCGGGTACACTTGCCCGCTCTTCCCCACGTTCCTCCTGACGAGGAACAGCGACTTCCACAGCGGCCGATGGGGTGTGATCCCCAAGAAGCACTCGCAGAGCACGATAAAGCTCGTGATGCTCAAGACGCTATTGGGATTCAGATCATGGATCTGAACCCCATAAGCATACAGAAGACCACGAACAAAATCGTGGAGGGGAACCCGAAACCCCGCGGAAGAAAATCCACGAAGCATACGCGTTCCCCCTCGCGAGGGGCAGGGAATACCTCCTTCCCTGGAGCGCGCACCGTCGCCTAGTCCGCGGCGGCAGCAGCCCCTGCGCGCGGAGGCCCTCAAGATCGGCCTTCTTCACCGACGACTTCGTCCAGTCGCCCTCGGGCTTCTTCATCACGCCAGCCTCGGTGGCGGCGACGGCGCCGGCGGCAGACTTTCCCCTCTTCATCGTGACCTTGCTCATGGTGGGAGGAGCAGCAATGGAGGAGCAGCAATGGAGGAGAGAGCAGTGGAGATGGCGGCGAGGATGGGGTGAACTGTTCCCCACCGCGGTGAAAAATATATACCGTGGGGACAGTTCATCCTGGCCGTTCCCCACGAAATCGCTTTCCGCAACCTCATCTGGCCGTCCACGCGTCGCGCAGAGATGCCAACCGTCACCGCCCACTACGCGCGGGAATCGAGGCGTCTTCATCACGCCGCGAAAAGTTCGCGCCTAACGGTCAGATCAGTCAATGCTGGCACGGGGACCACCATGTCGCGTCCCATCGGATGCAGAGCACGCCGAAAACGTCAGCGCTGACGTCATTCGCGGAGGCGTGGCAAGCCAATGGGCTGATGGAGCACCCGGACAGTTCATCCGAGTGCAACAAAGATACAGTAAGCTCTAAGAGCTGAGTCGACTCGACAAGTCCAGTCGAGTGCAAAAGAAATACAGTAAGCTCCACGAGCTGAGCAAACTTAAGCAGTAAGCCAAACCGGCTGAGTACAAAGTAAGTCATGCAAAGCAAGTTGCGACTCCGTTAATTCGAGTCCCTTCTTCACTCCCATCGGGAGCGGGCTTTTCGACTGAAGGAAAAATTGAGTTTAACCTCAATTGCAAGCAATTCAGCTTAATCTCGGGGGCTACTCCCATCGGGAGCGCTGTTCGCGCTCCCGAATGTCTCAGAACAGTTGCAGTCGAAAAATCACCGACCAGAGCAAACACTCGCAGTTTTCACCCTGCAGTCGATGTTTCGACTAAGGAATCCTCCATAAGCCCTGAACGGCCGGAGTCGACCATTTGTTTGTTCCTTTCAGGAACCCGCTGGCGTGCCCAGAAGGAAGGAGTCCTTTATCCGACTCTACGATTCGNCGAAGGGATCCTTAGGGCAAGCCTTGTTGAGGTGGGTGTAATCGATACACATCCGCCCACCGCTTGTTCTTCTTTTCCACCATCACTGGATGGCCAGCCACTCCGTGTGTTGTACTTCCTTGATGAATCCGGCCGCGAGTAGCCGTGCTATTTCTTCTCCTATCAACTGTCTTCTTCCTTCCGCGAAGCGGTCGTAGGGACTGCTTCACCGGCTTGGCGTCTGGATGGACGTGTAGAGAGTGCTCGGCGAGTTCACTCGGTACACCCGGCATGTCCTTGGGGGACCACGCGAAGATGTTCCGGTTCTCACGGAGGAACTCGACGAGCGCGCTTTCCTATTTGGGGTCCAGGCTCGCCCCCACGATGATTATCTTGGACTTGTCGTTGTCGTCGAAGTAGATCTTCTTTGTGTCTCGCGCCGCCTGGAAATTCGACTCCCAGCCGGCTTGGCCGACTCCGGAATCTCCAGCTTTCCTCGCTGGCCTTGCGCTTGAATTGCTTCATCTCCTCGTTGCAGACCATGGTCTCAGCCACCTTCGCGCTGTCCGAGGCGCAGGCGATGGAGCGCTTGTAGTCTCCAGCTATCGTGGGGTTATTCTTTGACTACCCCACGGTGGTGATACCTGGGTCACGCCGAGTCCATCAATCCTATGGCGAGGGTCCAAGGAAGGCCCAAGAAGGACGACGTGCGGCCCAAGATAGTCGACGTTAGGTCATCAGCCTTGATCGTCCTGTAAGTGCCATCGGCACCGTTCACCCGAGACCCAGCCTATCATATAAAGGCTAGGAGGGTCCCTCGTCTAGGGCAACTTGACTCCAGCTGGTAGCCGCCAGCTCAAACCCTAGCGAGATCGCCATCTCGCCATTGTAGCCACGCTCAACATCAATACCAGACAAGTGTAACGCCCCAAGATCGGTACTATGCAGACTTAGCGATTTCCGCCAAATCCGTATAATAACGATCCTAGAGGACGCCCACCAGGCATAACGTGCAGGTCGCAACTCACACGTTATGCGGGTGGAATTGTGATAACATTACAACAGTTCTCGACGGATACCACAAAAGAACATATATATATACAAGAACGACTCACCGAGTCAAGAACAACAAGATACAATACAAAGATCCAAAAGAACAGCGGAAACGAAAGAGTGTCCAGCTATGGGCAAGATACAAATTGGACTAAGAGTCCTGAAGATAAGCAAAGGCACCATATCCTGCCCAGGCCAAGCCTAGCCGGAGGGATTCCCAAGCTAACGTCGTCAGACTTCAAACCTGTTTGGCTGCATTGGAATAGCAGCCCCGAAGGGGTCAGTACTATAAAACAGTACTGGCAAGTAATACTCACAAGATATCAAAGCTGGAATTCCGGGGAAAAAGGGTTAGCGATTGAGGCGGCAGCAAGCAGCACTATCAACCTATAGAGACACTCTGCAACAATCGTCTAATAGAGAAGAGGTAAGAGAGCGCTTAGGTAACCAACTATACTAACACCAAACATAACCCAGCCGATTCCTTACCAGCCCGTTTATCCTACGAGCAGTAAGCCCAAAGGCACTCACACAGTTGGCAATTTTATAATTTATTATTGAAGTAGCTCTATCTTACTAATCAATTTAATATCATTAGGTGTAAGTTGTCTATGATCTTGTTAGCCAGCACATTTCACCAAGTCGTCCATAACCGCGGACACGGCTTTTCGAAAAGATTTAACCCTGCAGGGGTGCACAAATGTAACCACACGCACTTCAACCCTTTGCGCCATGCAATTAGCACACTTCCGGGGTATGCTGGCAGGGTGTCCGACGCTACACTTTCCTTCACTACCACACAAGTCCAGGGAACCACCTAGCTAAGTCTGACCCACCTTGAAAGTCCGGCCGAAGCTCCGAGGTGGACTCAGCCGATGCGTGAACGGCTTCGGGAGGGAAACACTCATACGATTGCCCCTCCTTCCACATGCGATTAACGCCCATTCCGCAACCCTACCGTAAGTAACCATCATCGTATCGGAGGCGTCCCATCCGTGTACCTGCAACAATATAAAGCGCCGCGCAAATGGAAACACCCGAACTACTTGTGGCGCCCTGGACAAGGCTGCAGATCCGGTACTAGGTCGAGGGGAGTCCCATTTCCTCCCACATGTGGGTAGTGCGCTCAGTCTTGGATCAGAGGACAAGAACTCGGGTCCTAGGCGACACTAGCAGAACAAATCACCACGATTGGCCTTCCGCCGGTGCCTTATCTTTATTAATTATATCCCATCGCCAAACATTATAGATTATCATGTGAATTAACCCAACTAACATATTAAAGCATGACTAGAACAAGACTCGAGCAAAACAACCTAAGCATGCACTATGACTCGCAAGGCCAACAAGATAAACAAGCAACATGGTAGTAGGATGTGGGGGTGGTGGCATATCAGGGCTGCAAGGGAAACATGCAAATAGGATCGGGACACAAGCATCGCAATATAAGGCTAGCAAGGAACAAAAGATAGGACGAGTGAGAGGCAGAAAACAAGCGAAGATAGCAAGGGAGTATCACTTGCCTGCAATCCGGTAGAGGTAGCAGAACCTGTCGTTGCTCACATCAACTCATCGTCCTATTCCCGAAGAAGCAAAGAACACTGGAAACGAAGAGATGCATCTTACTACAACGGCAAAAGATTCGGCATGTTGATGCAATGCATGCATGACATGGCAAGACATGAGGAGATGCAACTATAACAAATTTAAATGGAATCGAGATTCCGACATTTAATTATAAGGTTCGAGTTATTTTTGTACCCCTCAAATTAAATGTTGTTAGCATGTTAAAGCAAGACATGGGTGATCTATACAAAATTAAATGGAATAGGGCACTATTATAATTAATTACCCACACATTCCATATTTAATTATTTAGTTGAAATGCAAAACTCAACTAAAGTGCAAGTTACATGATGCAAACATGAGCATGGATGGCATATTCAAATTGCTTACATTTTTCTGATAAAAATTCATATAATATACTTTGTATTTGGAGTTATAGATCCAAAGTTATGGTTTTAAAACATAATTTGCAAAAAGAATAAAAGACAGAAAAAGGATGGCCTTTGGTGCTACCCAGCAGGATTCGAACTTGGGCCTTCTGGGAAGGAAAGCAGGAGCAATGCCACTGGGCTACGCTCGGATGTGGTGAAGGGATGCGGGTTGGGCTGAAAAAGAGGTAGCCGGGGCGGGGTTAACTGAATCTTGCACAGGAAAAGGTTCAGGCTTTTCTGAAGCATAGCACCGGCGACGAACTTGCAGCGTCGCTGCTGGTTTTCCTCGCGCGGCCTGTAGACCGAGGGTGCAGCTGGGGAGCGGAGGCGTGCTGGTGTGCGTGCGGTGTTGGAGATAGGAGAGCCGGGTGGATGTACACATGAGCAGGAGAGCAGCGCTCAAGCACGAGCTCGCTATCATGGCGTGCAGGTTCGGCAGCAAGCCGCCACGGGTTGCAGCGATGGAGGAGGGTGGAGAGGAAAGGAGGGAAAGGCGGCTTCTCACCACGGGCTGCTGGTGAAGAGGAGAGGCTCGGGGACGGTTGCAGCGGCCGGAGGTAGTCGAGGGAAGAAGACGTCGTCGCAGCTTGCCGAGGGAGCGGCTGTAGACGTCGCCGGGAAGGTCTTGATGGTGACGGCGATCCTGGGCGCCTCCGGCTCCGATCTTCTGCGATCTTGACGCTCATGACGATATGGATCGATTCCCAGCCTCGGACGTCCTTCGTGGTGACCGCAGCGACGGATTGGTGGAGCTTCGGCTTCAGCCATGGAGGCTCGCGTGGGGAGCAAGAGAGGGGTGTGGAAGAGAGGAACGGGGTTGGTGGCGGCGGGAGAGAAGGGGAAGAAGGAGAGGGGAGGCTAGGGCAGCAGGGGAGCGCTAGGGGGTTGGTTTTAAGGAGCTGGAGAGGTGCTCCCAGCCGTCCCATCGAGCTGCCTTTTGACGTGGACACCATGGATGAGCTGCCGTACAGGTTGAAGAGGAGAAGGGGTGGTCGAGCAGGTCATGGGCCTTTGGGAGGGAGTAGGCCGAAAGTGAGAGAGAGGTGAGATGGGCTGGGATAAGGAGATGAGGAAGAGATGGGCTGAAAAGTGATTTTTCCAATTTACAGAATTGGAAAAAAAAGATAAGAAAAGATATGAAAAGAAAAGAGGGAATAGAAAAAGAGGAAGAGAATTTTCTAAAATGAAATAGGGTTGTGCTAAAATAATTTCAAAAGCTTTATTTTAATTTAACATAAATATTTCCAATATTATATTGGGGTTTGTTTGAAAATTAGAAAAGGAGGGAGGGTCGAACTTATTAAACCCTAAGATTAATTTTGAAAAGAAGATAGGGTTTGAAAAATATATTTTAGAGTTTATGATTTTATTTATTTTGTCAAACTATGCAAGGTGACATGATGATGATGTCATGATGATGCGAAAAAGAAAAACAAGCAAAAATCTAGATTGGGGAAAACCCCGGGACATTACAACCGACACCACTAACAAGGGATCTCGCCCCGAGATCCACGCTACCGTCAGGGGGAGGAAGAGCAAGGTAAACTATCGAATCTTGTCGCACCTGGTTGATTTTCTCGACACCACTAACAAGGGGTTCTTGCTCACGTAGATGGCGATGACCTTACGTCGAGATCCTTCCGAAGATCGAACCTATTAGGATAAAAGGCAAAAGATCGTCCACCCACGGAGATGCTATGACCGGAAGATAGATAAGAGAGAGGTTTTAAATCACACAAGGTACGAGGGAAATGGAATAGAGGTAAGGAATAAACAAGAGTCCTATTGAGATATTTTCCAAATAACTTTTAGTAAAATATTTTGGACACTCTACAAACAACGACCATTAGCTAGGGTATCCTACAGGCAGACTGGACCCGCGGGGTATCGAAAAACCAAAGCTCTGATACCACTTTGTAACGCCCCAAGATCGGTACTATGCAGACTTAGCGATTTCCGCCAAATCCGCATAATAACGATCCTAAAGGACGCCCACCAGGCATAACGTGCAGGTCGCAACTCACACGTTATGCGGGTGGAATTGTGATAACATTACAACAGTTCTCGACGGATACCACAAAAGAACATATATATATACAAGAACGACTCACCGAGTCAAGAACAACAAGATACAATACAAAGATCCAAAAGAACAGCGGAAACGAAAGAGTGTCCAACTACGGACAAGATACAAATTGGACTAAGAGTCCTGAAGATAAGCAAAGGCACCATATCCCTGCCCAGGCCAAGCCTAGCCGGAGGGATTCCCAAGCTAACGTCGTCAGACTTCAAACCTGTTTGGCTGCATTGGAATAGCAGCCCCGAAGGGGTCAGTACTATAAAACAGTACTGGCAAGTAATACTCACAAGATATCAAAGCTGGAATTCCGGGGAAAAGGGTTAGCGATTGAGGCGGCAGCAAGCAGCACTATCAACCTATAGAGACACTCTGCAACAATCGTCTAATAGAGAAGAGGTAAGAGAGCGCTTAGGTAACCAACTATACTAACACCAAACATAACCCAGCCGATTCCTTACCAGCCCGTTTATCCTACGAGCAGCAAGCCCAAAGGCACTCACACAGTTGGCAATTTTATAATTTATTATTGAAGTAGCTCTATCTTACTAATCAATTTAATATCATTAAGTGTAAGTTGTCTATGATCTTGTTAGCCAGCACATTTCACCAAGTCGTCCATAACCGCGGACACGGCTTTTCGAAAAGATTTAACCCTGCAGGGGTGCACAAATGTAACCACACGCACTTCAACCCTTTGCGCCATGCAATTAGCACACTTCCGGGGTATGCTGGCAGGGTGTCCGACGCTACACTTTCCTTCACTACCACACAAGTCCAGGGAACCACCTAGCTAAGTCTGACCCACCTTGAAAGTCCGGCCGAAGCTCCGAGGTGGACTCAGCCGATGCGTGAACGGCTTCGGGAGGGAAACACTCATACGATTGCCCCTCCTTCCACATGCGATTAACGCCCATTCCGCAACCCTACCGTAAGTAACCATCATCGTATCGGAGGCGTCCCATCCGTGTACCTGCAACAATATAAAGCGCCGCGCAAATGGAAACACCCGAACTACTTGTGGCGCCCTGGACAAGGCTGCAGATCCGGTACTAGGTCGAGGGGAGTCCCATTTCCTCCCACATGTGGGTAGTGCGCTCAGTCTTGGATCAGAGGACAAGAACTCGGGTCCTAGGCGACACTAGCAGAACAAATCACCACGATTGGCCTTCCGCCGGTGCCTTATCTTTATTAATTATATCCCATCGCCAAACATTATAGATTATCATGTGAATTAACCCAACTAACATATTAAAGCATGACTAGAACAAGACTCGAGCAAAACAACCTAAGCATGCACTATGACTCGCAAGGCCAACAAGATAAACAAGCAACATGGTAGTAGGATGTGGGGGTGGTGGCATATCAGGGCTGCAAGGGAAACATGCAAATAGGATCGGGACACAAGCATCGCAATATAAGGCTAGCAAGGAACAAAAGATAGGACGAGTGAGAGGCAGAAAACAAGCGAAGATAGCAAGGGAGTATCACTTGCCTGCAATCCGGTAGAGGTAGCAGAACCTGTCGTTGCTCACATCAACTCATCGTCCTATTCCCGAAGAAGCAAAGAACACTGGAAACGAAGAGATGCATCTTACTACAACGGCAAAAGATTCGGCATGTTGATGCAATGCATGCATGACATGGCAACACATGAGGAGATGCAACTATAACAAATTTAAATGGAATCGAGATTCCGACATTTAATTATAAGGTTCGAGTTATTTTTGTACCCCTCAAATTAAATGTTGTTAGCATGTTAAAGCAAGACATGGGTGATCTATACAAAATTAAATGGAATAGGGCACTATTATAATTAATTACCCACACATTCCATATTTAATTATTTAGTTGAAATGCAAAACTCAACTAAAGTGCAAGTTACATGATGCAAACATGAGCATGGATGGCATATTCAAATTGCTTACATTTTTCTGATAAAAATTCATATAATATACTTTGTATTTGGAGTTATAGATCCAAAGTTATGGTTTAAAACATAATTTGCAAAAAGAATAAAAGACAGAAAAAGGATGGCCTTTGGTGCTACCCAGCAGGATTCGAACTTGGGCCTTCTGGGAAGGAAAGCAGGAGCAATGCCACTGGGCTACGCTCGGATGTGGTGAAGGGATGCGGGTTGGGCTGAAGAAGAGCTGGCCGGGGCGGGGTTAACTGAATCTTGCACAGGAAAAGGTTCAGGCTTTTCTGAAGCATAGCACCGGCGACGAACTTGCAGCGTCGCTGCTGGTTTTCCTCGCGCGGCCTGTAGACCGAGGGTGCAGCTGGGGAGCGGAGGCGTGCTGGTGTGCGTGCGGTGTTGGAGATAGGAGAGCCGGGTGGATGTACACATGAGCAGGAGAGCAGCGCTCAAGCACGAGCTCGCTATCATGGCGTGCAGGTTCGGCAGCAAGCCGCCACGGGTTGCAGCGATGGAGGAGGGTGGAGAGGAAAGGAGGGAAAGGCGGCTTCTCACCACGGGCTGCTGGTGAAGAGGAGAGGCTCGGGGACGGTTGCAGCGGCCGGAGGTAGTCGAGGGAAGAAGACGTCGTCGCAGCTTGCCGAGGGAGCGGCTGTAGACGTCGCCGGGAAGGTCTTGACGGTGACGGCGATCCTGGGCGCCTCCGGCTCCGATCTTCTGCGATCTTGACGCTCATGACGATCTGGATCGATTCCCAGCCTCGGACGTCCTTCGTGGTGACCGCAGCGACGGATTGGTGGAGCTTCGGCTTCAGCCATGGAGGCTCGCGTGGGGAGCAAGAGAGGGGTGTGGAAGAGAGGAACAGGGTTGGTGGCGGCGGGAGAGAAGGGGAAGAAGGAGAGGGGAGGCTAGGGCAGCAGGGGAGCGCTATGGGGTTGGTTTTAAGGAGCTGGAGAGGTGCTCCCAGCCGTCCCATCGAGCTGCCTTTTGACGTGGACACCATGGATGAGCTGCCGTACAGGTTGAAGAGGAGAAGGGGTGGTCGAGCAGGTCATGGGCCTTTGGGAGGGAGTAGGCCGAAAGTGAGAGAGAGGTGAGATGGGCTGGGATAAGGAGATGAGGAAGAGATGGGCTGAAAAGTGATTTTTCCAATTTACAGAATTGGAAAAAAAAGATAAGAAAAGATATGAAAAGAAAAGAGGGAATAGAAAAAGAGGAAGAGAATTTTCTAAAATGAAATAGGGTTGTGCTAAAATAATTTCAAAAGCTTTATTTTAATTTAACATAAATATTTCCAATATTATATTGGGGTTTGTTTGAAAATTAGAAAAGGAGGGAGGGTCGAACTTATTAAACCCTAAGATTAATTTTGAAAAGAAGATAGGGTTTGAAAAATATATTTTAGAGTTTATGATTTTATTTATTTTGTCAAACTATGCAAGGTGACATGATGATGATGTCATGATGATGCGAAAAAGAAAAACAAGCAAAAATCTAGATTGGGGAAAACCCCGGGACATTACAACAAGCAAGAAGTAGGGTGTTATCCTCCGGGAGCCTGAACCTGGGTAAAACCTCGCCTGTTAGCCGTCGTGATCACCAGCGCTCATCTCTCTCCCCCTCAATCAACCCGGGGTGCTCAACCCAGGGATTTGCCGAGTCCAAACCTCGTCAATTGGCGCCGTCTGTGGGAAAGAACGAGCGTTGGAACCATGGTCGCTCCGGCTCCATCAACCTTGAAGACCGACGCCTGCACCGGGGAGCCAATCCGGTCCGGCTCCCTCGAGTACGTCAGCCACCCGCCGGCTCATCGCTCGGCGTACGCTGAACTGAGTGAAGGTACGTGGATCACCTTTGGTACCATGCGCTACCTCATAAACAGCTACGGAACACTCCGATCTACGGTGGCCGCGCTACGCGCGGAGACGACACCCGCGTCTGCATCGACTACGTCGACCACGCCTTCACCTGCCGTGGAGATCGCATCTGCTGCGAATGCAGCGATCGCGTCTTCGACTGCCGCGAAGATCGCATCTGCTATGACTACAACGACCACGTCATCACCCGCCGTGATCGCATCTACCGCGACTGCGACGATCGCATCCTCGACTGCTGTGAAGATCGCGCGCGTCTCGACTGCACCAACTGCCTCCATGGCAAAGATCGCGCGCGTCTCGACTGCACCAACTGCCTCCATGGCAAAGATCGCATCGGCGGTGACCCCTGCGCGGATCAAGTCTACTTCGACCACCTTGGTCGCGTCGCGCGCAAGGCCAAGATCTGCATCAACCCCGACTACGTCGGCCACGCCCCCGCGTCGCGAGGTCATCTGCAAGCCAATCGCACCCGCGTCGACGACAGGGACTCCATTCCTCGCGTCCGCCGTGAAGGCCGCGAAACTCTACGGAAAAAACCTCAACGGCAACTGTGGTACCCACCACGTTGGAGCCATTTTCGACTACGAGCACGACTCGGATGAAGGAAGCAGCAGTGGAAGCATCAGTCCCACTACCCGGATCTACCCCGCGCAAGTCTACATGGCCGGCCCGTCGCGGGCCAACGGCGACGAACCCGCATACCCACTGGAGGTGGTCATGCCGGACCAGACACGACTCACCATCACCCGCGACATGGCAATCAGAGCCCTGAAGCACGTTGAGGAGGGTACATACCCCCCACCAGACGCACCCCGAGAGGACCTTATGGCGGTCCAGTATCTGCTGCAGAAGGAAGGCGAATGACTCCGCGCAGAGAAGGCCGACCTGCTCCGACGCAAGGAGGAAGCCGACGCGGCGAGTGCCAGGAGGGCCGCGTATTCATTCACTGCTGCCTCGACAGAGGTCTCACAAGGAGCAAGGCGCCACAGGGCCCGCGTGCCCCGGATGACAGAGGCCGAACGCGCCGGAATCACCCGCAACCTCGAGTCGTCATACATGACTGAAGACGAGGATGGGATACCCGTCCCCAAAACACCTGGAGCTGCCCTCTTGGCAGTCGAAACATACCTGCGACTGACGCAGCCGCCTGAGGGTGACGCCCGTGCTCTCCTCCACAAGCAACAGATCATGTCCATCAAGGCAGTCGAAGAAGCTCTGGCGAGCAAGGCGCCAACAGAAAGGGCGCAAGAGAATCGGGGTCACCGCGACCGCGAACCCGCAGCGCTCGCAGGCCCAGCTCCAAGACAGCCGTGACAGCCGCAGCCAGGCGAAGACCTCCGCAACGTCATCACGCAGAGGACGGTAGACCGCAACCGCACCCAGCGGATTGTCAGCACACCCAATGCTGACGACCGCGACGATAGCGACTTCGAGCCATGCGGTGCCCCATGCTTCAGCTTCAACATCCGCGACACAAGAATGCCCAAGGGCTTCAAGCTCACGGCAGAAGCGGTCAAGTACGACGGAAAGCAGGACCCGAGAGACTGGCTGGAGGACTACCTCATAGCCTGCAGTTGCCAGGGCGGTACTTCGACTACAGCCATGCAGTACATCCAGCTGATGCTCACAGGATCTGCACGCAGGTGGCTCAACACTCAACCCAAGGACGCCTTCAGCACATGGGACGAGTTCGCGGATGCCTTCGTCAAGAGCTTCCTGGGGACATACTCAAGGCCGACAACTTTCGTCGAGCTCCAAGATGCAAACAAGGACGGGACAAGCCGCTCCGGTCCTACATCCAGCGATGGACCCTGCTCCGCAACACCATGGAAGCTACCTCGGAAGACTGAGTAATGGATTCCTTCATGCACGGCGTCTATCGCCGCGACCTCCGCGAGGAATTTGGTAGGCTCCGGCCGAGAAACATGATTGACCTCATGAAGATAGCCAACCAGTGGGCAGACGGAGAGGACTCGGTCCGTGATACTTCACGCTACTCCCCAAGAGACGAGACCGGACTAAACAACTGGCGGGAAGGATGCCAGAAGAAGAAGCTGCGTTACCACGGCAATGACTCAATAGAGTTAGTAGCGGCGGGATTCGAAACCCCCCGCGAGGATGAAGAACGCGACAACAGTCGCCAATACAATCAGGGGCAATTCAATCGAAGCGGTGGCAGCACCTACCGTGGCGACGGGAGCCGCAAACGAGAGTGGCAGAGGCGCACCCTGACTCCGGAGGAAGAGCTGGAGCAACCCTGCAAGCACCATATGTTCAGGAACCCGGAAACGGGCAAATGGGGATCCCGCCACCTATTGAAGGACTGCAAAAAGGCGCGCAGGATATACCAAGCAATGCAGAAGATAGTTGCTCAGCCAGCCACGCCGTTGGCTCTCCAGGCAGCACCCGCAGCGCAGCCAGTCGCGCAGTTGGCGCTACAAGCAGCACCCGCACCCGCACCTGCAGTCGCTAATCCAGCATAGGCAGCGGGAGCTTTCTATCAGCAGCAGCAGCCATAGCAAGAAGCCCCTGACGCATATCTAGCGGCACGCGGACAGCTCAACATGATACAGAAGGGACGCCCTTCAAACAGGACCCAGAAGATCATCACCCGCCAAGTCTACCAGGCTGTCACCTGTCCACCCGCAGTACTCGAATACCTGAGAGGGTCAGAGGCACCGATCATGTTCTCCAGAGCAGATCATCCGCCTGCGGTACCACGACCCGGGCACGCCGCTCTGGTAGTCGAAGCTCTGATCGGGGATTACACCTTGAAAAAGGTGTTCATGGACGGAGGCAGCAGCATCAACATCATCTTCGCCGACACCCTCAGAAGGATGAACAGGCCAACAACAAACTTGACGCCATCAGAGACCACCTTTCATGGCATAGTACCAGGGCAAGCAGTCATGCCCATGGGAACAATCACACTCGATGTCATCTTTGGCACACCCGACAACTTCCATAGGGAGGCGATCGACTTCGAGGTAGTCGACTGGAAGTCGCAGTACCATGCGATACTTGGGCGGCCAACCTTTGCCAGATTCATGGCGATTCCTCACTATGCCTACCTCATGCTCAAGATGCCTGGACCCAAGGGCGTCATCACGGTGCACGGTGACTTCGACCGCTCCAACAGCTGCGACCGCGAATTCTGCAAGATCTCTGAGTTCTTCGGAATGGAAGAGCACCTTGCGCTGATGGCAGTCGACAACGACAAGACCATTTTCCCGCCATCCAAGAAGCCAGCCAAGGGCTCCGCCTTCAACACGACTGACGACACAAGAACCCATCAAGTCCACCCGACGGACGCCAGCAAGACAGTCAAGGTGTCGACAAGCCTGCCTGTCGCATAGGAAGGCGCGCTCGTCGAGTTCCTACGTGATAATTGGGAGATCTTCGCTTGGCAACCTTCTGACATGCCAGGCATACCTAGGGAACTCGCCGAGCACTCCTTACGCGTCCACAAGGACGCCAGACCCGTCAAGCAGACCATGCGACGCTTTTCGGGTCCCAAGCGAGACGCCATCAGCAAGGAGATCGACCGGATGCTCCACGCCGGATTCATCCGAGAAACCAAGGACTCGGACTGGGTAGCGAACCCGGTCCTGGTGGAGAAGAAGAAGACGAAGACACTCCGCATGTGCGTCGACTTCACCGCCATTAACAAGTGCTGCCCCAAGGACCACTTCCCGCTTCCGCGGATAGACCAGATCATCGACTCGACTGCAGGCTGTGCGCGCCTATCCTTCCTGGACGCCTACTCCAGGTACCAGCAGATCAGGATGAAAGTCGAAGATGAAGAGAAGACTGCATTTATCACACCCCATGGTGTGTTCTGCTACCAGATGATGCCCTTCGGGTTGAAGAACGCTGGAGCCACATACCAGCGCACGATGCAAGCTTGCCTAAAGGAGCTAATAGGACAGACCGTCCAAGTCTACGTCGACGACATAGTTGTCACCACTCGAACGGAGGACAGTTTAATCGCTGACCTCCGCAAAGTCTTCACCGCACTCAACGAGTATCAGATCAAGCTGAATCCGGACAAGTGTGTTTTCGGCGTGCCAGCCGAAGAACTGCTCGGGTACCTCGTCTCTGCAAGAGGAATCGAAGCCAACCCTGAGAAGGTGCAAAACATACTCGCAATGCCAGCACCGACCAAGCTTCATGAAGTGCAACGCCTAGCCGGCCGAGTCGCAGCCCTCAGCCGGTTCATTAGTAAGTTGGGAGAAAAGGCCCTGCCTTTCTACCAACTGATGAAAAAGACGGATAAATTCGAGTGGACAGAAGAAGCGCAAGACGCATTCGACAAGCTCAAGAAAACCCTCACGACTCCTCCAGTACTGGTGGCGCCACTGGATAACGAGCCGCTGTACCTCTACGTATCAGCCACGAACAGAGTGGTCAGCACGGTACTCGTAGTCGAACGAGAAGAAGAAGGGCACAGTCACCCTGTTCAGCGGCCTGTCTACTTCCTCAGCGAGGTGCTAACCTTGTCCAAGCAGCGGTACCCGCACTACCAGAAGCTAGCTTACGGAGTCTTCATGACATCAAGGAAGGTCGTCCACTACTTCTCCGAGCACTCCATCACGGTGGTAAGCTCCTCTGGGCTCTCTGACATCCTCACCAACCAAGCCGCGACAGGACGAGTCGCCAAGTGGGTTGTGGAGTTGGGACCCTGGGGGCTGAAGTACGCGCACCCGAAGGCAATCAAGGCTCAAGTTCTTCCAGAGTTCACCACAGAGTGGATCGAGGCCCAGCTGCCAGACATACCCGACTTGTCCAACTCATGGACAATGTACTTCGATGGGTCCAAGAAATTCAGATCAGCAGGGGCGGGAGTCGTCCTCATCTCACCCAAAAGCGACAAACTGAAGTATGTACTGCAGATGGACTTCCCAACACCCTCCAACAACGAGGCAGAGTACGAGGCCCTGATTCATGGCATGCGGATGGCCAAAAACTGCGGCGCAACTCACCTCATGATCTACGGAGACTCCTACCTTGTCGTGCAGCAAACCATGAAGCAATGTGACGCCATCGCCGACAACATGATAGCCTACAGGGACCTATACAACCAGTTGGAAGGCACCTTCGACGGCTGCGAGCTGCGGCACATCGGCCGCGAGAGCAACGAGGAAGCCGACACCCTCGCCAACCTCGGCTCAGACAAAGCACCGGTGCCACCCGGAGTCTTCCTCGAGTGCATCAAGCAACGCTCCATCAAGCTCCGGCCCGCGCCGGGATCCTCTACACCGACAACGAGCACCACCAACCCGCCCAGCACGGAGAAGGAACCCATGGAGGTAATGCTGGTCGAACCCACATGGACAAGCCCATACCTGGCCTACATACTGCACCAGAAGGTGCCAACGAACTCAGTCGAAGCCAAGCGCATCACCCGCCGCTCCAAGAGCTTCACCGTCATCAACGGGGAACTCTACAAGCAAAGCATCTCAGGAGTCCTCCAAAGGTGCATCGACCCAGTCGACGGTCAAGCCATCTTACTCGAGATCCACGCTGGCATCTGTGGACACCACGCCAGCAGTCGAGCCTTGGTGGCCAAAGCCCTACGAGCAGGGTTCTACTGGCCCACAGCAATGCAAGACGCAGAAGAACTTGTGAGGAAATGCACCGGCTGCCAGGAGTTCGCCAACAAGCCGCACGCACCAGCATCAGCGCTGAAGACCATACCACTCGCATGGCCCTTCGCTCAATGGGGGCTCGACATGGTGGGTCCACTCAAGAAGTCTTCTCCGGGCGGACACACTCATCTCCTGGTGGCAGTCGACAAGTTCACGAAGTGGATCGAAGCAGCACCGATCACAAGTTCGACTGCCTCCTCGGCAGTTAACTTCATCAGGTCGATCATCTTCAGGTTCGGTGTGCCACACAGCATCATCACCGACAACGGCTCGAACTTCACAGCCGAAGAATTCAAGGACTTCTGCTCTGACCAAGGTATCAAGCTCAACTACGCATCTATATCGCACCCGCAGTCCAACGGACAAGTCGAGAAAGCCAATGGCCTAGTCTGCAAGGGCATAAAGAGGCGCCTACGAGTACCATTGAGGCGCGCCGCAGGCGCCTGGGTCGAAGAGCTGCTATCGGTGCTGTGGAGTCTGCGCACCACACCAAACAGATCTACCCAGTACACGCCGTTCTTCATGGTGTACGGTGCCGAAGCAGTCCTGCCATGCGACATCAAGTTCGACGCCCCCCGAGTGGTGGCCTACGACGAGTCTGATGCAGAAGAAGCACTCGAAGATGACATGGACACCCTGGACGAAGCACGCGACATCGCCCTTACCCGCACAGCTGTGTACCAGCAAGACATACGCAACTATCACGGGCGGCAACTCCGGCCCAGAGCGTTCGTCCCTGGTGATCTTGTCCTCCGTCTCAAGCAGAAGAAGGTGCACAAACTTGCCTCCCCGTGGGAGGGTCCATACATCGTGACAGAGGCAATCGGCGGCGGAGCTTACCGCCTGAAGGACTCGAAGACAGGGGCAGTCTACAACAACCCATGGAACGTTGCGCAACTGCGCCGATTCTACGCCTAATCGACCCCAATCTGTAACAGTACAATGTCAAGAAGCGGCAGGTTTTAGACGCACTCTTTCCCTCGCCAGGGTACCCGAGGGGACTGGAAGGGTTTTAACGAGGCGGCCTGCTCGCAAAAATCAATAAAGTGATTTGAGGAACAAGCTCCCCCCTCTACTTTTGTCAGCAAGCAACATAAACCTAGGCCGCCACCTGATGCACTCGGGGGCTGCGCCGCACAGGTCCAACTCGAAAATCCTCGGCCGCCACCCGAACCACTCGGGGGCTGCGCCGCACAGGTCTAAGTCAACCTAGGCCGCCACCCGAACCACTCGGGGGCTGCGCCGCACAGGTCCAACCCTAAAATCCTCGGCCGCCACCCGAACCACTCGGGGGCTGCGCCATACAGGCTCAACCCGAAAATCCTTGGCCGCCACCCGAACCACTCGGGGGCTGCGCCGTACAGGTCTAAGTCAACCTAGGTCGCCACCCGACGCACTCGGGGGCTGCGCCACACAGGTCTAACACGAAAAGCCTCGTCCGCACCCGACGCACTCGGGGGCTGCGCCGCACAGGTCTAACACAAAAAGCCTCGGCCGCACCCGACGCACTCGGGGGCTGCGCCGCACAGGCCTAACTCGAAAACGCCTCGGCTGCACTCGAAAGCACTCGGGGGCTGCGCCGCACAGGCCTGAATCGAAAACGCCTCGACCGCACTCGAAGCACCCGGGGGCTGCGCCGCCCAGGCCTGACTCGACGCACCCCGGCCGCACTCGACCCGCTCGGGGGCTACGTCATACGGGTTTACAGAAATCTACAATATACAATTTATTCACTCGAAGGCTTCAACAACTTCGGCACACATACACTCATATTTCCACTTGGAAAAATGTCTTTTACAAGCTAACGCTATACAACAATAATCTGGTAGTCTTACTCTACAGGCTCATCCTTCGGCGCATCGAGTGGCCCTACAAGTTGTTCACTGAAGGTCTGGACCTGTTGAATCATCTGACACGCAGCCGTAAGGGTATCGGCGTAGTCATCTGCTCCAGGCAAGCCGTCAAGTACTTTGTCCAAAGGAAGGTGAGGCCGGTGCATTCGAACGTACGCCAGCGCCACGTTCGCCCCGCCAACAAGCTGGGTGTGCACGATTTCCTTCAACGCCTTGCCTTCGCAGAATCTCTCCAGCAGCGCAGCCAGTCCATTAGGCTGCTCGTTGTGCGGAAAGTACACCCTGTTGATCTGCAAGAGGGTCTTTCTACAACCTTCCAGGAGCAAAGCAGCCCGCCAGGTGCGATCCAGCATTCTAGCCAGTACACTGCCTTTGGATTTGTCTGACCAAAATTGACGAGCTTCAAGTGAGTCACCGACAGCTTCTCTATCCACCCGCTCGTCCACTCAACTCTGCTCGGCCTTCCAATCAGCATTCACATCTGCATCAAGACCCAGCACTTAGACCAGTGAAAGCATAAAGAAGCCGGAGCAAAGCGCCAGAAGACCAACCTTGCAGCTGTCGACTGATCAAGTCTATCTGGCCAAGAAGGAATTCCTCACGTTGGGAAAACGGCGCAGTGGGCCGAGACTTCAAGCGCTCCAACTCCAATGCGGCAACCTTCAGCTTCGACTCAAGCTCAACAATCTTGTTCCTCATGTAGGTGAACACTCGGTGATCATTCACGCTTCGTACAGGGGCTGGAGAAGCTCGACGACGATGGCGAGTGGGTGCAGCCGAAGAGGTGTCATCATCCTCGCCCGCACCAATAGTTCCAGCAACCTCAGGAGCCTCGCCCATCTCAGACTGCCAAATTCGACAGTGGCAAATGAGGAAGACATTCAAACATGGATATGAAAGAAGACTCGAGGGCAAAATTCACATTTTCAACATTAGCATGATTCACGGCCAAAGGACCCGCAAAATACATAAGTTCATTACAGGCCAAATGACAAGCAGAATCCTAAAGGAACAGAGTCTACATCGCAGACTCCGACCGAGAACGGCTCTTCCTAGCGGCCAACTCTGCAGCCTTGGCGATTTTCCTCTCGAAGGTGGCAATCAGCTTCGCAGCCAGCTGACTCGCCCGTACCTTCACACCGCTAAGGGACGCGGTTTTGCCATCAGGCCTCCGAGGGAAGTCGCTGACAACCTTCTCAAAGTCACCTGCGACTTGGTGACCAAGTAGGAGCTGGAAAGTGAGCTCTGAGCCGCGTACCGTCTGAGCACGCGTGTAATCCGCCATGGTGGTCGCGTCGCCTTCAAACGGAGCCGCAAGCGCGTCAACAGCGACCGGCGATGGCTGATTGGGGAAGATGCTCCGGTGCACAGTCGCCAAGGCGCCTGTCGACTTCTGCAGCGCCGTCAAGGTATATGCACAGACGCGATCGATGAAGCCAACAACTTCCGTTAAGCTGACATTGGCACTGGAAGTTCCTTCGGGTGGAGCACCTCCGTAAGTCTCTGCTCCAAAAAGACCACACTGATAAGACACCAGAAGTCGACACAAGAAAAAGTAGGCAAACAGCCGAGATACTTACTTCCAGTAGCATCGGCGAGTGAGAGCAAATGCTCAACCTGGGCCTTCTCTAGTTCATCCCGGGCTCGCTCACACTCTTGAGCTTCGCCCAGTGACTTCTCCAGCTCCGCGACCTGCTTCGCCAGGCTCTCCCTCTCGCATGTGGATCACCGGAGCAAAGTTAAAAATTAAGATAGTCGAAGCACCTCTTGAACGCAAGGGCTAGTACTCACTGTTTGCTTGCTCCAGAGCAGTGCGGAGTCGACCCCCCTCGTTCTCCATTCGCATGAAGGCTGCGGCTCCCTCCATCAGCTGGCGACAAAACGGCTGTGGAAAGAACAAGACATCAATCTGCGCCCGACTATTTTAGTCACGCACATCTTCGGGGGCTGTCGGGGATATGAACCCCGGATATCCCAAGGAGGTCCATTTCCTCAACACTCCAAGTGCCGCCTGAAGCCAGCCGCCTGAAGCAGGCCGCCTGGATCTACCCGGATGCAGGCATCCGGCTGGGTTGGAGCCGGACGCGAACAACCGACAACTCCGTACGGGTGGGCCCAGATCACGTAACCGCTCCTGGTGAACTGTACTCGCTGTCGGGCATCTCCTGTACCAAATCATGACAACAAGCTCCAGCCGGCTTGAGACCGTAGTGATGTCATAGGGACAAACATGTAACTTCCCTGTAACCCGAAACCCTAGCCCGCTGCCTATATAAAGCGGGCTAGAGCCTCCTGCGCGGGGCAAGTGATAGGCAATTTGGAGGAAGACAGGAGACACGCGTAGCATCATCTTCAACCTCCAGCCAGCTAGGATCTCCAGCCGGCTGCCACCCGAAACAGCTCTAGGAGCACCTTTGTAGCCCGATTCTGTGATCAAGCAATAAGAACAAGAAGAGCAGGACGTAGGGGTGTTACCTCCGCAAGAGGGCCCCGAACCTGGGTAACTAGCGTGTGTTTGCGTGCTTGTGGCCCAATCCCGCGCGAGCATCCATCGTCGCCTGCCCCACAATCTTTTCCATCTCTGATGGATATGCTGTGCAACCCACCATGACATTTGGCGCCCACCGTGGGGCTAGCGGCGAGCGGAGTCACGTTCTGCGCGGGATCCCGGACTGTAGATGATCGACGGATCGTCTCCGGCCTCGTGCTCTCCATCGGCTCCATCGGCTGCGTCCTCGACAACACCAACAGCTTCGCCGACGTGGACGTCACCAGCGGAGGAGCGGTCGTCACCCTTGGCGATTTCCACGTCTACGTCGCCGTCGCCGCCCAGGAGTACCCGGAGGTGGTCTACTCGAGCTTGGATCCTTCGATCTTCGACGCCAGCACCTGCAACGACGACTCCGCCTTCGGCTACCTCAACTCCGGCGACGCGGACCGCGACGTCGCCAGGCTCAACGTCTACGCCGAGGTGCACATGGTCGAGCACACGGCGGCAGGAGGCTCCGTCGCCGCTACTGTTCATGAAGCTGGCGAACCTTCTCGTTTCCAGCGCAATCTGGAGGCCGACTTCGAGCTGCTAAGCACCCCCATCACGCCGGGTGCGGATCCAGCCAAGGCGGCAGCTGAACTCGAGAGGATGCGCCAACAGATATACGACAAGGCTCTTCACCTCGCATCAACGCAGCGCCGACTCAACGCTACGATGCGCGAGTACAACACCGTCCACGGCTTCGAGCCGGCAAGAGGCAACACGGAGAAGCTGAATGAAGTCCGACGCAAAGGAGGGGATCTCGGAGGTGTCCTGAACCGTGCTGGCCAGCCGCACGAGCATTCGGACATCGTCCTGCCCGAGTACAGCAACCCGGTGCAAAACATGAAGGCTGCGGAGGCGGCCGCAGCGGAACTACCCCATCTCCAAGGCGAGGAGCTACGCCAGCAAGCTCGCCGAGTCCAGGAGCTTATCGCTGCGGCCAACCGGCAGCAACGCGAAACCGAGATAACGGCGAGCCGGGAGCACCATGAGCCGCCTCCAGGCTACGATGCAGCCGGCAAGTCCAAGCAAGGCGCTGAGGCGTCATCCACGAGCCGCAGAAGGGCGAAGGATAAGCAACCACGAGTTCATCGCGAGGGGAGCGCGAGCTCACATCCTCGTGATCACGGCCGCGATCCGGCTGGACGACGCGAAGACGGCAACCGGAACGGGCCGCAAACCGGCCGCAGCGTCAAGGAGCGAGTCGGCCACAAGGTCACCATCGACGAACGCCTAGGGCCGCTGGGACCCGAGACTAGCGACGACGCACGCCACCGCATCGACGTGCTCAAGCTGTCAAGCATCATCGAGGAAGAAGACATCGCCGCCCATCGTTGTTTCGGACCCCGCATCCGGAGCGAGCGATTCCCAAAGGGATTCACCCTTCCCAGGGACACGCCCAAGTACAACGGCACCGCGAAGCCGGAAGACTGGCTCGCCGACTACGTCACGGCGGTCAACATCGCAGGCGGCAACAAGCGGGTGGCCGTGCGCTACGTGCCACTCATGCTCCAGGGGTCGGCGCGGACTTGGCTCAATAGCCTTCCAAAGGAGAGCGTCAACAGCTGGCTGGACTTCGAGGAAGTGTTCAACCGCAATTTCACCGGCACCTATTTGCGCCCTGGCAACGCACAGCTGCTCGCGCTGTGCAAGCAGAAGGACGGCGAGTCGGACCGAGCCTACCTCACCCGATGGACAAGCCTACACAACTCCTGCGAGGGGGTTCTCGAGCTCCAAGCCGTCCAGTACTTCATCCAAGGTTGCCGAGATCAGACGCTGCTCAAGCACCGGCTCCTAAGAAAGAGCCCGAAGACCATGGCAGAACTCATGGCAATCGCCGACGAGTACGCCACCGCCGATGCGGGCATGACCAACCCGATCCGACTCGACGAAGCCGGAAGAATCATCACGACGGAGCCGGCTGCACGCCGTAGCCGGACGGAAAACCAAGAAGGGGGAAAATCAACCCGGCGTGATCCCGACGCGGCCGGCAAGCGCAAGCCCGCAGACGACCGCGTCGAGTCCAAGGTCATCGCTACGACCGAGGGAAGGCCGGCAGGAGGCTTCGACAACCGCCGCATGAGGACTAGCAGCGACATGCGCCGAACGAGGGCGAGGAACAACTACGACTACTTGCTCGATCAACTGTGCCGGAACCATGGCGACCGGCCAGCAAACCACACCGTTCGGCAATGCACCCTTGGCCGCCCAAGGCCACCGCCGTACGAGCGGCGAAACCCGCCTCCTCCTCGGGATGAGGCTGGACGGGACGATCGAGGACGCGACGACAAACGACGCGAAGATAGGAATCGCGATGACCGTCAACGTGAAGAAGAGAGGAGGGAACGCCTTCCAGCTCCGCCTCCAAGGGGCCCAGACGGCTATCAGAATCCGGATGCCACCTACATCGTGTTCGTCAGCGAGCGCGACGACAAGCGAAGCCGACACGAACGGTTCAAGGAGGTGAACGCGGTGGTTCCACCTGTCCCCCAGTACCTCAACTGGTCGCAGGAACCAATCACGTGGGACCGCAGCGACCACCCGGAGCTGATGCCCAACCCAGGCGGCTATGCTCTAGTCCTAGAGCCCATGATCATCTCCACCAAGCGCGCCTGCACTTTCTCACGCGTCCTCATTGACGGGGGCAGCAGCATCAACATCCTCTACCGCGACACGCTGGAGAAGCTAGGAATCTCCGAGTCCAGCCTGACGCCGAGCCGGACGGTCTTCCACGGCATCGTGCCGGGGCGAGCCGGCTCATCCATGGGCCTCATTCGGCTGGATGTTCTATTCGGCACCAAGAGCAACCACCGCCGCGAGACTGTCTCTTTCGAGGTGGTCGACCACTCCAGCGCCTACCACACCATCCTCGGGCGGCCGGTGCTCGCCAAGTTCATGGCGGTACCCCACTACGCCTACCTCAAGATGAAGCTACCAGGCCCACGCGGGATCATCACCGTCGCCGGAGACTACAAGCGCTCCATCGCCTGCGCCTCCGACAGCGCGAAGGTGGCCGAGACCATGGTCTGCAATGAGGAGATGAAGCAATTCAAGCGCAAGGCCAACGAGGAGAAGCTGGAGATTCCGGAGTCGGCTAAGCCGGCTGGCGAGTCGAGCTTCCAGGCGGCGCGAGACACAAAGAAGATCTACTTCGACGACACCGACAAGTCCAAGTTCGTCACCGTGGGGGCGAGCCTGGACCCCAAATAGGAAAGCGCGCTCGTCGAGTTCCTCCGTGGGAACCGGGACATCTTCGCGTGGTCCCCCAAGGACATGCCGGGTGTACCGAGGGAACTCGCCGAGCACTCTCTACACGTTCGTCCAGACGCCAAGCCAGTGAAGCAATCCCTGCGTCGCTTCGCAGAAGGAAGAAGACAGTTGATAGGAGAAGAGATAGCGCGGCTACTCGCAGCCGGATTCATCAGAGAAGTACAACACACAGAGTGGCTAGCCAATCCAGTGATGGTGGAAAAGAAGAACAAGAAATGGCGAATGTGTGTCGACTACACACACCTCAACAAGGCCTGCCCCAAGGACCCCTTCGCACTGCCACGAATCGACCAAGTGATCGACTCCACGGCCGGCTGCGACCTCCTCTCCCTCCTCGACGCCTACTCCGGCTACCATCAAATTCCGCTGAACCCGGACGATCAGCTCAAGACCGCCTTCATCACCCCCTACGGCCCGTTCTGCTACACCACCATGCCGTTCGGCTTGAAGAACGCGGGAGCAACATACCAGCGCTGCATGCAAAAATGTCTGCACGACCAAATCGGTCACAACGCGCATGCATACGTCGACGACGTCGTCATCAAGACCAAGGAGAAGCACACCCTCCTCGCCGACCTCAAGGAAACCTTCGACAACCTACGCCGCTTCCAGATGAAGCTCAACCCGGAGAAGTGTGTGTTCGGTGTTCCAGCGGACAGCTACTCGGCTACCTCATGTCGGCACGAGGGATCGAGGCCAACCCGGAGAAAATCGCCGCCATCGACAACATGCGACAACCAAGAAGCGTCAAGGACATCCAAAAGTTCACCGGTTGTCTGGCATCGCTCAGCCGCTTCATCAGCCGGCTCGGCGAAAAGGCTCTCCCACTTTACCATTTGCTGAAGAAGACTGACAAGTTCGTCTGGAGCGAAGCGGCGGACGCCGCCTTCAAGGAACTCAAGCGTGCGATGGCCACCGCTCCGGTCTTAGCACCTCCGACTCTGAAGGAGCCCATGCTCATGTACATCGCCGCCTCCAACCGAGTCGTCAGCGTCGTCCTGGTGGTTGAACGAGATGAAGCCGGCAAACAGCGGCCGGTTCAGCGGCCAGTCTACTACCTCAGCGAGGTGCTCTCTCAGTCGAAGCAGAATTACCCACACTACCAAAAGCTCGTATACGGCGTGTACATGGCCACGAAGAAGCTGAAGCACTACTTTCAAGAGCATCCGATCAAAGTGATAAGCGACGCACCGCTTGCTGAAATCATAGGCAACAAGGACGCAACCGGCAGAGTAGCGAAATGGGCGATCAACCTGACGGCGCACGGAGTCGAATACGACAAAAGAACGGCAATCAAGTCACAAGAGCTGGCTGACTTTCTAGCCGACTGGACGGAGATGGACCACATTCCACCGCCACCCGACTCCGGCGAGCATTGGCTCATGCACTTCGATGGTTCCAAAAGATACTGGGGACTTGGCGCCGGAGTCGTCCTCACCTCACCTAAGGGGGGCCGACTCGAGTACGTGCTACAAATCCACTTCACGGCGTCCAACAACGTAGCTGAATATGAAGCTCTCGCGCACGGCCTCAAACTCGCCAAGGCCATGAACATCAAGCGAATCCTCTGCTACGGCGACTCCGACTTGGTGGTACAACAGACTACTGGCCATTGGGACGCCAAGGACCCCAACATGGCCGCCTAACGCTTCTTCGTCCAGCAGCTCGCGGGATGCTTCGACGGATGTGAATTTCACCACATACACCGCTCCAACAATGACGCAGCTGACACTTTGGCGAACATTGGCTCTCTCCGCGAGGAAATCCCACCCGGCGTCGCCCTCGAGAAGCTCTATAAGCCATCCATCACGCCGTGCCCCGGCTCCGATTCCATCACGCCGTGCCTGGTGCGGAGTCGGCTGGGCCGGCTCCAGGCGAGACGGAATCCGTCGAGGTCCTCGTCATCGAAGAAGCTCCGCCATTGACCCAACCCTTCCTCGCCTACCTCGCCAACGACGAGCTCCCGGCAGACGAGCTCACCGCCAGGCAAATCAAGCGCCGGGCAAGTGCTTATACCATCATCAACAACGAGCTATACAAGCGCAGTGTCTTTGGGATATTCCAGCGCTGTGTGGGCCAAGAGGAAGGAACCAAGATACTCAAAGAAATCCATCAAGGCGAATGCGGTCATCACGCCTCCTCAGGGGCAATTGTGGCTAAGGCGTTCAGGCACGGGTTCTACTGGCCGACCGCGCTGGCAGATGCGAACCAGCTGGTCCGACTCTGCAATGGCTGTCAACGATTCGCGACGCAGAAGCACACACCGGCTTCAGCACTCAAGACAATTCCTATCACTTGGCCATTTGCCGTCTGGGGACTCGACATAGTCGGCCCGTTGAGAAGATCCAGTGGAGGCATGACACACCTGCTGGTTGCAGTCGACAAGTTCACAAAATGGATTGAAGCCAAGCCGATCAAGAAACTGGATGGACCAACAGCAGTCAAGTTCTTCAAGAGCATTATCTACCGCTTCGGTTACCCCAACAGCATCATCACGGATAATGGGTCGAACTTCGTCAAGGGAGAATTCGCCAAGTTCTGCGGCAGGACCGGCATCCGGCTCGACGTGGCCTCTGTTGCACACCCACAGTCAAACGGACAGGTCGAGCGGGCAAACGGCCTCATCCTATCCGGCATCAAGCCTCGGTTGCTCGAACCGCTCGAGCGAGCAGCCGGCGCGTGGGAAGAAGAACTACCTTCCGTCCTCTGGAGCCTAAGGACGACACCGAATCGCTCAACCGGCTTCACCCCCTTCTTCCTTGTCCATGGGGCTGAAGCCGTCATGCCAACTGACATCGAGCACGACGCGCCCCGGATCGTGCTGTACACGGAAGCACAAGCTAAGCAAGCCTACGAGGATGGAATGGACCTGCTCGAGGAAGCACGCCAGATTGCCGAGTCAAGGTCGGCGATGTACCAGCAACAACTACGCAACTACCACAGTCGACGCGTCAAGCATGTTCGCTTTCGCGAGGGCGACCTCGTGCTTCGGCTCATCCAGGATACCAAGAACATGCACAAGCTCTCATCGCCATGGGAAGGACCATTCATCGTCAGCAAAGCGCTCATCAACGACGCCTACTACTTGATCGACGCCCGCGAGCACAAGAAGGACACGATGGACAAGGAAGGCGATGAAACGGAAAGGCCATGGAACGCGTCACTCTTGCGTCGATTCTACACCTGAGAAAGAACCATGTATGTATCACCTATGCTATCAATAAATAAACGAGAATGATGAACGCATGAGCAGTTTTTCGCAACTCTTTTCTGCATTCCCTTTCCGGTTTTTCCGGCAGCCGGCAAGCTTGCCTTTAGCGGCCGTGTAGCGTGACTAACCCCTAAACGGCTAACTCTTCGGATTCGGTTAAGGCCGGCAAGAGAATAAGCTGGAGGGGGCCAACAACGTGAAAAACGCATAAAGGGAAGTACTGCCGGCTGAAAAAATGCTGTTCTATAAACTCGGCCAAGCCGGCAGTCGGCAACCGCTTCTCCCATTACGGACGATTAACTACACCTTTCTTCTTGCCAACCCAGGGCTTGAGGCAGAGGGTGCCGTCGAACACCTTCACATAGAAGATGCCTCGGTCGCGCCGAAGGTGGAAGCTGAGGATGAAGCCGGTTTCGAGCTCGTAGAAATCGGCAAACTCGTCCCACCCCCGGACGAACTCCACCTTGTTGACAACGTCGTTACCCTCCACCCGGGAGGTGAATCGCACAGTGGCATTCCAGGGGCCCTGGGTAGCACCCTCACGGAAGAGCTTGAACATGAAGTGGCCAACGCCTGGCAGCGCATCGGCGAAGGCATCAGGAAGCCTCTGCACCAGCCCAATAACCGGCGGGTGCAGGATCAGGAGGAACTCTTCGATGGGGAACACATCCCATCCCAGGCGCCAGGGATTCTCAAGGGAATCAGAAGAGGCGGAAGACAACTCCGCGCTGTCTTCCTCGCTGTCAGCGACAGCAGAGAGAGCATACTTGGGAACCGGGTCGAAACCCGGAGGAGGAAGAACAGGGGCGACCTCCTCCTCGCTCGACGAGTCGTGAAGAACAAGGAGGCTCTTGCCGCGACCAGTGCTACCACCAACGCCGCCGCCGGCGGTACTCGCCTTCTTCGAGCCAGTGCGGCCGCCGCCCTTGCCGCGGCCAGCGCTGCTACCGGCGGCAACGGTGGCGATCGCTTTACCTCGTCCCCGTCCGCCCCTCTTAGGAGGACGGCCGCGAGGACGTTTCGCCGGAGGCGCAGCGGCGGTCCCCTCGGCGGCAGCGTCCAGAGGCTCGGACTTCACCATGGCGGAGCTGCGAGGAAACAAGTGGAAGAAGGTGAAGGGGGAGCGAGCAAGCGTAAGTAAGAAGGAAGGAAGGAAACGGCCGAGGTTTATAGCAGAAGCAGGGGACAACGTGGGAGACCCAACCGTCATCCACGATCCCACGGTCTACACGTGGCAGGAGACGCAGATGATGGAACTCCTCAGTAACTGCAACCGGGCCCACGCACAGAAGCTAAGGAGACAAGCCGTCAGCCGGCATAAAATTCCCGGGGGCTGCGCACCCGCCAAGGCGGCTGCCCAGACCCGGACGCATATCTATATCACCCCAAGTCACGGACTCGGGGGCTGCCAAGCCGTCAGCCGGCATAAAATTCCCGGGGGCTGCGCACCCGCCAAGGCGGCTGCCCAGACCCGGACGCAAATTTATAACACCACGAGTCACGGACTCGGGGGCTGCCAAGCCGTCAGCCGGCATAAAATTCCCGGGGGCTGCGCACCCGCCAAGGCGGCTGCCCAGACCCGGACGCAAATTTATAACACCCCAAGTCACGGACTCGGGGGCTGCCAAACCGTCAGCCGGCATAAAATTCCCGGGGCTGCGCACCCGCCAAGGCGGCTGCCCAGACCCGGACGCATTATAACTACAACACCACGAGTCACGGACTCGGGGGCTGCGCGACATAACGACGACGGAAGAAAAGCGAAAGACAAACAAAAGACGTGAAAATTTCGACCCGGCTAGATGCTCAAGCCGGCCCAAAATTCGGGGGCTAGGCATGGTGATTATCATCACCAAAACGAGCACGAGTTCCGACGCAAAGACCCAGCAATCACAGAGGAAACGACACTCATGATAACAGTCTACGGCAGGAAACAGAACATCGAATTTTTACAAGGCAATCTTCAAAAGTGCATGACATAACGAGGTGAATGATGTGGCAGGACAGTTAATAATACAGAACAACAGTTACACCCGGCATCCCAGGGAAGCAAGCAAATCAGGCGGTAGTGGCATCGGTGGCAGCAGTGGCGTCGCCGGCTCCAGTATCTTCAGCCGGCTGTGGCGCCGAGGATGGTTCAGCAGGCACAAGCTTCGTCAGGTCCACCGCCTCGGCAACTCGCCCGGAGGCCACGGCGATTTCCGGACGCAAGCTCGCGAGGGATGTCCCAGTCCGGAAGCCATCCAACAGCCTGCTCATCTGCACGCCAGGATACCATGACTTCACCACGGCCAGGGCCATGTCGGTGCCTCCGCGCGCCGCCATCTCCACCTGCTCGTTGATGCCAACTGGTGCCCCTTCAAGCCGGGTGGATAGATCATGGAGAGCAGCGGGCAGAGGAGCATCCGGCCACAGGTTCTCAAGCACGCTGCCAGCCGCTTCTTTCAGCCGATCGAACTCCTGGCCGAATTGAAGAAGACAAGAAACGGCTGTCGGAGTAGACTCAGCAGCAGCATCGGAGGACTCCGGTCGAGAATGAGCCGAGGCAGCATATCTTTGGATTTGCGCGTCGACCTCGGGATAGAGGCCTGCATTTCAAACCAGTGAGGCCGAGTAGAAGACCCCAAGCAAGAAATCAAGGAGGAAGGAGACCTCACTTACCGAGGATCAGTTCGTTCACGCGCTCGACTTCCTTGACCAGGCCGCCCACCAGCCGCTCATGCTCGAGCTCACGTGCCTTGGCCGCCTGGACGATCAGGTCGTTGGCCTCGACGGAATCCTTCAGCAGAATCCTCAGCTCGGTCGCATTCTCGCGGAGGGACTCAATCTCGCTCTGCTTCCGGCGCTCAGCTTCCCGTAGTTTCGCCGCCTCCTTGTCCAGCCGGACGGCCTCGAGGCGGCGTTCCTCCGACACCTTTTCCGCCGCCTGGAGATCGGCCTTGGCCGAGGTCAGGGCGGCGTCCTTCTCCTTCAGCTACTTCTCCAAGCCGGCGCGGGAGGTGGCGTCGCCTGTGGAGATCGGACCATCGTCAAACCAAGACACGCAAGAGTAAAATGCAGATGACAAGACAGAATGCGAGCAGGAAAGAAAGCTAGACCTTTAGCCGCCTCAAGCTCTCGCTTGAGCAATGCCGCCTCCTTAGCTGCCTCGGCGAAGCCTTGTTCGACGGAGGAGCAGAGCAACGCTACGTTGGCCAGGTTCTCCCTGGCCGTCTGCTCCGCCAGCGCGGCAAGGGGAATCCTCCCCGACGCGTCGGGCCGAGCCGGCACCGGCCCAGAATATGGCGGCGAAGACACCAAGATCGACTGGCGGGGACCAGGGAGCGAAGCCGTTGCCCCCTCAATGGCCTTGTCCTTGGCCGTCTCGGCCATCGCCGAGGAAGGAGTGGGGAAGGTGAGATACCCGGCCCCGGCGCCGGACCGGGGAACTATTTGGAAGGAGTCCACCGACGCCTCAGCAGCACCAGCCGAAACTGGAGGGTTGGAGTCGACCACGGGATGAACGGCGCTTGCCGAACCCGGGGCGACCACTTCCATTTCCGCCGTCACCGTCTCCGCCTCCGAAGGCGGATCAGCCGCCTGCGCCACAGGGGTCTCGGTGACAGGCACCAAGGCCGATTCCACCACCGCGACAGGTGCCGTCTCCACTATTGGAAGCGGCGCCCTACGAAACGAGGAAAGTGTCATCACCAAGCACAAGTAGCGAGATTTCTACCACAAGACGAAGGCTTACCCGTCACATGAGCCCAGGACCCTGGCTGTCCTCCTCTTCAGGCGCTTCGGTGGGGGAGACGGCACAGCGTCGGACGGGCGCTTCACACCTCCGGAGGGCGCCTCGCCGCCCTTCGCCGGGACAGCGGAGTCTCCAACCGGCCGCTTCGCGCCAGCCGGCACCACTTCAGCTCCAGCACCGGCCTCTGCGGCCTTGCGGGCATCCGCGCTCGTTCCCGCCCTCGCCTCAGCCGCCTCGGCAGCCGCTGGTTGCTTCGCGGCCGCCTTGGCGTCCATCTCCCCCCGGATCGAATCCGCCTGCACCAGCTCCGTGTAAACAGCTTTCTCCATATCCTCGATACCCGAATCATAACCAAGAACAACAGGAGGAGAAGAATTAACCACCTAGGCGCGGGTCCCGCCGGCGGCAGGTTCTGCCCTCTCCACGTCCGCCGCCCTCGTCCTCTCCTCGTCCTCCTTCGAGGCCAGCAGCTGCTCCACAGTCATAACAGTGTCAGATGTCTCCAAAGCCAAAACTGCCTGCGTCGTTTGAGCATAAAACTCCCTCTCCAAATCACCCAGGTTCAAGTCATAAATAAAATCACCACCAGAAACGTGACCAGTCACCTCATTGTCGACCCCACCAGTGGCGACATGCGCCTTCTCCGCCATCCTGGCGTCAACCTCGGCCCTAACTTCGGCCACAATCTCGTCCGCCCGAGCCTCCGCCGATGTTTTCCCGGTGGGCATCAAGCCGGCTGTGGTAGGCCGGGACGACGAAAGAGCCAACTTCTTGGCGGGCAGCACGCCCCGCTTCTCGAATGCGCCCTTCCGCTTGGGCGGCGCGGCATTCGCATCGACATCGCCTCTCCCTCTGAATCCGCCGGGGAAGGACCACTTTCTTCCGCGCCGCCGCCTCCAACTCCTTGGTCCGGCGGGAGGACGTCGCCGGCTTGGAGGCTGGCACGGAAGAAGAACCTTCAGAGTCCGGCTCGGAACCGCTGGAAAGATTCACTACCACGCGCATTACATCATCAGTTTGCCCGGCGACGCCGGGCTCGGGAGACTTACCGCGAGGCGGCAAGACGGGAGGAGGGACGACGCGCTCAAGGTCCTCGCCCCGGTCGGCTACCGGCTCGGAGTCGGAACTGGCGGAGGGGACAGGGCTCGTTGCGGTGTGGGCGGCGTCGTCATCGCCTCCGCCCTCCTCATCAGCATCGGCGCCCCCACCAGACGACTCGGTGGTGTCGCCGCGCCCATCCGGGCCGGCACGGGCGCCACCGCCCGATTCATCTTCGTCGGCGGCGTCCGCGTCTCCTTCCGCCTCTACGTCGGCGGACTCCTCCTCCTCCAATAACCTCGTCAGTGCCCTGGTGAAGGGACCACTGACGTCGGACTCGAAGACGACTTCGAAGTCCTCAACCTTCTGAAGGTCGCAAAGCTGCGCGACAGGCCGGCTGAGTCAGGCGGCAGCCGGACGAAAAAATCGAAGACAGACGAAATTGCAAAGACTAACCTCGGGGGCACGTTCCTCGCGGGTGAACGGCTCGACCCCGAAATCCCATTCCACCTGGACCCGGTCGGTGATCAGGCGGCCAGCCCACTTGCGGAGGCCCTTTTGGCCTGGCAACTCCAAGCAGGTCCGGCTGGGATCCCGGATGCCGGAGTAGAAGCACATCTTGTGCGGGCGAGCTTGTAGCGGATACGTCAAGGTCAGATCCCTGGACGTTAGGCCGCCCGCCACCAACGCCTTCAGCCGGTCAAACAAGACCTTCTCGAGGGCCGCGTCCACAGGCGGCTTCCGGAGCCAAGACCTGGCAGCCGGCAGCGAGTTGGAGAAGGCCGGAAGGCCGATCCGGCCGGCGTCCGTAAGATTCCGGACGTAGAAGTAGGTACCTTGCCACTACTTGATGGAATCAGGCAGGTTGATCTTGGGCAGCGGCGTATTCTTCGCGCTGATGGAGATGCCACCGCAGTCGCGCTGCTGCCCGGCGGTCGTCTGAGACCACAGGAAGAAGAACATACCAAAAATCTCCATACTGGGCCAGATGCCCAAGTACGCCTCGCACAGCACAACGAAGCAAGATAGTTGGGTGATGCAATTCGCCCCCAGATGATGGGGCTGCAGCCCGTAGAAGCGCAGGAACTCCGTGAAGAAGGAGCTCACCGGAAGCCCCATTCCCCGCTCCAAATGCGAGGAAAAGACGACGACCTCGTCCTTTTTGGGCAACGGAGAAACTTCCTCTTCAGGGGGGCGCGGGCTTCCACCTCGTCCGTCATCCCCAAGAACATCCTCCGACGAAGCTCCCAGATGAAATCATCATCCACGGTGGAGCCCATCCATGCGCCCGAGCTCGCCATTGAGGATCGGTTCCCCGTGTTGAACGAGGCAAATGCAGGAAGAGCACGAAAGGAAGAGAAGAAGGGCGAGAGCTAGAGTGCGCAGGAATCGAGGAGGAAGACGAAGCGAGAGTGGGGAACGGTAACCCCAACCGTTCCCCCTCTTTCCACTTTAAAGCCGAAGCCGAGCGGAACCGCCCCGCTCGTCGCGCCGCGTGGCGGGCAACCGTGCCGCACTTTCCGCAGACGATCCCGCAAGCCAGCAGTTGCCACAAAAATCCGGCCCGATGAAGCCGAGGCGACGTGCGCCAGGCCTCGGGCAGAACACCAACGGCTCCCCAAGGCGGCAGGTCGTGGCTGACGTAGGCCACGACCCGAATCTTCGAGCCGGCCAGTCCAGACCGCAAAAATCTACAGATGCTACACCGTGAAGCCGGACTATTCAACGATAGCTTCTACGGCACACAACCAAGGACAGGAGCGCCCGTTGAGCATTCCCCACAAGCAAGCATCGGTTCCACCCAGCGCCGACTCCAACCTCGACATTTCAACCACAACGATTCAAGACAAAGGGGAGAAGATCGAGAAGTCTTCCCAGCAAGGTAGCAAGGCTCCATGATCTCGGGGGCTAGTGTCGGGGATATGAACCCCGGATATCCCAAGGAGGTCCATTTCCTCAACAATACAAGTGCCGCCTGAAGCCAGCTGCCTGAAGCAGGCCGCCTGGATCTACCCGGATGCAGGCATCCGGCTGGGTTGGAGCCGGACGCGAACAACCGACAACTCCGTACGGGTGGGCCCAGATCACGTAACCGCTCCTGGTGAACTGTACTCGCTGTCGGCCATCTCCTGTACCAAATCATGACAACAAGCTCCAGCCGGCTCGAGACCGTAGTGATGTCATAGGGACAAACATGTAACTTCCCTGTAACCCGAAACCCTAGCCCGCTGCCTATATAAAGCGGGCTAGAGCCTCCTGCGCGGGGCAAGGGATATGCAATTTAGAGGAAGACAGGAGACACGCGTAGCATCATCTTCAACCTTCAGCCGGCTAGAATCTCCAGCCGGCTGCCACCCGAAACAGCTCTAGGAGCACCTTTGTAGCCCGATTCTGTGATCAAGCAATAAGAACAAGAAGAGCAGGACGTAGGGGTGTTACCTCCGCAAGAGGGCCCCGAACCTGGGTAACTAGCGTGTGTTTGCGTGCTTGTTGCCCAATCCCGCGCGAGCATCCATCGTCGCCTGCCCCACAATCTTTTCCATCTCTGATGGATATGCCGTGCAACCCACCAGGACAGGGGCTACTCCCATCGGGCGCGCTGTTCGCGCACCCGATACAGATCTTGCAGACTGAGTTAAGGGACACTTACATGCTCAAGCAATCCAGCGTCCACCGAGGTCGCATCAGCAGTCTTCTCTGGCACGGAGGAGGTCGAAGCCTTCAAGGTCGACGCATCACCCGCCTGCGGCTCTTCCTCGGTCGTCTTCGCGGTCTGCTCGAACACGGGAGCAGAAGTGTGCTCCATCTCTGGAGGCGAAGAACCGACAGCGCCAGTACGGTCGTTGCGACAAGATAGTTCAATTCAAAATACTCGCAAAGGAAAAAAGGGTACTCGACAAAACAAGGTGATGGTTGCAAGACTAACCTGGTGATGTCCAGATCATCATCGCTGCCCAGGGAGACGGAGGGCATCCTCGCGAATCCAGTCGGTGGTGCAGAGCTAAGGGGAGCCATGGCCAAAGGCTCCGTCGGGTCGCTCGCATGCCTGGCACCAGAGGACGACCCGCTCGCCTCAGCCACGTTCTCCACCTCCACCTGCTTTGCGGGTGACGAAGCAGAAGCAGACTCGCCACTCTTTCGCTTCTGCCGCTTCAGCAGCGGCTCCTCATCCTCGTCATCCTCCTCCAAGGTCTCACTCCGAGAAGTGGCGGAGGGAACTTCATCATCATCAACCTCTTCATCCTCAGGGAACTCTGCCTCTTCATGAGGTCCATTCTCCATCAACGGAGGAAGGCTGACAATGTTGGAACGACCCTGTCAAGAAATTCGGGTCAGACAAAAGAAGATTTCGACAAAACATACAAGACAGAAGCAAAGCAGAAGGAAGCTTACCTCAGGCACAGGGTTGTTCGGCCCATACGGCTGGACCGGGCACTTGACGTTGCACGGATCGGCGGCTCGGAGACTGGTGATGCTCCTCACTTTCGACTCAACTTCATCATCGCCGAGTTCATTGCCGTGCTCAAGCGCCCACATCGGGTGGACGCGAGCACGGAGCGGCTGCACCCGAAGCCTGAAGAAGGTGGCAATGAGATGCACCCCACCTGTCTCGCGCCCAAGGCTCTTCAACAGGCCACTGAGAAGCGCCAGCAAGGGTTGAGTCGCCTCCCTATCTTCCTTCGACAGTGGGTGCGCCCATGCCTTCGTCTTCTTCAACTCGCGATCAGCCGCGAAGGGAAGAAGCCCTTCCTGGTCGCACCTGACGTAGAACCATTTCTTCCGCCAGCCTTGGACGGAGTCGGATTTCTTCATCTGGAAGAAGGTGGTGTCGCCACGCACCTGGATGCCGAAGCCGCCCACCGGGTACACTTGCCCGCTCTTCCCCATGTTCCTCCTGACGAGGAACAGCGACTTCCACAGCGGCCAATGGGGTGCGATCCCCAAGAAGCACTCGCAGAGCACGATAAAGCTCGCGATGCTCAAGACGCTATTGGGATTCAGATCGTGGATCTGAACCCCATAAGCATACAGAAGACCACGAACAAAATCGTGGAGGGGGAACCCGAAACCCCGCGGAAGAAAATCCACGAAGCATACGCGTTCCCCCTCACGAGGGGCAGGGAATACCTCCTTCCCTGGAGCGCGCACCGCCACCTGGTCCACTGGTGGCAGCAGCCCCTGCGCGCGGAGGCCCTCAAGATCGGCCTTCTTCACCGACGACTTCGTCCAGTCGCCCTCGGGCTTCTTCATCACGCTAGCCTCGGTGGCGGCGACGGCGCCGGCGTCAGACTTTCCCCTCTTCATCGTGACCTTGCTCATGATGGGTGGAGAAGAATCTGGCAGAGGAGCAGCAATGGAGGAGAGAGCAGCTGAGACGACGGCGAAATGGAGATGGGATGAACTGTTCCCCACCGCGGTGAAAAATATATACCGCGGGGTCGGTTCATCCTGGCCGTTCCCTGTGAAACCGCACTCCACAACCTCATCTGGCCGTCCACGCGTCGCACAGAGATGCCAACCGTCGCCGCCCACGCCGCCCACTACGCGCGGGAATCGAGGCGCCTTCATCACGCCGCGAAAAGTTCGCGCCCAACGGTCAGATCAGTCAATGCTGGCACTGGGACCACCATGTCACGTCCCATCAGATGCAGAGCACGCCGAAAACGTCAGCACTGACGTCATCCGCGGAGGCATAGCAAGCCAATGGGCTGATGGAGCAGCCAGACAGTTCATTCGAGTGCAACAAAGATACAGTAAGCTCTAAGAGCTGAGTCGACTCGACAAGTTCATTCGAGTGCAAAAGAAATACAGTAAGCTCCACAAGTTGAGCAAACTTAAGCAGTAAGCCAATCCGTCCGAGTACAAAGTAAGTCATGCAAAGCAAGTTGCGACTCCGTCAATTCGAGTCCCTTCTTCACTCCCATCGGGAGCGGGCTTTTTGACTGAAGGAAAAATTGAGTTTAACCTCAATTGCAAGCAATTCAGCTTAATCTCGGGGGCTACTCCCATCGGGAGCGCTGTTCGCGCTCCCAAATGACTCAGAACAATCGCAGTCGAAAAATCACCGACCAGAGCAACACTCGCAGTTTTCACCCTGCAGTCGAAGTTTCGACTAAGGAATCCTCCATAAAGCCCCGAACGGCCGGAGTCGACCATTTTGTTTGTTCCTTTCAGGAACCCGGTGGCGTGCCCAGAAGGAAGGAGTCCTTTATCCGACTCTACGATTCGACTAAGCACTCGGGGGCTACTGTCGTGGGGTTATTCTTTGACTACCCCACGGTGGTGATACCTGGGTCACGCCGAGTCCATCAATCCTATGGCGAGGGCCCAAGGAAGGCCCAAGAAGGACGACGTGCGGCCCAAGATAGTCGACGTTAGGTCATCAGCCTTGATCGTCCTGTAAGTGCCATCGGCACCGTTCACCCGAGACCCAACCTATCATATAAAGGCTGGGAGGGTCCCTCGTCTAGGGCAACTCGACTCCAGCTGATAGCCGCCAGCTCAAACCCTAGCGAGATCGCCATCTCGCCATTGTAGCCACGCTCAACATCAATACCAAACAAGCAGGAAGTAGGGTGTTATCCTCCGGGAGCCTGAACCTGGGTAAAACCTCGCCTGTTAGCCGTCGTGATCACCAGCGCTCATCTCTCTCCCCCTCAATCAACCCGGGGTGCTCAACCCAGGGATTTGCCAAGTCCAAACCTCGTCACCAGCGACGGTGATGATCCCGCGTGGGCCTGGTAGCTTCATCTTGAGGTAGGCGTAGTGTGGCACCGCCATGAACTTGGTGAGCGCCGGCCGCCCGAGGATGGCGTGGTAGGCGCTGGAGTGGTTGACCACCTCGAAGGAGACGGTCTCGCGGCGGTGATTGCTCTTGGTGCCGAATAGGACGTCCAGCCGGATGAGGCCCATGGATGAGCCTGCTCACCCTGGCACGATGGCGTGGAAGACCGTCCGGCTCGGCATCAAGCTAGACTCGGAGACTCCCAGCTTCTCCAGCGTGTCACGATAGAGGATGTTGATGCTGCTGCCCCCGTCGATGAGGACGCGTGAGAAGGTGCAGGCGCGCTTGGAGGAGATGATCATGGGCTCCAGGACTAATGCATAACCGCCTGGGTTGGGCATCAGCTCCGGGTGGTCGCGGCGGTCCCACGTGATTGGTTCTTGTGACCAGTTGAGGTACTGGGGGACGGGTGGAACCACCGCATTCACCTCCTTGAATCGCTCGCGCCGGCTTCGCTTGTCGTCGCACTCACTGACGAACACGATGTAGGCAGCATCCGGATTCTGGTAGCCGTCTGGACCTCTTGGAGGCGGAGCAGGAAGGCGCTCCCTCCTCTGTTCTTCGCGTTGGCGATCATCGCGATTCCTGTCTTCGATCGTCTCGTCCGGCTTCGTCCAGAGGCGGAGGCAGATTTCGTCGCTCGTACGGTGGTGGCCTTGGGCGGCCGAGGGTGCATTGTCGAAAGGTGTGGTTCGCCGGCCGGTCGCCATTGTTCCGCCACGGTTGATCGAGAAGGAACTCGTAGCTGTTTCTCGCCCTTGTCCGGCGCATGTCGCTGCTCGTCCTCATGCGGCGGTTGACGAAGCCTCCTGCCGGCCTTCCCTCGGTAGTGGCGACGACCTTGGACTCGACGCGGTCGTCCATGGACTTGCACTTGCCGGCTGCATCGGAGTCACGCCGGGTTGATTTTCCCCCTTCCTGGTTCTCCGCCCGGCTGCGGCGTGCAGCCGGCTCCGTCGTAATAATTCTTCCAGCTTCGTCGAGTCGGATCGGGTTGGTCATGCCCGCGTCGGCGGTGGCGTATTCGTCGGCGATTGCCATGAGCTCCGCCATGGTCTTCGGGCTCTTCCTTAGGAGCCTGTGCTTGAGCAGCGTCTGGTCTTGGCAACCTTGAATGAAGTACTGGACGGCTTGGAGCTCGAGGATTCCCTCGCAGGAGTTGCGTAGGCTAGTCCACCGGGTGAGGTAGGCTCGGTCCGACTCGCCGTCCTTCTGCTTGCACAACGCGAGCAGCTGTGTGTTGCCGGGGCGCAAGTAGGTGCCGGTGAAATTACAGTTGAACACCTCCTCAAAGTCCAGCCAGCTGTTGATGCTTTCAGCCGGCAGGCTGTTCAGCCAAGTCCGAGCCGACTCCTGGAGCATGAGTGGCACGTAGCGTATGGCCACCCGCTTGTTGCCGCCTGCGATGTTGACCGCCGTGACGTAATCGGCGAGCCAGTCTTCTGGCTTCGCAGAGTCGTTGTACTTGGGTGTATCCCTTGGGAGGGTGAATCCCCGCGGGAATTGCTCAGTCCAGATGCGAGGTCCGAAGCAGCGATGTGCGGCGATGTCTTCCTCCTCGATGATGCTTGACACCTTGAGCACGTCGATGCGGAGGCGAGCGTCGTGGCTCGTTTCGGGCCCCAGCGGTCCCAGGCGCTCCTCGATGGTGACCTTGTGTCCGATTCGCTCCTTGACGCTGCGACCGGTTTGCGGCTCGTTCCGGTTGCCGTCTTCGCGTCGTCCTGCCGGATCGTGGCCATGATCACGAGGATGCGATCTTGCTCTCCCCTCGCGGTGATCTCGCGGTTGCTTGTCCTTCGCCCTTCCGCGGCTTGTGGATGACGCCTCAGCGCCTTGCTTGGACTTGCCGGCTGGATCGTAGCCTGGAGGCGGCTCATGATGTTCTCGACTCGCCGTCGCCTCGGTTTCGCGTTGCTGCCGGTTGGCCGCGGCGATGAGCTCTTGGACCCGGCGTGCTTGTTGGCGTAGCTCCTCGCCTTGGAGATGGGGTAGCTCTGCTGCGGCCGCCTCCGCAGCCTTCATGTTTTGCACCGGGTTGCTGTACTCGGGCAGGATGATGTCCGAATGCTCGTGCGGCTGGCCGGCATGGTTCAGGACACCGCCGAGATCCCCTCCTTTGCGCCTGACCTCATTCAGCTTCTCCGTGTTGCCTCTTGCCGGCTCGAAGCCGTGGGCGGTGTTGTACTCGCGCATCGTGGCGTTGAGTCGGCGCTGCGTTGATGCGAGGTGAAGAGCCTTGTCGTATATCTGTTGATGCATCCTCTCGAGTTCAGCCGCCGCCTTGGCTGGATCCGCACCCGGCGCGATGGGGGTGCTTAGCAGCTCGAAGTCGGCCTCAAGGTTGCGCTGGAAACGAGAGGGTTCGCCAGCTTCATGAACAGTAGCGGTGACGGCGCCTCCCGCCGCCGCGTGCTCGACCATGTGCACCTCGGCGTAGACGTTGAGCTTGACGTCGTCGCAGTCGGCGTCGCCGGAGTTGAGGTAGCCGAAGGCGGAGTCGTCGTTGCAGGTGCTGGCGTCGAAGATCGAAGGAGCCAAGCTTGAGTAGACCACCTCCGGGTATTCCTTGGCGGCGGCGGCGACGTAGACGTGGAAATTGCCAAGGGTGACGAAAGCCTCCGCTGGTGAAGCCCACGTCGGCGAAGCTCTTGGTGTTGTCGAGGACGCAGCCGATGGAGCCGATGGAGTGCACGAGGCCGGAGACGATCCGCCGATCATCTACGGTCCGGGATCCCGCGCAGAACGTGACTCCGCTCGTCGCGAGCCCCACGGTGGGCGCCAAATGTCGTGGTGGGTTGCACGGCATATCCATCAGAGATGGAAAAGATTATGGGGCAGGCGACGATGGATGCTCACGCGGGATTGGGCAACAAGCACGCAAAACACACGCTAGTTACCCAGGTTCAGGGCCCTCCTTGCGGAGGTAACACCCCTACGTCCTGCTCTTCTTGTTCTTATTGCTTGATCACAGAATCGGGCTACAATGGTGCTCCTTGAGCTGTTTCGGGTGGCAGCCGGCTGGAGGTCCTAGCCGGCTGGAGGTTGAAGATGATGCTACATGTGCCTGTAGGTCTCTTTGGTCACTTTCTTCCCCTGGCTCGCGCAGGAGGCTCTAGCCCGCTTTATATAGGCAGCGGGCGAGGGTTTTGGGTTACGGGGAAGTTACAAGTTTATCCCTATGACATCACTACTTTCTGAGCCGGCTGGAGCTTGTTGTCATGATTCGGTACAGGAGATGCCCGACAAGGGGTACTGTTCACCCAGAACGGTTATACGGACCGGGCCCACTCGTACGGAGCTGTCGGTTGGTGCGTCCGGCTTCAGCCCAGCCGGACGTCCGCATCCGGGCAGACGCAGGCGGCTTGCTTCATCCGGCGGGTTTCAGGCGGCACTGCGCAGCTGGCACTTGTTCAGCCGGCCTGCGGAGAACTGAAGGAATAGGCTTCTTTGGGATATCCGGGGTTCATATCCCCGACAGGGGCCGCGGTGATCGGAGCCCAGGGTCAACCGGCGGTCGCCAATCGGGAGATGGTGGTGGTCGGGGCTCTCCCGGAGGTAAAACAGTGCAAAGCCGCCCTGCTTGTCAAGAGACGTGATGCTCTGGATGCGGAGTTATAGAAGAGATCCCATGATCTTCGTCTCGAGGAGCGCAAAGTGTATGAGGACAAGATTAAGAAATAGGAGGACCGTCAGGCGGCGAAGGTGCGCGAATTGAATGAGTCCTCCGCAAGGGAGGCCAAACGTCTGAAGGACACGCGTGATCTCGAAGCCTGCGAGGAGCGTGACACGGCGTGGGTGACGTGGGCGACGCTCAATAAAGTTCGCCGGGAGCATGAAGATGTGTTGTGACAGATAGAGCCTCTCTCGAAGTGGGTCGAGGACCTCCTATCGGAGAAGGAGATCTTCAAGGTGTTGGGTGCAGCCCACCAGGAGATATTGCAGGGGCTCGCACGACGCGCTCAGTGAAGGGGTTCGTAGATGGAAAACAACAATTTCTATCTAACGCAACACCAAAACTAGCCAGGATCTATCTATTAGTTATGCGGTAACGGGTACAGTTTCGGTGACATACCTCTTGTAGACCGAAAGCGTTTAACGTTCTGAGAGGAACATGGATGATGTAGTCGAACCGAAGCTGACCTCAAGGTCGTGACGATCCTGGCGCGACGACTGGTGCCGCAATGGCACCTCCGAGTACTCACACACGTACGGTGTATGACGACGACTCCCGGTCCCTGCGATCCCACCGAGGTTGCGGAAGTAGATCTTCTGGCTGAATTCCGGCAGCACGACATCGTGTAGTGGGGAAGATTTCCTTCTCGTGAGCGGCCCTTACTTGGGGCCACGGGGTACGAGAGAGGTGGAGAGGTGGTGGGAGGTGTCGTGGGATTTATTAGAATTTCTCCAATTTTTGGCTTAATTAAAAACCCCACGTGGCACTTGTATATATAGGTGGAAGAGGGGCACCCCTCTCCTTGGCTCCCCAATGTGGGACTAAAGGAGGAGGGGGAGTAGGAGAGCCGGCCAGCCGGACCTAGCTCCTAGTCCAATTCGGACTAGGGCTAGGAGGCCCAACCCGGCCCCTCCCTTGGTCCCCTAGGGCGGCCGGCCCCCCTAATGGGCTGCCTACTTCCGGAGGTGGCCCATTAAGGTGGGATGCCCCCATAATTCGAAGTAAAACATTTTTAATTAATAAATAACTTTATTAAATCAATATAAATATATAATTCTCCAATTAATATATTTATCTATTATTTAATTTATTTATTATAATATATAATTAATTAATTCTCCAATTAATTATTTATACATTATCGAATTTATTTCCACCAATATGAATATATATAATTCTCCAATTAATATATTCATATCATATATAAATTCCCGTGAATTCGAAACTCCTTCCAGATCACTCCGATAATCCTTCGGATTTCACCGGAACCCTTCCGGTACTCTCTCTTCTTATCTTCGACAATTCCAACACTACCAGAAAGATTTCCTAGCGTCGTCAAACCCTTAAGTGTGTTGCCCTACGGTTTGGGAACACTCCAGACATGACCGAGACTCTTCTTCGATCAATGATCATCAGCGGGACTGGGATGCCCATAACGACCCCTGTGCATTCCACGAAATAACTTTGTCATTGAACCATAAACATAGATTCTCATTCCCTTTTCCATTGCGATACTGACTTGCCCGAGATCTGGTCATCTAGCATTTCCATGCTTAGTTCTATCTCGTTACCGATCAAGTCTCATTCAACTCGTTTCCCGTGATCTTTCATCCCCATGACCTAGTCATATGCTGCGCAGCTTATTTGGATGAAGACTCACTGAGAGGGACAAGAGTATCTCTCCGTCACGCGGAGGTGCAAATCCCGCTTCTTGATACATACTTCTCAACATATCACCTTTGCATACCTGAGCTGCACCTTTATGATCACCCTGTTACGGTGGGATGGTTGATACAGTCAAGGCATCCTCCGGTGATAGTGATAGGATTATTATCTCACGGTTTAAGGAATAATTATCACGTTTCCTAATTATTACAATGGTGAACTTCGTGAGTTGATTGCTATTGGGTAACGTTCATCACTTTCATTCGCCCAATGAATTGACTCCAATGTCAATTGGCATAAATGCCCATGATTGGGAAACCTCAATCATCGGTTGACCAATGAACTAGCGTATCCATATGCATGCCAGGGACCTAGTTGTTTATATACCACACCTGTATTAGTGTTTCCTCTTAATACAGTTCTAGCATGATATAAAACTAATTATAAACTTTAATGAGATATAACAATAAACTCCTTTATTTATTTGCCTCTAGGGAATATCTCCAACAGGTTCCCACTTGCACTAGAGTACAAATAAACTAGTTGCATTTGTTACTAATTACTGTACCACACTTGACTCGTGCTTCCAGATCATGCTTGCTAGTGGAGGAAGTTGATCGTCAATGGACTGTACTATTCAGAACCATTTTTTCCTTTGCAAAACTTCAATGTCCCCTAATTTGACCTTACCCCATCATCTCCATGATGAACCTAAAATATGTTGTGTTTGTAGAGTGAGACCTTTTTGTTTCTCCTGTGCTCACATGATCCCTGATCATTTAGACGGAATTTAATCAACGTCATATGCACCAGAAACACACTCAACTAGGAAACAAAATTTCCTCAACTTTAAACAACATATTTGTCTAATCCTCAAAGTAATCATATACTTCTATGTAGACTTCAAATTGACTGTGTTTGTTTACACCACTTCGATGAAATAGCCACGCTTTTGTTGCGCCTCTGATTTTACTAGATTTTTTGTTCTAGTATGGTGTCCGGACTTCATAACAATTATATCTAAGTCCATCAATCTCTAGAATTATTTCTCATAGCTCTATCTTTTAGACGCTAGAGAAAATTACTCAACTCCTGTTCAGTGAATTTCTCCTAATCACTTCGGAACTTGTTCTTTTAACAAAGAACTTGGGTCACATTTCGTCAAGCACATAATATGGTTTTATATTTTGGCATCCATGACTCACACATAGTTCCTACAACATATCTTCCAACCACTATTATTATACATTGAGTTTCAACTCAATATTCTACCGAATTTTACAAGTAAGAACCTCTGTCATTTACTTGTACAAGTAAGAACTTCCGTCATTTACTTGTTCCATTCAGAATTTCTTCTGAATCTTATTTAGGAAAAATGCTACTTGACTCTATCTATCTAGATAGATGTTCAATTGATAATCTCCTTTATAAAATTGAACTTATACTTCTAATACCGACAATACCACCAACATTCACAATATGCCCACTTGTATACACAAAATGTTGTTAAGCTCCCACTAAAATATGTTACCCATATGTTAAATCATGCGAACCCTAATTGGCTCCCACTCAAAAACATATTACCCATATATTTGACCATGGAGATCAATTTGCTCCTACTTAAAATATGTCACACATATATTTATATCAACTAGCTCCCACTCAAAATTTGCAAATATAAATTCCTCTATGTTCTAGACATTTCAAAAATTTCCTTGAACAACTCATCAAGTCGAGATTCCATATACGATGCACTAGTACCATGCTAGTGATAATCCAACAGACGCAAACATCATCACATTTAAGTGATCCTTTGAATTTTGTCCAAGATACACTTCTTGACAAAATGAGCATTGCGTCATTGTAAGTATTATTTCCTTTCTTTTAACTCCTTAAAAGATATCAAGTGACAAAAATCACTCAATTGGATCAAGCAGCATCTACCTTGCGATCCCATAATTAAAATTGGATTTTCAAATCGTATTTCAGCGTCACTATTTATTTTGTAGTTCGTACGTATGTCATGTTTCTCGGACACGACATGTAAATCATGAATAATCAATTTACACCATGGCAAAGATTTATTCCTGAATCCTACGGCCTTATCAGTAAAGCTTCATTCGGAAATATTATGATCATCATCATTAATTTCTCCTTTATGTGTAAAGTACACATTTTACCAGAACACATTCCGTCACACAATTCGACACTTCGAAGGCGAGATGATTAACCTTATTTCAGCTTTTACTTTATTTAATTCCAGCAACCTTTTATCATGATAACTCCTTCACGATAAAATACCAACCTTTTAGTAAATACTATATTTACCCTTCTTTGGTTTTGGTGGAAGGCGCATTCACACTCATATGTGAATATTCTACAAAATTTATTTATTCGCTATAGTTCCAATCTCATTGAAAATACGACTTTCCATAATTCATATGGATGCGTTTCTACGAACAACACATAGGCCCTTGTGAGGGGTATTTCGTTATTCTAATTGATAATTATAATGATATTATTAAACCTACTAGGAGATCACTTTATTACCACACTATATTTAATAAAGTGTGATTTATAATGTTCAGAATAAATCAATCATATTGAACAATTCCAAAAATTATATTTTATGAAACTCTTTTCATAGACCCTCACGCTAAAATTATAACTCAAATATCTTGTCACTTTGATCCAATCGCAGAGATTCAATTTTCTTGTTAACATTCAATATCCAACTTTCATTGATCCTCATCAAATATTTCCATCTCATAATTTAAGTAAAACATATGTTTACTCATAACTATGATGGAATTTGTTAAATAATGATTTCCACTATTTGTTGAAACGTCAATCGATCTCTCACGATTTTCCAACAATTCACAACACACAAAACAGGTGTGGCGCCTTAGTCATATCGCCTACTGGGGCATCTGTCAACCATCAAAATGTTTTACACATTTATATCATGACTAAGAATAGTGTGATTTTATAATGAAGTTATTATTAAACATTGGATACTTATTTCAGCATGATTTATAAATGTTCTAATTTATTTATCGTCGAGATAAGAATAACATACTCATAATCGAAATGTGACCACAAAAGATATTTATTCATAATATAGAACAACTCCTTGTCTTTACATGAATAACTGTCTTGCGAAATGCAAAACACACCAATATAGTCCACAATCTAATCGATTACAAAAATTACTCAAATCCTCTAATCAAAACGATAAATGTATAGGAAGGGCGTCTCCAGCATCAACTCTTTGATAGCTCCCAATTATCCATTGGCACCTTGTCCATTCCAAGCCACGTGCATAATCGGTTCTGTTTTCATAAAACAAGAATAAGTATCAAATACTTCACAATACTACAACAAGTGCGAATGAAAACATTTATAAACTGTATATCATATATACCTTCTGGGTCGATGATTTCTGCTTCTATTGGTTCTACTTTGGCGGATCTCAACCGAGCTAGAAATGCAAAGAAGGTGAACTGTTCTCATTTCATCACAAAATCTCTGACATAGCTAGCTCTTATAGCTGAGAGGAAGTGAGTGCAATACAACATTTATTGCCATCTCATCAGTCATCAAGTAGTTCCAATCATAAGTGAGGCGTCAATGGATTTCATGCATCCTCATCAAGTGCTGGTCCAAACAAGTATTTTCTTCCATCATGGTTGAAAGAAATTCACTCAGAGACTCGAATCTTATCGCCCTGACTTGCGCTGCTGATGGATGTAAAATGCATACATGAACTTTTCATTATAATACTCATATTTCAATCATATTTGCATCATATAAGGGTTATATTATTGTTTTATAATGATTTTGGGAAGATTTCACAGTTTTCCTATTTTTCTAGAATTAATCCTGCACTGGCAGAAAACCCTATTTTCCATATTTTGATGTTTCAGGGACCCAAACGACGTCCAAATGACCTGAAAATTTATGAGCATCAGTTTTTGGAAGGAACAAAGCGTAGGAGCGAAGGAAGCGCACGAGAGGAGGCCTGAGGACCAAAATAGGTGGTCCCATGTGGCCAGATTCCTTGGCCGCGTGGGGACCCCTCTTTTGGGCCTCGAGGCTCCGATGACGTCGATCTTCGTCCCCACACCTCCGTCTTGACCTAAAAACGCCTATAAAAATAGCCCCCCGACGTTTTCTAGAGGAGAGCGCCGCCGAAACATAGAAACCACAAAATAGAGACCTGGAGCTACAGATTTGAGGGGGAAAACTCCGGCAGGGCGCTGCCGGGGTGGTCTCCATCTCCCCCAACGACATCTCCACCGTCTCCATGATGACGAGGGAGTAGTCTCCCTCGGGGCTGAGGGCTCATGCCGGTAGCTACGTGGTTTATCTCTCTGTCCCATGGTGTGATCTTTATGTGATCATGAGCTTTGTAATCTAGTTGAATCCATAAATGTTACTCTTCATTATCTTATGAATTATGCTACTCAAGTGGTTTTATTAATGTAATTTCCGGAGTCACCTTTGTCCCATGGTGCGAAGTTGACAGTGTGCGCACCGTGTGTGGCTTTTGGCTAAAGATTACAGGAATACTTATCATGAGTTATTATTTGTGTTGGATGTCTCTATGAAATTGTGGTGTTTGTCTAGTACTATTTAGGGGGCTCAAGTTGACAGTGTGGGGTTCCCGAGATGTGGAATGCGACTTTAAGGTGTGCTTTTATAGCCCTACGCAGTGCATTGGTGTTCGTTATCCAACAAGAGAATAATTCAGAGTAGCATAACAAACAGGAAATATTTATGTATTCAATTATATTATTATTGTTGAGAGTGTCCACTAGTGAAAGTATGATCCCTAGGCCTTATTTCCAAGCATTGATACACTGTTTATACCTTTGTCTTGTCCTCTTGCATCGAAGAGGATTGGGACACTTTTACATTCTTGTTTTGTAACATTAAAACTTCCATCCATTAAATCAACCATCTTGTTATTTAAACTTGTTTAGTGCATAATCAACTAAAACTTGTGACACTTTAGTTGTAGGGAATAGATAACTTTTCCTTCTTGCTCCTGCGGATCGATACCCTACTTTTGCATTGAGAGGTGCTACAGTGATCCCCTGCTCTTGGGGGTTATCAAGTACTTTTCTGGCGCCGTTGCCGGGGAGCGTAGCGCTTAAGTTATTATTCTTGTGTACACTAGACTTTGGATTTATTTTATCTTTTTTTATATCTTGCAATATAATCATCTAACCTTGGGGAGCTTTACCTCTTTAACTTGTTTGGCTGTGAGTTTTTATTAGATTTACTTTCAGCTTTGCATTCACTTTATCCATATATCAAAAACCCAAAAAAATGAGAAAATGGAAAATACCAAAAAAACTCGTGTTATGGGCATAAGTATGGATATAAAAGATGCTTGGTTTAGACCCTTGAATGCTGCTAAGATTGCCAAGAAATATAGAGAATCATATGAAGGGAAAAGATTAGGAGGCTTCATAGAGCTTCTAAATGAAATTGCTAGTAGGCTGCTTAATTATCATAAGGAAGAAACTTGTTGCTCTAAATACTTTAGACACTTTGAATTCCAATGCCCTTCCAATGAAGAACATGTTATTGTCACTTATCATACAGGGAATTATGCTCATTTAGGGATGGAAGAAGTAGAGCAATCTGTTATTTTTATGGCAGCCTATGAATTATACACCTTCATTGATGGACATGAAACCTGCCCTATAGCTTCTCAATTTAAATTTTTTATTGCCAATCTCCTTGATCTCTGCATAATTGAATTTGATGAAAATATCTATGTTGTTGACACAAGAAAGAGAGCTGCCCAAGAAAGCTCTAATATTTTGTAGGAAGAGGATGATGGAAACATAAGCTTGGAAGAGGAAGAATGTGAAGAGGAGATTGAAATGGATATGTTCCAACCTAGGCTTGGGGAAGAGTTGGATCTCCCAACTTCACCATCAACATTTGATAGTAGCACTCAAGCTCAAAAATCTTTTGTTTTTTCACAGGGATTAGAGGAGATGCACCAAGAGATATCCAAGGATGGTGAAAACCATAAGCTTTGGGATGTGAAGACAACCCCACTGGACCAACACACTCTCGGTTTGCACACGTCTAACTTCTGTTTTTCGATCAATGCACTTTATCGCATAAACTTGGAGCGTCTTTTATTTGCTTTTTATTTTAGTTTTATTTTTGTTTTGAGACCACCACTATCATTTTTATATGACAGAGATCCTGGAAATTTGGGTTGAATTAATTTGGATGCTATAATAAGATTGGGAAAGGGATGTTTGAGTTGATTTAAAAAGATACATATAGTGGCATAGTTCATGTGCTTTCTAATGAGTATTAATTTGCAAGTGTTTTATCAAGAGCTATCTCTTATTCATGTTTTGATGCTGAATGTTACCTTACTTTGTTTAACATGGATTGGTTAGTTCTATGGACACTTGTGCATGCATTTAGACGGTCAACTTTCTCCCTTTTGCTAGCCCAAAAAATTCCAACAAGTAAAAACTTGTTTTCCAACACCTTCAACCAAAGTTTTTCCAGTGAGTCCACCATATATACCTATTAGCTTTATGCTATTCCGAGTATGTTTATCATGCTACTTTGTGTTATCTATACCTCTGAATTTAAATGCTTATGTTATTGATTGTTATGGGAAAAGTTGGTTAAATAGCTCTCACACCTTACTATTGCATTTAGTAAACATGAACCATTGTGATTAAAATTATGAAGTTGTGAGATTGACAAGAGTCTTGGTTGGTAGTTAGCCCAAATGTCTTGTCACATGGCAAGCTTTCAACATGCTCATAATTATATTAAGTTGATATCATGTACTTTTGTTTATGGATGCCTATCATAGTGCCAAATAAATGTGGAAACTAAGTAAGTTTAAGTAGTTGTATAAATGGCTAGAGAGACACCTGGGCCGCTAATCTAAGCCATGTTGTCATGGTGGAAATTTACTTACATGCTATTGTGAACCTTCAGTGATGCACCTCATAATAAAAAGCTATATCAATAGTAAATAAAAAGGGTGTTGAGATTGTCCATTACGTTTGTTTGTCTTGTCATTTTGACATGGGCTTATTCCATGTCCTGGGACAAGAGGTACCCAGTTGGCCCTCTTGATGACGCTATTATACAATGACTTTTACTTGAACTTGCTTTGTATCCCAAGTTGAGTAAGACCATGGTGTAGGTACTCGTATTCACGGGGCATGAGACTTTCAACCATTTCTTTGTCAAGCACACTACTCATATTTGCTTTCACTTTAAACTTTAACCATTCAAGATGTTATGATAAGGGGTAATGAGAGCTTGACACCAATACCACATTGCAAACATTAACTTAAGTAGAAGTATTTGGAAGTTAGATGAAACTTGTTCATGTTTTACCTCTACTCATATATATATATATATATATATATCTTTCCAAAGTGTCCACCTTTTATATTCAGTTTTATAAGAGTACTCTATGACCATTATAGGATGTTTTTACTTTTCATTATGCATACATATGGTCCATAGTACTTTCTTCTATGTTACACTTTGTGAATTATCATTGAAAAACCTTGCATTGAGTAATTGATATCACTTCATAATCTATCTTCCATATTGCAACTCCTTTGAAGAATGAATCATTTGACTTTATGCAGCAATAGTAATCATCTTTGATATCCATTGTCAGCATTTAAATGCAAAGTCCATGTTAGTTTTATCACCTTCATACTCGAGGACGAGTATAGGTTAAGCTTGGGGATGTTGATGCATGTAAAATGCATACATGAACTTTGCATTATAATACTCATATTTCAATCATATTTGAATCATATAAGGGTTATATTATTGTTTTATAATGATTTTGGGAAGATTTCACAGTTTTCCTATTTTTCTGGAATTAACCCTGCACTGGCAGAAAACCCTATTTTCTATATTTTGATGTTTCAGGGACCCAAACGACGTCCAAATGACCTGAAAATTTACGAGCATCAGTTTTTGGAAGGAACAAAGCGTAGGAGCGAAAGAAGCGCATGAGAGGAGGTCTGAGGACCAAAATAGGTGGTCCCATGCGGCCAGATTCCTTGGCCGCGTGGGGACCCCTCTCTTGGGCCTCGAGGCTCCGATGCCATCGATCTTCGTCCCCACGCCTCCGTCTTGACCTAAAAATGGCAATAAAAATAGCCCCCCGACGTTTTCCAGAGGAGAGCACCGCCGAAACACAGAAACCACGAAACAGAGACCTGGAGCTGCAGATTTGAGGGGAAAACCTCCGGCGGGGCGCTGCCGGGGTGGTCTCCATCTCCATGATGAGGAGGGAGTAGTCTCCCTCGGGGCTGAGGGCTCATGCCGGTAGCTATGTGGTTTATCTCTCTCTCCCATGGTGTGATCTTTATGTGATCATGAGCTTTGTAATCTAGTTGAATCCATAGATGTTACTCTTCATTATCTTATGAATTATGCTACTCAAGTGGTTTTATTAATGTAATTTCCGGAGTCACCTTTGTCCCATGGTGCGAAGTTGACAGTGTGCGCACCGTGTGTGGCTCTTAGGCTAAAGATTACAGGAATACTTATCATGAGTTATTATTTGTGTTGGATGTCTCTTTGAAATTGTGGTGTTTGTCTAGTACTATTTAGGGGGCTCAAGTTGACAGTGTGGGGTTCCCTAGATGTGGAATGCGACTTTAAGGTGTGCTTTTATAGCCCTACGCAGTGGATTGGTGTTCGTTATCCAACAAGAGAATAATTCAGAGTAGCATAATGAAGAGGAAATATTTATTTATTCAATTATATTATTATTGTTGAGAGTGTCCACTAGTGAAAGTATGATCCCTAGGCCTTATTTCCAAGCATTGAAACACCGTTTACACCTTTGTCTTGTCCTCTTGCATCGAAGAGGATTGGGACACTTTTACATTCTTGTTTTGTTACATTAAAACTTCCATCCATTAAATCAACCATCTTGTTATTTAAACTTGTTTAGTGCATAATCAACTAAAACTTGTGACATTTTAGTTGTAGGGAATAGATAACTTTTCCTTCTTGCTCCTGCGGATCGATACCCTACTTTCACATTGAGAGGTGCTACAGTGATCCCCTGCTCTTGGGGGTTATCAGCTGCAAAGATTACTTTAAGCTCATCGATCATATCCCTGGCGCTGGAGTGATTGAATTGCCACTGTAGGTCAGGGTGCATGCATGTTCGCATCAAGCTCTCGATGCAGCAGTAGATATCACGGCGATCACGCCACTGCTCGTCATCCTCCTCACTTGTAGAATCATCCGGTGGATCTCCTAATGGTGGTTCTTCTATCACGTAGGGCAAGTCGTTGGACTTTAGGATGTCCATCAGGCGCTAGTACCATCCGGCTAGGTTGGACCCATCGAAGCGGAGATCCTCAGAACGGAAAAACGCGTGAAACTCAAAATTCATTGTCTACAGGGATTTTGCAAAGACGATTTTAAAATAAAGTTTATAATATGAGTTCAATTATAATTGCATTATAAAATAACTCCACTAAGACAATCATCTCTCAAAATGGTCTTAATGATTACACGATCCTTATTCACCATACAACCCCCGATCGTCACGGCCGGTTGCATGACTGCAAAGGTGGACATTACAATGTTGATCGCAACATTCATGCGACTCATGCTTGATCTTTCGATCCCTTGTGCTCCGAGGCCATGTCTGTACATGCTAGGCTCGCCAATTTAACCTTAGTATATTGCTGTGCATACATGGCTTACACCCACCGTATACGAACCCAAATGTGTTTGACACCCCATCGTCACGGCCTGCCTCCACAATGGAGAACTTTCTTGGTGGTGCATACTAAGGGAGAACACTTTTAATTGGTATTAAAGTGAGAGATTTTACTTATATTACTACCGTCGTATATCTAATACAAGCAATATAAGCACACAATTAACATCAAATGTAATGCGATATGATATGGTGTCACGCCTTGATCTCCATCGGGACGCGCTGGCATGATCTCCATCTTGCTCTAGCGCCGGGTCTACGGGGCCTCCACCATGACGGCTAAATATTTCGCATAATACTTACCGTACCATATCATATCACTCGCCCCCTGCAAAATAAATTTAGACGCCTCTACTTTATCTATTTGCAAGTTTTACGTGGTTGTATGGGCTTACGTAAGAGAACCGCACTTCTACCTATGAACTTCAACCACAACGCCGATAAGATATTTGTCTCTATTACACCCCTTTCGGGGCCCTCCATTGAAAATGCCATACCGCCATTGCTAGTGAGGCAGACACCCGCCAGCCGCATATATGGTACAAGACATATGTCAATTGCAGAACCAATCTCGCGTAAGAGTACGCGTAAAGTCGGTCCGGGCCGCTTCATCAAACAATCCAACAGTATGAACAAGTGCACGTGAGAGGGTAACAGATATAGTATCGACGCCCACATTCAACATGTGTTCTAATCGTACCAGCAATACTACGCATAGATCGGCTCTGATACCACTGAAGGGTTTCGTAGACGGAAAACTAAATTTTTCTATCTAACGCAACACCAAAACTAGCCAGGATCTATCTATTAGTAATGCGGTAACGGGTACAGTTTCGGTGACATACCTCTTGTAGACCGAAAGCGTTTAACGTTCCGAGAGGAATGTGGATGATGTAGTCGAACTGAAGCCGACCTCAAGGTCGTGACAATCCTGGCGCGACGACAGGTGCCGCAATGGCACCTCGGAGTACTCACACACGTACGATGTATGACGACGACTCCCGGTCCCTCCGATCCCACCGAGGTTGCGGAAGTAGATCTTCTGGCGGAATTCCGGCAGCACGACGGCGTGCAGCGGGGAAGATTTCCCTCTCGTGCGCGGCCCTTACTTGGGGCCACGGGGTACGAGAGTGGTGGAGAGGTGGCGGGAGGTGTCGTGGGATTTATTAGATTTTCTCCAATTTTTTGCTTAATTAAAAACCCCACGTGGCACTTGTATATATAGGTGGAAGAGGGGCACCCCTCTCCTTGGCTCCCCAATGTGGGACTAAAGGAGGAGGGGGAGTAGGAGAGCCGGCCGACCGGCCCTAGCTCCTAGTCCAATTCGGACTAGGGCTAGGAGGCCCAACCCGGCCCCTCCCTTGGTCCCCTAGGGCGGCCGGCCCCCCTAATGGGCTGCGTCCTTCCGGAGGTGGCCCATTAAGGTGGGCTGCCCCCATAATTCGAATTAAAACATTTTTAGTTAATAAATAGCTTTCTTAAATCAATAAATAAATATCTAATTCTCCAATTAATAAATTTTCCTATTATTTAATTTATTTAGTTTAATATATAAATATTTAATTCTCCAATTAATTATTTAGACATTATCAAATTTATTTACACCAATATGAATATATATAATTCTCCAATTAATATATTCATATCATATATAAATTGCCGTGACTCCAAAACTCCTTCCAGATAACTCCGATACTCCTTCGGATTTCACCGGAACCCTTCCGGTACTCTCTCTTCCTATCTTCGACAATTTCATCGGAACCCTTCCGGTACTCTCTCTTCCTAGCGTCGTCAAACCCTTAAGTGTGTTACCCTACGGTTCGGAACACTCCAGACATGACCGAGACTCTTCTCCGATAAATGATCATCAGCGGGACTGGGATGCCCATAATGACCCCTGTGTATTCCACGAAATAACTTTGTCATTGAACCATAAACATAGATTCTCATTCCCTTTGCCATTGCAATACTGACTTGCCCGAGATCTGATCATCCAGCATTTCCATGCTTAGTACTATCTTGTTACCGGTCAAGTCTCATTCAACTCGTTCCCGTGATCTTTCATCCCCATGACCTAGTCATATGCTGCGCAGCTTATTTGGATGAAGACTCACCGAATAGGCCTAGAGTATCTCTCCGTCACGCGAAGGTGCAAATCCCTCTTCTTGATACATACTTCTCAACATATCACCTTTGCATACCTGAGCTGCACCTTTATGATCACCCTGTTACGGTGTGACGGTTGATACAGTCAAGGCATCCTCCGGTGATAGTGATAGGATTATTATCTCACGGTCTAAGGAGTAATTATCACGTTTCCTACTTATTACAACGGTGAACTTCGTGACTTAATTGCATTGTAATAATCGCTATTGGGCAACGTCCATCACTTTCATTCACCCAATGAAATGACTCCATTGTCAATTGGCATAAATGCCCATGATTGGGAAACCTCAATCATCGGTTGACCAATGAACTAGCATATCCATATACATGCCAGGGACCTGGTTGTTTATATACCACACTTGTATTAGTATTTCCTCTTAATACAGTTCTAGCATGATATAAAACTAATTATAAACTTTAATGAGATATTACAATAAACTCCTTTATTTATTTGCCTGTAGGGCATATCCCCAACACTCAGAGTGTCTACGCTCGCCTCAGCGGGGAAAGGCTCAGGATTCCTGACGCGTTCCAGTCTGAGGTCCCTTCCAGCCATCTCTTCCTCTTCATCATGTTGGTGGAGACCTTGGAGCCGGCTGTCTCCAAGCTGGATGCGCTCGTAGAGGGGGAGTGCCGCAGCGTTCTTGCCTTGGCCGGCAAGCTGATTTTTTCCAACCTCTGGCTGCACCGCGAAGACGGGGAGCTCGGGCAGAGCTTCAAACTTGACAAGGTTCTTCGACCCGTTCAGCATGAGACGCACAAGGTGGAAGCTGCCTTGGCGAAGAAGGTTGAACGCTGCCTGGATGCCCTCATCGCCTTGTTCGCACGTGTTGATGAAGGCGCGGAGACCTCTGGAGGCGGCGACGCTGGTGCCTCGGGAGGTGATGACAATGTCGCGGGTGATGGTGTTCCGGCGGAGTAGCTTTTGTGGCCTCTTGAACTATACCTGTAACGCCTTTCATAGTGAAACTTTCCCTGGGTTATCATTTGTACTTTTGCTTTTGTTGCCCGCGAGGGTCCATTTTAGTGAACACGGTAGCGCTTTGTGTCGTAGGTTAGATGTGAATGAGAGAAACAAAGAGGCTGCTAAACTTAGCTGGTTGGGAGGTGCTGTTTTGCCGCTCCCTGTGGGGGCTCCCTCGTTATAGAGCCTCGTGGGGGATCTTTGTGAAGGGATCCTCGTGAGAAGACGGCTCATAAGGCTTCCTTAGGCGTTTTGCACGTCTGACTTTGCTTCGGTCGGCCCTGTTTTATGACAAATGTGAGTAGACCAGTTTTCGGGGTTAGTCCACTCCGCATGCCTTATCAGTTCGAGCCCGTGTGCCGCGCAAGGAGAATAAGCACCAAGGGAACCTTGGGGAGGTGATGTGCGGGGGGACTGGCCCGCAAGACAGAGCTCGGTACTTGGGTTTCTCGCTTGCTGATTTTGACCCGGCGTAAGCACCATGTCCTAGCCCCCGCTTGCGCGGTGCACAAGCGGAATTGGAGGGCATGCAGGGTTAGCAACTGTCGAAGGTAAACCATGAATTGAAGATGGATAGTAGAAAACTTGATTGCATAGCTCTAGGCGACAAAAAGGTTCACATGGCGACAAGGCCTTTGGGCTACACAATAGCAAGTAGGCCTTTGGATTTCACAATGGCGACAAGGTCTTTGGGTTTCACAATGGTGACAAGGCCTCTGGGTTTCACAATGGCGGCAAGGCCTCTGGGTTCACAACAGCGACAAGGCCTTTGGGTTCACATGGCAACAAGGCCTTTGGATTTCAAAAAATGCTCGTGCGCTCATGAGACGGTGCAGAGGGGGACCCGTCGTAGGGTTGAGTTCTTTGTGGGGTCACGGGTAGAACTTGCGGAGATGTTGGATGTTCCACGGGTTCACCACCGGTGTGCCATCCTCCGCCTCCAGCCGTGCGGCGCCTGTCCGAGTGATGCGTGTGGCCCTGAAGGGTCCCTCCCACATGGGTGAGAGTTTGTGTAGGCCTTCCCGAGAAAGAATCCTCCTGAGGACGAGGCCTCCGACTTCGAGGGTGCATCAACGGATATACCGGCTGTGGTAGCGGCGTAGTCCTTGTTGGTACCTAGCCGCGCGAACAACGGCCTGGCATCGGGCTCCCTCGAGGAGGATCTGGTCCTCATCTCGCTGCTGATCCTGGCTTCCTCGTTGAAGGCGTGGACTCACGGAGAACCGTGCTTGAGCTCAGTGGGGAGAACAGCTTCCGCCCTTAAACGAGGAATATCGGGGGGCAACCCCCGGATATGGGCAAGATGCCGATATAAGGGTTGACTAGGAGTTGATCGGATCACTGAAACCGACACAACTGTACCGGCTTACCTGGAGCTGACCGGGTCAAGGCTAACCGACATACTGATATGTCGGTCCATGCAAGTTATATGTCGGATCCTTCTCTGTTCTTCTTGTGTGCAGGGAAGGCAAAACCGAGTTACAGGGTATTCGGCATGCCTACGCCGGATAAGGAGGCTTACTCGGGCCATGGTCAAGGCTCGCGTCTTGTCCCTACAATCACGGGGCAGGGCGCCGAGCCACTTGCACGATGGGACGAGACCACTTGACCAGAGTGATAGACCTCCATGCCGCTGACCGAAGCGGTACCAGGGAGCAGTGCGCTGGAGGAGATAGATGGGACGCGCCACGCCGCGGTGACGAAAGCAGTCAGAAGACCGGACGTGACTACAGTGTGGGCTACGCCAGCACTGACGCCAGCCCTAACATGTGCCCTGGGCTTCCCTTTATAAGGAGCACCAGGGGCTCCTCTTACACGGACGGATACCTGCCTCACGCATACACACTTAAGCATTTATTTCGTAGCCAGTAGAGAATGAGAAAGCTGCCCCGAGACTCGGTGGAAGCTTAGATCGTGCTGTTCTTCCATCACAGCTCAAGGAGCAAGCTTGTAAATCTTTGGTAGTCCATATATATCGATCAGATAGGCAGGAGTAGGGGTGTTATCTCCTCACGAGAGCCCCGAACCTGGGTAAACCGCGTGTGTTGTGTTCTTTGTGTGCGTGTTCGTGCGCACAAGCCCTCCCCGGGTGCCTCCAGCGTCCATCGGCCCCACAACTCAAGCCATCCTATGGCATCTGCCGTGATACCACCACGACAGTTGGCGCCCACCGTGGGGCCAGCAGCGGCGCTGGCTGGAGTTTTCATCCGGACGGGTTCTCTCATCGCGTCGGGTGAGCGCGTGGTCTGTGGCCTTGTCCACAGATTCGGCTCCCTCAACGTCATCAGCGACAACGCAGGTTGCTTCGGCAGCAGGCCACTGCCCCGGAACGGATGCCTCATCGACTTCGACGCGCTCACGGTTTACGTCGCCACCGAGGTCCCTTGCAGGTTTCCCGAAAGGGTGCAGCTGGGAGCGGATCCACTCGCAGTCTGCGTAGCTCGCGGCCGGCGTACCGCTCGCCCCGCTAGTTGCGTGGAAGTCATGATGACCGCCCCGGGCGTCGGTGTTGGCAAAGCTATGCCGGGTGATGCTGATCCCGGCACCAGGTCGGCAAGAACAGGGCGTCCGCCCTTGGAGAAACCAGAGAACCGTGCGGCACAGGCCAGCACATCCAGCGTGCCGGTGACGCCGAGTCCTCTCCAGGACGTGATTCAGAAGCTGGCAACCCCAGTCGCACCGAGTGCAGATGCTGCTCTGACTCAAGCCGAGTTGGAGGTGCAGCGCCAGAACATACTCCAGGAGGCCAGAGAGGTGGCCCGAGTCAGGCAGGAGTTCGACATATCAATGCGTGAGTATAACTCGGCTCATGGTTTTACTCCAGTAGCAAACCCAGTTAGTCGCATCGATGAGGTGCGTGCCCGAGGTAGAGACCTCAACGCAGAGATAGCTAGAGATGGTAGAACTAGATCTGCTAGAACTCCTAGTTACGTGTCGGCTGAAAAGCCGAGATACAGCACACCCGGAAAGAACCTTAGGGCGGCAGAGGCAGCCATAGCCGAGTTGCCCAGTCTATCCGGAGACGCTCGCTCTAGGCAGCAGGATCAGGTAAACGAGTTGGTGGCTGTTGCTAACCGACAGAATGAGGCCTACCGTAAGGCTAACTCGGATGCGGGTGGATCTCGGTTCCTTCACTCAAATGGTGGAGCCGGGGAAATGTGCAAGGGACAGGCCTCCTCGCCGTATGTCGGCAGGAGCAGAGGCCAGAGTGTGAACTCTGGCAAGAACAAGCAGATGCAGGCGTATGATCCGGTTTATGCCGGAAAGCAAGTAGCCGAGCAAGGCAATGCCGGTCGGGGAAAACCAGGACCCGCCCAGGGCAGACAAGAAGCAAACCGAGTTATCCCGGCGAATCAAGGCCAGCCTCCTCGGCATCCGGCACCAATTCCACCTCGGCCACGACATGGTGCCGAGTTTGCTGAACCGGCCGTCGACCGATACGATGATGGTTATTCGGCCATGGAGCGGGCCGGGTACACAAGATACAGAGACCTGGCGTCCGAGGGTGCACTCGGTGCTAGGCTGGGAAATCGCCAGTTGCCGGCACACGATGTCCGGAACAAGCTTGACAGAATCTATCTGTCCGAGCTCCTGGAGGAGCAAGGCCCACCGGGTCCGGCATGTTTTGGACCCCGGATAATGAAGAAGGCACCTGTGCCGAATTTCCAGTTACCTCGGGGTGCCAAGATGTATGACGGCAGTACCAAGCCGGAGGACTGGCTGACAGACTATGTCACCGCTGTGCAGTACCAAGTCGCAGATGGGCAGTGCGGTATGTGCCACAAATGCTAGAAGGACCAGCCCGGATCTGGCTGAACAACCTGGAGGAGGACAACATTGACTGCTGGCTAGATTTCTCCGACGCATTCGTCAGCAACTTCTCCAGCACATACAAGAGGCCGAATCGCCCTCAGAAGCTGTCCACGTGTCGGCAGAGAGAGGACGAAACCGACCGAGAGTACCTGACTCGGTGGAGCACGATCCGCAACTCCTGCGAAGGAGTGATCGAGTCGCAGGCCATTGCATGATTTGCACAAGGGTGCCGACATGGCTCCATGCTCTGGCAGAGACTCCAGAGAGAAATGCCGGCCACCTTGGCCGAGACAATCAAGATTGCTGATAGCTACGCTTTGGGTGATCCGACACAGCCCTTACTGGCCCTGGTCGACAGAGACAGATCGGGTCGGCGAGGTGATCGTTCGGATTACCGAGGAAAGAGAAGAGAGGAGAGGCCGGATTACCGGTATGGGTCAGACCAGGTTGCTGCCATCGACCAAGATCAGATGGATGCCGGCAGCAGCCAGAGACAGAAGAATGACGGTCCCGCGTGGGGCCAGAACTCGGAAGGAAGGAGGCCGTGGGACGGTGAAAAAAGACCGTGGAATGGCGAGAGGAAGCCATGGAACGGCGACAAGAGGCAGTGGGGTAACCCCAATGGGACGATGCCGGATGATCCCTGCAGCTACCACACCAAGCACCCCAGCAGACCGGCTCAGCACTCGAACCGGAACTGCAGCCGGAACAGGCGCCCGCGGGAGAACACAGGTCCGGCGACTCGACCCGCACCACTCACGGGTGTGAACGCTATCCCGGTGAACGCCCAAGCAAGGCCTGAAGATGTCAACCAAGTAGCCAACATGGCCAACACCAACAACAACTCCAACTACCCCGACAACAACACTGGCCTGAGCCGGCACAATCAGTACCAAGAGCCCCACCAGAGTTACATGGTCTTTGTGACCGAACCCAATGACAAGCAGAGTCAGCACAGGCGTGTGATGGAGGTAAATGCCGTTATGCCGGCGGTGCCGAAATTCATGTACAGGTCCGAGGATGAGATCAGATGGAGCGTCAAGGACCATCCAAAGGTCATGCCCAACCCAGGGGGTTATGCTCTAGTGTTGGATTCGACATTCGTCGGGCCCAGCATCAATGTCAGGTTTTCCCGGGTCCTCGTTGATAACGGGAGCAGCATCAACATCATGTACCGGGATATCATGGTCAAACTCGGCATAACCGAGAATATGATGCAGCCCAGCCGAACCACCTTCCACGGCATAGTGCCGGGTGTTTCACATGCACCCATGGGCATGGTGTGGGTCGATGTCGCCTTCGGCGACAAAAGCAATTGCCGGACTGAGAGTCTGCTGTTCGAGGTCGTGGATCTCGAGAGTCCGTATCACGCCTTACTCGGCAGGCCGGCACTCGCCAAGTTCATGGCGTCCACTCATGTGGCTTATCTGAAGATGAAGCTTCCGGGTCCAAATGGTGTCATCACCATCTCGGGAGACTACAAACGTTCCATGGAGTGCGCCTCAGCCGGGTCATCCCTGGCCGAATCACTGGTGATCGCCGCCGAGAAAAGGAGAATCCATGAGGTGGTGGCTCTGGCCCAGGCATCTCAGCTCGGTATGCCGAGTGTAGCTAACCCGCAGCAAACTGCCACCTTCTAGGCGGCGAAGGAATCGAAGAAGGTCGGCATCGACGAGGCTAACCCGGACCGCTCCGTCATCATCGGTGCCGGGTTGGACAAGAAATAGGAAAGCGAGCTCATCAACTTCCTCCGTGAGAATCGGGATATCTTTGCATGGTCCGGTCAGGACCTGCCGGGTGTTCCGAGGGAGTTGGCTGAGCACTCATTACACGTCAGGCCGGATGCCAGGCCCGTGAAGCAACCGACTCGGCGTCTCGCCGAAGAAAGAAGAAAGGTGGTGGGTGATGAGTTAGCCAAGTTACTCGTATCAAACTCCGTCGTGGAAGTAAAATACCCGGACTGGTTGGCTAACCCGGTCATGGTAGAGAAGAAGAAGGAAGACCCGGATGTGCCTACTTTCTGGCGCATGTGTATTGACTACACCCACCTGAACAAGGCTTGTCCAAAAGATCCTTTCCCGTTGCCCCGGATCGATCAGGTGATCGACTCCATGGCCGGATGTCAGCTGTTATCCTTTGTGGATGCCTACTCTGGTTTTCATCAGATCCCGTTAAATCCGGATGATCAAATAAAGACTGCTTTTATCACCCCGTACGGGGCTTATTGCTATCGTGTCATGTGTTTTGGTTTGAGAAATGCCGGCGCTACTTATCAGCGCTGTATGCAAAAATGTTTGCATGATCAGATAGGAAAAAATGTGCAGGTATATGTCGACGACATAGTCATAAAAACAAAAGAAAAACATACTCTGTTAGATGATCTCAGAGAAACATTCGCAAACCTGCGGAAATTCCGATTAAAACTTAATCCGGATAAGTGTACATTCGGTGTGCCGGCCGGCAAGTTACTCGGCTTCCTCGTGTCGAGCTGAGGTATCGAGGCGAATCCGACTAAGATCCGGGCAATAGAAAATATGAGGTTACCGAGATGCCTCCGAGATGTCCAAAAATTTACGGGTTGCCTGGCTTCCCTGAGTCGGTCTCTAGGTCGGCTGGGAGAAAAGGCCCTACCTTTGTACTAACTAATGAAAAAGTCTGATAGATTTAGCTGGACCCCGCAAGCGGACTCGGCCTTCCATGAGCTAAAAAAGATGTTGGCTACTGCGCCGATATTGGCTTCGCCATTACCGAGAGAGCCCATGTTGCTTTACATTGTAGCCACTAACCGAGTCGTCAGTGTCGTTGTGGTGGTGGAACGAGATGAAGGGGGAACCACCGTGCAGAGGCCGGTGTATTACCTGAGTGAGGTGCTCTCCACCTCGAAACAAAATTACCCACACTACCAGAAAATGGCCTATGGTGTGTACCTGGCGGCCAAGAAACTGAAGCATTACTTCCAGGAGCACCCAATAACTGTGGTGAGTGCAGCTCCTATTTCGGAAATCATCGGAAACCGAGATGCGAGTGGCCGAGTAGCCAAGTGGGCTATCGAGTTGGCGGCATATGCGCCGCAATACGCGAGAAGAGATGCCGTCAAGTCTCAAGCCGTGGCGGATTTCTTCGTCGATTGGGCCGAGATGCAGTATGAACCATCTCTGCCGGACTCCAATTACTGGAGGATGCACTTTGACGGGTCCAAGGTAAAAGAAGGCCTGGGTGCCGGCGTAGTTCTCACCTCGCCAAAGCGAGACCAGTTGAAATATGTGCTGCAAGTTCATTTCGCGGCATCCAACAATGTAGCCGAGTATGAGGCATTGATCCACGGACTCAAGGTGGCCAAGGAAATCGGGATTCGCCGAATAATCTGCTATGGTGACTCGGATTTGGTGATTCAGCAAACCTCGGGCAACTGGGATGCCCTGGATGCCAACATGGCGGCATACCAGTTCTATGTCCAAAAGATCTCGGGATTCTTTGATGGCTGCGAGTTCAATCACATCCGGCGAACCGAAAATGAAAGTGCAGACATGCTGTCCAAAATTGGATCATACCGACAGGCCATTCCGCCCGGAGTGTCTCTGGAGCATCTTCACAAGCCATCAATTAAGCCTTCACCCGAGTCAGACTCAATATTCATCCCGGGTAATCCGGAATCCGATGTCGTCCCAATGGACGTTGATGTCGGGAGCAAGCCGCTACACCCGGGGACTGCCCCGCAGAACCCGGGGACTTCCATGGATGTTGCGTGTGTTCTGTCGGACTCGGAAACAGAGTTGGAAAATTGGAAAGCCGCTTGGCGAAACTCGGGAATCCTTTGGGAGGACTGTCGCGGTTGTCGCGGTCGTCGCGGTTGTCCCGGTCGTCGCGGTTGTAATTGTTGTCACGGTTGTAGTTGTCATTGTAGTTGTCGCCGTCGTAGTCATCGTTGCGACCTTGGCCATCGCGGTGGTGACGGTACCTCTTGAGCTGAAAACAGTCCTCCGTGCGGTGGTCGTGGTAGTCGTGGATGGCGCAAAAAGGCCTATCCTCGCATCGGGCAGGGGCGACAACTTCCTCATGAGGCTTCTTCTTCTCGGGTTCGGCCACGAGGACGACCTAAGGCTTGCTCTTGGGTGTGGCCTTGGGCTTGGTGTGGTCCACCGGCTCCTTCCGGTCGGGGTCGTTGTGGGTAAACAGGCGTCCCTCTTCAGCCTTAGCGCACCTATCCTCTAGCTCAAAAAGCTTGACAACGGTGCTAATCTCGTCGTGGATGGCGAGCTTTTCGGGCATGTGGATGTCCATGATGCCCGTGGAGAAGACCGAAATGACTTCTGCTTCCGAGATGCATGGGACCTTGTTGCATATTTGGTACTTGCGGAGCATTACTCCCGAGCGCTGGCGGACCGCATGGAGGTCATGCTTCGTGAGGGGGCGCTCGTAGGTTCCCCTGAAGTTGGCAACGAACTGGTCGCACAACTCGGCCCACGACGAGATGGACACCTCGGCGAGGTTCATGATCCACGCGCACGCGGGTTCTTTGAGGGCCATCGAGAACCAGTTGGCCATGACTTCGTCGTCGCCGCCCGCCGCCTGGATACCGATGGTGTAGAGCTGCAGGAACTCCACGGGGTTGTCGGTCCTGTCGTAGCGCTTGGGTAGCTCCGAGCGGAACTTCTGGGGCCACACGACCCGGCGCAACTAAGGGGTGAAGGCGAGGCAGCTTCTGCGTAGATGGAGGCATTGGCGGTGACGGTGGCCGGGGGGCGTTTGGCATGGCCAGCATGGACCACTTGTTGGAGTGTGCGGTTCTCGCGCGCACTGGCTTTCGAGGCTGACGCGGGTGTCTCCGGTGCGCGGGAGATGATGCGACAGTCGTCAGGGTGGAACTGGAGCAACTCTTGGGCGATGCGCAGGGCCGCAGATGGAGTGGGGTCCATGTCCCGTCGCTGCGACTCAGCGCGCTAAGACTTGGGCGGAAGAGGCGGCGGCGGCTGAGGCGGTGGCGTGACAGGCCTCTACCGGTTGGGGTGGACGGCGGATGCCGCCGCCGGGTGCTCGAGGTTCTTGCTGCGCTCCCGTGCGCGGAGCTCGATGGTAGCGCGAGCGTCGTCTTCGCGCTGGGGTCGCTTGGTCATTGTCATGCGCTCGAACACGGCCTGTCGGCAAAGAAGACGCTGCTCACGCTCGTTGACCATGTCGGGGAAGATGGGTTGAAGGCTAACTTCTCAACCCCCTACCTGGCGTGCCAAATGTCGGATTTGGGGTTCCGATGTACCCTTCGTTCACGGGGGCTGAGACCGAACCTAGCAACGATCTTCGAAGGACAGGGTCAGGCGAGCGAGGTGGAGACACGGGGGTTTACCCAGGTTCAGGCCACCGTGGTCGGTGTAAAACCCTACTCCTGCTTGTCTGGTTGAATTGCTTGGTGAAGTTAAAAGGGTGTCTCTTGGGGCTCTCTCCCGATCGGATCCCCCTATAAGGTAGCGGTACTACGGTACTTATAGTGGCCATGGCCTCTTCCTGTTTGGCAGGAAGGGCAACCACAAGCGGCCAAAGAGCAATAGGTAGAGAGACAACGCCTCGGTAGCGTCCTTGCAGTGGGTCCCCGTCCTTAGCACCAAAGCGGCTAAAGAGAACGGTGAAAGCCACCGTCCAAGATGTACAGTGCTAGGCGATGACGCCGCTCATCAGGGCTTCTCTCCTGACGGGTGTCTCTTTGTCCTGAAGGACTTGTCTTGTCGTCTCGGTCTTCGGTCTTGGTCGGGTCCTATCCTGGGTGCAGAGTCCCACGCGTCATCCCGTGTTAGTCGTGACACGGGTTTGGTCTGCTAGTGTACTTGACAAGGAAGCTTCTGCATTGCTTCCCTGGGCAAGGTAGGAACCTCACAAGGCATCCTCGTGAAGCACCTCTTCGGAGCCCCTCGCGAGGGGCCTTCGGGCTCTTGGTCCTTGATTAGGTTGTTGACGTGGGCTTCCACTTTGAGGAAGCATCGTTGGCGTGGTGCGGGCGGAGCCGCTGACAGCCGGGCCGGGCTACCCTAGAAGCCACGGTCCCGACAGGCACGGTGCAGACCTTGGCTAACATATGCTTCAGGATGGAGGCTCCTACCTCCACCACCCGCTGGCTGAAGACAATGACGCGGTCAAGGAGGGCGTCCGACACGAGGGTGACAAAGTCCTCGTTGCTCCCTACACAATCAAGAAGAAAAACGTCAAAGACAACGAGAGTAACTAAGAAGATGCTGAGCTAATGGTGGCTGCAATCTTACCAAGGATGCCGCGGACAACGGCTCGCACGTGCTTGGTCAAGTCGGACATCTCCAACTTGACCTGCGCGCTCTCCTCCTGCAGCGCCTTAACGCCATCGGCGTAGGATATCTCCTTCGCCTCCAACTCGGCCACCCGGGTGTTGGCTTTGTCCAACTCCACCCGGAGAGCGCACACAGTGGTATCCTGCTACTTCAGCGCCTTGCAGTGTGCGGCATTGAGCTTGTCAATGTAGGCCTGCACGGATTCGCATGTCATGTGGCCCTTGCGCACTTCGCCGAGCTGGTGCTGGAGGTCGTCAAGCTCCCTCTGCAAAAAACGTTTACACTCATTACAACCCCAAGGTGCGTTTTCTCCAGCAACAGAATGCTCGGGGGCTGGACAAACAGAAGACTCGAGCCTACTACTGCATAGTCGACCCGACCCTTGGGGGCTACGGGCAAAATTTCCGCAAAGGATAGAAGACAAAGATTCGACCCGATCTCTTCAACAAAGATCGACTCGACCCTCGGGGGCTACGGCTTGAACCCAATTACAATAGGAGAATCCAGAAATAAAGATCTAACTCGAAGACTCAAGCCGCCTGCTATCACAGACGACTCGACCCTCGGGGGCTACGGGCGAGATTTTCATCGCAAAGTCCCACATGAGACGCGAGCTGATCTCAAGACATCAACTCGGGCCTCGGGGGCTACGGGTGACTACATCTACATGGACTTCTACGAGAACACGGCGTACCTGATGCGCAGCTGCAGCAAGCTTCATCAAGTCGACGAAGCTTGATCAACCCGCTCCCTCTTCGGTGGGTGGTGGCACCACCAGAGTGGACACGGGAGCTGTTCCCACGACAAGTGGCGCCGCAGACGACGAAGCCGTTGCAGGGATAATGGCCCCATCCAAGGGGGCACAGAGTGGCGTCATCCTCCTTGCTCGGGGGCTCGGGAGCATCGCATGTGGTCGACTCCTTGAGGACGTCGGGACCTGGTGACCCGACGGGTGAGTCAAGGTCTTCCACGTCAATCGGGGTGTTTGCCTCGGCCCTGAAGAGAGAATGACATCAAGATAAGCTAAACACAACACATCGTCGAAAAAGACGGAGGATCACTTACACGTTGGCGAATGGCTATCTCTTGAGAACGAGCCGCCACGTCTTCGTCGACAAAGGGGCACGGGAAGGCACCCTGCTCGAAGGGGGAGGCATCAAGTCGCGAGTGATTGTCTTTGCTCCCTCCTTAGCCTCTTCCTTCTTCTCTTCCTTCTTCTCTTCCTTCTTCTTCTTAGCTTCGGCAGCCAAGGTTCACCCACGCGCAGAGGCCCCGGACGCAGCTAGCGGCTGGGTAGGACCCTTGGCGTGTTTTGGCTGGCATCACGGTGGGTCGTCTGCTTTGCGATTCCCTCTTGCCACGAGGGAGGCCGCTTCTTCATTCGAGTCAGATGACTCGAACTCCTCGTCGTCCGCTGCACCCGCAGCAGGAGACCTCGCCACGTCGGCTCGATTGACGAGCCGCCACCCGGGCGCGGCTCAGGGGCCGCTTCCTCCTCCACCGATTCACCGTTGGAGGAGTCCTCTTCACCAACGTCCACCGAGCCGGCGGGATGCTGAGGAGAATTCTCGCGGATCGGGGCAAGCCCTTCAGGTTCCAGAAGGTCTATGAATAGAAGAGAATGTGAAGTCAAAAACAAAGGAACAAAAGCATGGAACGCTCAAGCTACAAAAAGGACTATCATGGGGAAGCGACTTACCATGGGGGCCGGATGCTTGGCAGAATACGCGGCGAAGCACGGAATGGCCTTGTCCTCCAGCGCGTAGCCGGTCAGCCTCCCGATCTGGGAGATGAAGTCCTTCATCCTCCAGGTCAGCCGGTTCAGCCACAACTGGTCCTGGAGGCCCGTATACTCATGCATCAGTGTGGGGGGCTCCTGAAGAGGAGCAATCCGCCGTTGCACGAAGGTCGCCATCCAGGTTCAACGCGGTAAGCCCCGCCTCCATGAGCTCGTTGAGTTGCACCTACAGCAACTCGACGTTCTCCAAATCCACCTCCTGCAGCTGCTCCTGAAGGTTCCGGCAGTAGCTTCCCCCGGGTGAGTAGGCCGGGATGCCCTCTTTGTTGGCGGCGACTTCCCGGAGATAGAAGTTTCTGGTCCGCCACTGGTTCACTTTCTTCGAGAGGAGCAGATATGGGTATTGAAACCCGATGTGGAGCTGGAAGTTGAGTCCGCTGCAGGGTAGCAGCGTCTTTTGGTTGCCCATCTTGTCGTGGAAGAGCCAGAGCCATAGGGGGAAATAGGCAGGACAGCCGAGGAAGGCCTCGCACAATGTAACGAAGCAAGAAAGGTGGAGAACGTCAAATGCGGGTCACATAGAAAGCAAGAAACCGCTGGAAGACTCCGACGACGGAAGTGCGAACCCGCAGTCGAGAAAGCTCGTGAACATCACGAACTCTCCCGCTCGTGTCCGTGGTTGCTCGTCGCCGATGGCGGTCCGCCACGCGCCGGCGAAAGCCTCCGGAATAGCACCGGTGGCGGCCCACTCCTCAAGGGTGCCATCCGACACTTTCGTCTTTGCCTAGTCCCCTCTAGAGGCCACCATGGCTGACGGAGCGTGGGAGACATGAGAACTTGAAGAATCGAAGGTGGAGACGGCGGTGGCAAGCACGGGAGCGGTGGTGGCGGGCGAAGGAAATGAGAAGAAGAGGGATCGCGTACCCTCACTCCTCACTCGCCTCCTCTAATAAAGGGGCCGAGCCTCTCCACTACCACGTCAAATGCGGGTCACGCGTTGCTGATGCATGTAAAATGCATACATGAACTTTGCACTATAATACTTGTATTCCATTCATATTTGCATCATATAAGGGGTATATTACTGTTATTTAATGATTTTTGGTAATTAATAATGATTTCCCCTTTTTATGGAATTAATCCTGCGCACGCAGAAAACCCCTATTTCTTTCCTTATTTATTTCAGGGCCTTAACGACGTCATAATGAACTGCAAATTTACGGGGATCATTATTTTGGAAGGAGGAAGACCTAGGACCGAAGGAATCAAGCAAACGGAGGCCGGAGGGGCGAAAGAGGGTGCCCCATGCGGCCAGGTACAGGGGCCGCGTGGGCCCACCTCTTTTGGCCCTCGTGGCCCCGTTTGCGACGATCCTTCTTCCTGAAGCTTCCTCGTGACCTAAAAACGCCTATATAAAGAGCCCCCCGACGTTTTTCGAAAAGAGAGCCGCCACACGAGAGAAACTAGAAATAGAGACCGGGAGGCTACAGATTGGAGGGGGGGAACTCCGGTGGAGCGCTGCCGGAGAGGTCTCCTTCTTCTCCATCGACATCTCCACCGTCTCCATGATGAAGAGGGAGTAGTCCACCTCTGGACTATGGGATTGTGGCAGTAGCATATGTATCTCTCTCTCTCTCTCTCTTGAGATTCACTAATTAGCACCGTACGAGCTGCTGAACATGATTACGGTCATCGTTGTATTACCTTTGTGGTGGATCTTTTTATGAGTTAATATATGTTGAGATTGCAATGTTTATTTCAGTTATGAAAGTAGATGCATATTATGTACCCCGTTCTTGTATCCTTGTTTTGATCAAGCATGTTTATGAGAGCGTGTGAGGGGGAACGTGTGCATTAGTTGGAGTAACGGGGGTGGTGATGTGATAAGCTGACAACTTAATATCGCGATCCATTGGGTGTTTACCTTACTTTGTTGCCTCACTAGGGATAAACCAAAATACCATGTTGCAAGGTATGAGGAGTGACAAGCCTCTACCTATGACTAGATCCAGTATGTTCTTATTTTCACTTCATGTCATTAATCTTAAGGCTATACTCTGAGTCATCTTAATTACTGAGGTGTTATGATTTAGTTCGCATCTTGGTGGAGTATAAGTGAGACTAATAATCAAAAGGTCTCTATGTTAGGACGTGATGCCCATATAATTAGTAACATGTCATTAAATTTGTTTGCAATCTCATATGTTAATCCTATGTCTACTTATTTGCCACACTATATTAAAGAGAGACTGCATGTGTGAAACCATGAACCCCGGTCCATTTTTAATCATAAGAAACAACTTTCCAACCACTTTTAAGCATTTTCTACATTCAGCCATTTTAAAATCAGAAAATACAAAAACACTTTTATTCATTGCATACACATATAAAAATCCCAAAAATATCATCCATCATCATTACTATCATCCTTGCATTACTACTTACCACCATTGCATATTTATTTACTGTTTTGCATTCATTATTATCTTAATATCATTCTCACACCTTGTGCTTGACAACCACTTGGCGAGGTTGAGGGCACAAAGCAATCTAATTTGTTTGCAGGAAATCTAGAGAAGGACAAGGAGATAAAATCCCCACTACTGATTCCCGAGAGTTCGATATTAAACCCTCGAGTCACCCTCATGGGGAAAAACTTACACTTCTACATACTCTGCACTTGGAGGCTCAACCTATCCCATATATTATTTTCCTTTCAGTGTATCAAGAGTGCTTGTTGGCGTAGTTGAGGGAGAAACACTCTTATCAATTCCGTCATCACGTGTTTTTTCTGGCGCCGTTGCCGGGGAATAATAGCTGCAAGGTTTTATCCAAGGATATCACAACAAAGTTAACTTCATCACCAACTTGTGCTAACACCTAAGCTTGGGGAGGTTGCACCTACGTTAGCATCATCTTGTCCATCCTTACCTTCAAGCATTTTATTTTGTTTTGTTATTGTCTTGCATATCATTTTTAGATTTCGGTTTGCATTTTTAATTTTCAGTTTTGCATTTTGTTTTGCATTAGTTAATTCGGTTTGCATTATTTAGTGTCATTTTATTTTCAGTTTTTCATAAAAAATAAAACATAAAAAGTTGCTAAAATGGGTGATAGGACTAAGTTGTGTGACTACACAAATACTCCAAATGATCAATTTATTGCTAAACCTATTACCACACCTGAGATACAAGCTGATAGCTATGAAGTAAGTCCTAGTTTGTTGAACTTTATAACTAGGGAGCAATTTGGTGGTAGTGCCGTGGAGGATGCCTCTATGCATCTTCATGATTTTGTTGAAATCTGTGACATGCAAAAATTTAAGAATGTTGAAAGTGATGTTCTAAAACTGAAATTATTTCCTTTCTCACTTAGAGGAAAAGCTAAAGAGTGGCTGCATTCATTACCTACTGATAGCATTAAAACTTGGAATGATCTGAAATTCATTAAGAAATATTATCGTCCTGTTAAAATTTTGCAAAATAGAAACAATATTCTATCTTTTAGGCAAAATGAAAATGAACATGTTTCTATGGCTTGGGATAGGATAAAACTTATGCTTAGAACTTGCTCATCACATGGAGTTAATGAATGGACCATACTACACTCTTTTTATAATGGTCTGAATTACATTTCTAGAAATATACTTGATTCTGCTGCTGGAGGTGCTTTTATGGGAAAAACTATAGTAGAGGCTAAGAATATATTGGAAAGCATTTTGCAAAACTATAGTCAATGGCATATTGATAGAGCACCTAGTTCATCTAAGAAAGTAAACTCCATAGAAGAAACTCATGATTTGTCATCTAAGATGGATACTATTCTTGCTTTGCTTAATAAACCTAGTGTTGAAAATATTCCTTTGCAAGAACTAGTTGGTAATAATTCTGAAAATATTGATGTCAACTTCATTAGGAATTATGGAAATAATGGGTATGGTAACAACAATTATAATTCTTATAATAAACCTCCATATGTTCCCAACAATCGGCCTTTTGTTCCATATCCTAATGCTAATGATAAATGGAAGCCTGTGTCATCAAGTAATGATAATTTTGAGGCTAATAAAATTCTTATGGAACAAGTTGCTAGTCATAATACCATGATACAAGAGTTGAATAAGTTTGTTGCTTCTATTAGTTTTGATATTAAAAACTTACAACTCCAAGTTGCAGGACTAGACAAAGCCCTTTCAAAACTTGCTGATAATCAAGCCACTTTATTGAGTATGTCTGCTGGAAAACCACAAGCACCACCTGTGGTTGGATTGAATTCTATTAATATTTCTGAAAATGTTCCTCTTACTTTGGAGGAAACTCTGAATGAATTGCTAAATTATCCTGAATATCTGTTGCCTTTTATGTCTCATCTTATGGCTTTAAAAGAAGAAGTTAGTAAAACTGAACATGATGAAAGAAAAGTTGAAGAAGTTAAGATGCTTAGTGAAGTTAATGATCCTTTTCTTGATTTAGAGAATTGTACCTTGCATGAATTAATATCTATCTTACAAAAATTTGCAAGTGATCCTTCTATTGATGTTAACCAATCTGGTTTTGGTTCCTATATTGCTAATCATGTCTTGAAAGTAAAAATTGCTAGATACAATCAAGAAGCTATGATACCACCTAAGCTTGGGGATATATGGAACCCCAAGGTGCTAGTAACTATTGGAAAAGAGACACACCATGCCATACTTGATCTAGGATCTAGTGTCTCTATTTTATCTAAAGAATTATATGAAGTACTTGAATTAAAGAATCTTGAAAAATGCTCTTTGAACTTGCACTTGCTGATAATACCATTAAACGTGCTTTAGGAAAAGTAAGTGATGTTATGGTAGAGTTACATATGACTTTTGTACCTGTGGATTTTCTAATCATGGATATGGAGAATAAAACCTCTAGTCCTATTATTCTTGGAAGACCTTTTCTTCATACCACAGGGGCTATTATTGATTTAAAGGAAGGGAATGTGAAGTTTCAGTTTCCACATAAGAAATGCATGGAACACTTCCCAAGGAAGAAGGGCACAACTTTTAAGCTCCCTCATGAGCTTCATCTTCGGTAAACAACAAGTAAGTAAGCCTAGCTATATGGCTATGAAGAAAGCGCTTTACGGGAGGCAACCCGGTTGTTTTTATTTCGATTTTCTTTGTGTCCTCTTGCTGTAATAAGAGATTGTTTTCTTAGCTTAGTTTCTGGAATTTTTAATAAAGTGCCAAGTTTTACCTATTTTGGTTTGAAAAAGTTGCTACTTCTATTCGGAGATTTTATTCCTGCACGAAGTCTGTGCACGGTTTGATTTTTCATTGCTATTCTGTAACTCCGATTGAGCTGAGATTTTAACTGTAACTGCAAATTTTCATCCTCTGTAAGCTTGAATGTTTTTAGATCTTTTCGATGAGTTTAAGTAGGACAGAAAAATACGTTTTTCTGCTGCTGTTTTTCTAGACAGATTCTGTCCCATATTGTTTTATGCATAGTTTGAACTTTTGAGTTGAATCTTTTTGATCCAATTGAGTTTATGAGTGGGCATACAACATTATACACTCTCTGATCATTCATATGAATTTTAGTCCATGGATTATATGCAGCAAGAAGCCTATTTGTTTATCTCTACTAATATCACCCCACAGAAAAGAAATGGGAGAAACAGTGTTTTGAAGTTTTTTCACAGGGATTGGAGGAGATGCACCATGAGTTATTCAAGGATGGTGAAAACCATAAGCTTGGGGATGTGGAGAACATCCCCACTGAACCAACATACTCTCGGTTTGCACACGTCTAACTTCTGTTTTTCATTTGAAAGACTTTATCGCATAAACTTGGAGCGTCTTTTTGTTTGTTTTTGCCTTGATTTTATTTATTTTTTAGATCACCCCACTATCATTTATATATGAGAAAGCTACTGGAAATATGGGTTGAAATATCTTGCATGCTTTTATTGTATTGGGAAAAGGGATGTCTAAGTTGATTTTTAATGACATATATAGTTGCATGATTCATGAGCTTCCTTATGAGTAATAATTTGTAAATGCTTTATCATGAGCTATCTTTTATTCATGTTTTTATGCTGTATGTTATATCACCTTGTTTGACATGAATTAGTTAGTTCTATGGACACTCATGCAAGCATCTAGATGGTCATCTTTCTCCCTTTTGCTAGCCCAAAAATTCTAACAAGTAAAAACTTGTTTCCAGCACCCTCAACCCAAGTTTTTCCAGTGAGTCCACCATATCTACCTATTAGCTTTATGCTATTCCAAGTATGTTTACCATGTTATTTGTGTTATCTATACCTCTAAATGAAAATGATTATGTTATTTATTGTAATGGGAAAAGTTGGTTAAAAGCTCTCGCGAACTTGATGCACACTTTATTTTATTGCATTTAATAAACATGAATAATTGTGATTAATATTATGATGATAGTGGCTTGATAAATGTTTAAGGTTGGGAGTTAGCCCATATGTGCTGTCACATGCAAAGCTTTCAACATGTTCCATCATTTATTTAGTTGATATCATGTACTTTTGTTTATGGATGCCTATCATGGTGAAATAATGTAGCGCCCCGACCCCAGAACTATACAGTAGAACGTTGTGTAACCGGTCATGCTACACAATTGAGGGTTACTGGGTTTACCAATCCCAGGCCAAAACTCATTGGCAGGTGTGCTCGGAATGGATCATCGGCACACAACACCTCAATCATGCCATAGGCTCAGACATCGCTTCCATGTATAGTAAAGAGACCGAGACTTGTGGAACGAACTGGCACATCACAGACTCTACGACACAAAGATATCATAGTTCAAGTCATATAATTGAGAAAGATAGCAAATGACACATCAGAGGTCACTGACCCATCATTACAACAAGCGGAAGCAAATTAAAGTTGTCTAAACAACAAGATCTAAATTATGGCCTAAGAGGCCTACAGATAAACATCCCGTGCCAGCCTGTTCCATGACGTCCCAAGCTGCCACCTAGGAACCCCAGACTACTCGTTGAAGTCAACGTAGAACCCACCTTCCAGTTCGGTGGCGTCCTCCTCTGAAACAAATAATCAGCAACAAAGCAAGGCTGAGTACGACGTACTCGCAAGAATTAGTAGGGCGATATAGGCCCGATGCAGACGGAGGCTTCAAAGCTATATAAGTGGTTGTTTTGCATAAAGCGAGTTTTGTTTCCTTCCGAAGACTAGGACTCAAGGCATCTTCTAATCAGAAGATTTTCATAAGGGGATAAGAGGGTAACACTTTTCTCTTCGGTTCACGGGGAACCTACTGTATTCAGCAACTCCACTTATCTCCACTAAGGCACTCCCTCGAATCTCCCTCGAGGAAATGAACCTTTTAACACACGTTGATTATGCAACCTCTAGCTGCCATTTGATTAAAGGTTCAGGTTATCTATGATCTCATAATCTATTCCCAAGTTGTCCATAACCGCGGACACGGCTTTTCGAAAAGATTAAACCCTGCAGGGGTGTACTGTTTTTACCATTGGTACCGTCCGACCCCTTGCCTGAACATTTAGCTCTCTTCCGGGGAAAGCCGGCAGGGCAGGCGCGGTTAAACCTTTACAAAGCATGAGACTATCCAAGGGTCATCGTGACGACAGGACAAGTTCAGCGCCTATTTCAACACCCTGCCCCATCGCCACTCCTATCACCTCCATCATCATCATCTTCATCATCTTCTTCGGCCACACACCCGCAAATGGAAAGCGCAAACTAGAGGACCCTTGGATACGCCCGCACTAATTATTCGGTTAGTAAGGAGCCCATACTCCCACCTTTGGAAGCACACTCGGTCTTGGTTCAAGAGATAAGAACTCACACCTAGGGGCCAGAACGAGACAAAACACCATCCCCGATGGCAACTCATCCCAGCCTTCTTAGCAATTAATTATCAACACAAGTCTCCACCAATGTCCGAACATTCCATTCACTTCACAATTATGGAAATAATCAACGGACAACTCTAGCATTCGACTAAGCATGGCTAAGCATATCTAAGCATGACATACAACAGATATGGTTTATCTCAGGCCAACACTTCAATCTATGGTTCATAGGTGGGGAAACAGATAATGGTTCAGGGAACATGCAATTGATAGGATATTATATACACTGACCAAAACTTGTCACCAGAATCGAATGCAATAATATGGTGGATAAAATACTTGGGTAATATGAGATATGCCAAGAAGGTTAGGTTAGCTCTTGCCTTGTTGATAACGATGGTCGCACTGGTTGTGGAGGTATTGTGGTGGAACCTCGACTCCTGAATCTACCGGAACACAAACAATAACAGGAAACGAAATAAATACCATGAAGACAAGGTGCAATGCACAATCATGATGAGATGATCATATTATGCAATAATAAGTATTTGGGCAAGTCCCACAAGTTAAATGGAACCCCTACATCAATTATTATAATTAACGGGTTAAAACTCCATCTTTAACTTAGTGAAATAGCTAATTATACCAAATGTCCAGTACTGAAATATTAAGTAAATATGCACGAAAATGGCATTATTAGATAGGTATTAATCCACTGATCATTTTGGTATATCATTTGCAATTTTTGAGTTAATATTCAACAAGTTATGATATTCCCAATATTTGATTTAATTCTGCCATTTATTTATTTTTAAGGGGCAGCACCAAAATTAAATCTACAAGTCTCTCAAATGTCATATTCTGGTAGCTTAAGGCTTGCTGAACATTTTGAGCTATTGTTCATAATTTTTGAGCAAATACAACTCAAGTTATGCCTTTTCTAAAAATGGAATTAAATCTGCCATTTTAGTAAATTTAATGAAACAGCAATTTAAATGTTCATTATTGCATGGGAAATGGAACTAGCATGTAGATGTTGTTTTCCTGAACATTTTGAGAGCTTAACCATAATTTTTGGACAATTATTCATAAAGTTATGGAATTTCCAAATTCAACAATATTTCTGCCATTTTAGTCTTCAGCAATTAAAGGCAATTTATTTTGACCAATTAATTTATCCAAAGGTACTAACAGATAGGCATTTTATTGCTGAGCATTTTGACATATTATTTGTAATTTTTGGACAAGTGGTTCAAAAGTTATGCCATTTGAAAGTTCATCATAATTTCTGCCAATTATTTGAATTTTCAGAAAATGGGGCTGAACATTTTGTACCCGGGCCGTGCTAGCCCGTGAGACGGACGTGTGGGGCAGCAGCCACGCTGGCACGACACGTCGGCCAGCGGCCCACTGCCAGGTTTGACCGACGCGGGGAGGCCACGACCGGCGCGGCGCGACGGCGGCCGGCGGCAAGCCGTGCACGCACTCGTCGATCTACGGCGATCCAGAACTAACGAAGGGCACGGTTGGGATCCACACACGGAGGCGAGCTAGGTGGCGGCGGTAGCGACCAAATGGTCGCCGGAAATGACGCCGGCGACGACGGACGGCGGACGCACGGTTCGGTCGACGGCAAGACGGCGACTCAGAGGGGGAGAGAGAGGAAGGAGATGTCCAGAAGGACCGTGTGCTCACCCTGAGCTCGCGTGTGTGCTCGTCGGTGAAGAGGGAGGGCTGCAACGGCGGCGATTGAGCTCGGCGGCCGTCGGTCATAGGCGGAGGAGACGAGATGCACGCGTCGATCCCCGGGTTCCCGAGCTCGATTGAAAGGAGGAGGAGGAAGAAGAGGACGAGGCGGTTCTTTTGCCCCAGCCCGATCTGCTCCAGGAGGTCGGCAACGTCGGCGGCGAGCGGAGGCGGCTCGGTCAGTCGGCGGCCATGGCGCGGTCGCGTCTAGGGTTTCTGCAGGTGGGGGAAAAAGGAGGGGAGGAGGAGCACGCGGTCGTGGGGGTCCTCTTTAACCTCCATGGGTGCCAGGGAAGCGAGGGGGAGCGAGGAGGAGGCCACGGCGGCAAGGTGGGCGCGGCCATGGCGCCAGGGTTTCCCCTGTCGCCACAGTGACGATGCTGACAGGGGGGACCCACTGTCAGGGTTTTCCCCTTTTTCCAAATTCTTTAATTCCAGCAACTTTAGACATTTAATTGAGGTCCTTAAACAGTTTGGAAAATTCTGGAAAAATTCACAGAGCCCTTATATATTATTGGGAACCTGTGATAAAAATTGCAGCCCATTTGGACAACATTTTATGTGTTAACATTTTAGGATTTGCTCTCTTGTGTTTTAGGGTTTTACCCAAATATTTGAATTTTGATAAAGCACTAAATTGGACAACAATTATATTTGTTGTTGCAGGAACTTCCTGGACAAATATGTTTATTTGTTTTGCAACTTTGTTCACCATTTACATCATCCATTTGGTTTCTCAATTATTGCCCCTTTATTGTCTCATGTGAAGCAAAATGGATGAGGGATGCTATGATGCAAATGAGATGCAAAAGTGAAAATTTTACTCATATTTTCTGGGTCCAAAAGTGGGGCTGTTACAAATAATGTGGAAATAGAGTTAGTTTAAATGAGTTTGTATAAATGGTTAGAGAGAAATCTGGGCCGCTAATCTAAGCCATGCATCATTCATGGTGGAAATTTACTTACATGCTATTTTGAACTTTCTGTGATACACCCTACAATAAAAAGCTATATCAAGTGGTAAATAAAAAGGGTGTTGAGGTTGTTCATTATGTTTGTTTGTCTTGTTGTTTTGATGTGGGCTTGATCCATATCATGGGACAAGAGGTACCCCAGTTGAGGCTCTTGATAATACCATTATTACTTACAATGATAGATAACTTAAACTTGCTTTGTTTCCCAAGATGAGTAATCATGGTATAGGTACTTGTATTCAAGGGGCGTGAGACATCTAACCTTTACTTTATCAAGGCCACTACTCATATTTGCTTTCACATTTAACTTTAATCATTCAAGATGCTATGATAGGGGAATTAGAGCTTGACACCAAGTATTACCATTGCAATCAATAACTCAAGTAGAATAGTTTGGAGGATAGATGAAACTTATGCATGTTTAACCTCTACTCATTTATATATCCTTTCCAAAGTGTCCACCTTTTACTTTCAGATTTTCATCTTCACTCTATGACCAATGTAGGATGTTCTTACTTATCATATTGCATACTTGTGGTCCATATTACTATCGTTTATGTTACACTTTGCGAACTATCATTGAATATCCTTGCATTGAATACTTGATATCACTTTATAAACTGTTTGCATATTGCTACTTCTTTGAATTAATGAATCATTTGACTTTATGTAGCAGTAGCAATCATCTTTTATAACCATGTTGTTATTATATTGCAAAGTTCATGTTAGTTTTATCACTTTCATACTCGAGGACGAGCATGAGTTAAACTTGGGATGTTGATGCATGTAAAATACATACATGAACTTTGCACTATAATACTTGTATTCCATTCATATTTGCATCATATAAGGGGTATATTACTGTTATTTAATGATTTTTGGTAATTAATAATGATTTCTCCCTTTTATGGAATTAATCCTGCGCAGGCAGAAAACCCCCATTTCTTTCCTTATTTATTTCAGGGCCTTAACGACGTCATAATGAACTGCAAATTTACGGGGATCATTATTTTGGAAGGAGGACGACCTAGGAGCGAAGGAAACAAGCAAACGGAGGCCGGAAGGGCGAAAGAGGGTGCCCCACGCGGCCAGGTACAGGGGCCGCGTGGGCCCACCTCTTTTGGCCCACGTGGCCCCGTTTGCGATGATCCTTCTTCCTGAAGCTTCCTCGTGACCTAAAAACGCCTATATAAAGAGCCCCCCGACGTTTTTTGAACAGAGAGCCGCCACACGAGAGAAACAAGAAACAGAGACCAGGAGGCTGCAGATTGGAGGGGGGAAACTCTAGCGGAGCGCTGCCGGAGAGGTCTCCTTCTTCTCCATCGACATCTCCACCGTCTCCATGATGAAGAGGGAGTAGTCCACCTCTGGACTAAGGGTTTGTGGCAGTAGCATATGTATCTCTCTCTCTCTTGAGCTTCACTAATTAACACCGTATGAGCTGCTGACCATGATTACGGTCATTGTTGTATTACCTTTGTGGTGGATCTTTTTATGAGTTAATATATGTTGGGATTGCAATGTTTATTTCAGTTATGAAAGTAGATGCATATTATGTACCCCGTTCTTGTATCCTTGTTTTGATCAAGCATGTTCATGAGAGCGTGTGAGGGGGAACGTGTGCATTAGTTGGAGTAACGGGGGTGGTGATGTGATAAGCTGACAACTTAATATCGCGATCCATTGGGTGTTTACCTTACTTTGTTGCCTCACTAGGGACAAACGAAAATAGCATGTTGCAAGGTATGAGGAGTGACAAGCCTCTACCTATGACTAGATCTAGCATGTTCTTATTTTCACTTCATGTCATTAATCTTAAGGCTATACTCTGAGTCATCTTAATTACTGAGGTGTTATGATTTAGTTTGCATCTTGGTGGAGTATAAGTGAGCCTAATAATCAAAAGGTCTCTATGTTAGGACGTGATGCCCATATAATTAGTAACATGTCATTAAACTTGTTTGCAATCTCATATGTTAATCCTATGTCTACTTATTTGCCACACTATATTAAAGAGAGAGTGCATGTGTGTAGTGGACCTGCACTTAAAAATAGGCAAGATCCCTGTGTATAGTGCTAGTCACTAGATCGAATCGCTAGCACACATAGTTTACGATGAATACCATAACATTGTATCAATTTATTACACGAGTGATCCAGAAGTTTTAAATATTCATTACAAGGTGCATAGCTCGAAGCTAGCTTTGAAAGAGTTGCAGCGGAATTAATAACATAAAGCATGGAGTCCTCATCATCTTGATGCAGCCACAGGCGAGCATGTTTGTTGAAGACTCAAAACCCTTATTCGTTCCTGACTCATCGTCAGGACAACCTGCAACAGTAAAAGCGTTGCAGCCAAAAATTGGTCAGAACCATATGAATGGATCTGGCAAGTGATACTTGTGGACTCATAGAGGAAAACTTCTATCAACTATATGCATATCTGGCTGGTGGAGTTTTGAAGGCTCTTTGCGTAAAGCAAGTTTTATCCTATATAAACATTTTGACTCATTAAGTGGTAACACTGGGAAACTCCAGCATAACCGTGACAACACTTGGTAAACTCCAATGTGTCAGGTGACTACACACGGTAAACTCCGGTGACTCCCATTGTTGTTCACTAACAAGTTTTATTTAGAAGTTGGCATGATGAGATTCTTCGGTTGTCTTCCTTGTCCAGCTGCTCAGAATTGTCCGTAACCGGGGACACGGCAATGATCATAGTTTGACACTCTCGAGAGGTTGTGCACTTTCACCACAAGACTCAATCAACCCATTCTGTCCTTGACCCTCATGTAGTGAAAAGGAAAGGAGAAGATTGAGACGAGACCGTTTGGGAATAGTCCCTATTTAGTCAAGATAGGGGCCATCTATCAAGTGGCTGCACGGGAAGCAATTTAAACTTGGAGCAACTTCAAATCTCTTTGATCCTGAGTGGTTGTCGACAGTGTGATCCATACTCCAAAACTGGAAAATCAACCTCTTCTAGCAACTTTATACTCCCAAAACTAGGGAAATGCTTAAACCAACCACACACCCAGGTAGTTCTTTAACTTAGTTATTTTTCAAGAAATTTATCAAAACAAATTATCTTTGCAAGGCTAAGCAATTCTACTAACTCAAAGGCTACTAAAACAACATGGTATGAGAGGGGTGACTATACTACTTTGGGATTTCATAACATAGCATAGCAGTAGTACTCCTATCATGCATACTACTCAAAGATAGCTACTCATGCATAGAAAAAATACCTAGGAAAATTTATGCAGTGAGCATCACTTGCCTTGGCAACAGGTAGAGCAGGAGCAACAACTACTAGAATTCCCGGGTCTCTCTGAATAGTCTAATAAAAATAAATCAAGCCACACATAAGCGCACAAAACAATAATAATAACACATCAAAATATGATATGCATGAAATGCATTTAAAATCACAAGTAAAATACTAACTATTGTTTTCTAGTTTTTAGAAACATGCATGAAGTCAAAATGCATTTAAAACAATTCTTAATATAATGACAACACAAAACAATTCCCAAATAGGGAATAAACATAAGATTTAATACTTCTATCACATAAAATACATTATAAAAATATGGGACTGGTCTACTGGACAGGGGGCATCTAAACAAAGCTAACACAATTGGATTCACTCAAAAATCTATTTTTAAACTAAAGTTATGAAAAATTTACTCAAATATCACATTTGAAATTTGAATAAATTTAATTTAGTCAAAACAGAAAACTAAAAAACAACAGAAAGATTCTACTGGTTCAAAGGATTTCAAATATATAAAAATATTTGAATTCGGCCTAACAGAGAAAAAGATATGATAAATCTAAGATGCAGGGGCTTTTCTGCAAAACAGACAGATTAAAACTAATACAGGATAATACTCAGAAAATCCTTGCAGATGTGGCTTCCTCCTATTGGCTGGCACTGCTGACTGGGCTGCCACGGGTGCATACCGATTCGTTTTAAGTGACTTGTTCCTGGCCTTTGGATCTAGATCTGACGGTCAGGGATCTAGGGTTTTATACCTCGCCGGCGTGGTCTCCGGAGTTGGACGGAGCGGCGGCGGTGCGTCTCGGGCTCGGGCGTTGCCGTTGCTCCGATGATCCCCTAGGCTCAGGGAGAAGACGACGAGGTGCGTTGCGATGAGGGGAGCACGATGGCGAAGGGGCGTCGCCGGTTGCGCCCTGGAGCGGCGAGAAGGCGTGGCCGGAGCGGTACGGGCGGCCGGCGAGCTCGGGTCGACGATGTACTCGTCGTTCCAAAGCTCAAAAAAAATCGAGCAAGGCAGTAGGAGATGCGCGGGAGAAGGGGGAGGAGGAGGGCCCAGTATTGGTGGCGGGGACTCACGGAGTTGGCCGGAAAACGAGAGGCACGGCGACGGACCGGCGGAGCTCCGGCGAGCAAATTTGCGAGCCTGGGGGGCGTCTTAGGGGCTAGGGTTTGGGGCAAAAGGAGGAGGGGGAGGCCGGCTTCTTATAGGCGTGCTCAGGTGCCGTTTAATGGCCATTAATGCGAGTAAATGCCGGGGCGGAGGACACGGCCATGGCGAGCTGGCGCGGGCGTGATTTTGGGGACGATGACCGCGTCGTCCTGACTGGTGGGGCCGGCGTGTCAGCGAGAGGAGAGAGGAGCGGGGCCACTGGTGGGCTGGGCTACGCGCGCGCGAGCGAGGACGATGCCGGGCTGGCTCGGCTTGGGCTGGGCTGGCTCGGGTTGGTCCCCTTTTTTTTTGAACACTTTCTTTTTTAGAAAAACAAACAATGCATATCTTTTGAAATGCACATCCAAATGGAATCAAACCAGTTTGTAAAATTTTGTAAAAAAAATACCCTTTATCAAAATATACTATTTGGAAACATTTTTAGACAAAAAAATAAATTACCAAAAATACCGTTGGCATTTTAAATGGTAATTGGTGATATTTTCCAAAGTCAAAATAGAATTAAATCTTTTCCAATTTATTTGATAAAGTACTTTTTGGAAAGATTATTTAAAATAGAACACTTAGGTACTATTTTTGCCAGCCAATAAACTCATGAAAGTCCAAATAATAAATAGAGCAAACTAGGGACCTTTTATAACATATTCTCAAATAGGGTTTAAAGTGGAAAGAATTTCCAATATTTGAAAATTTGAATGCAACAAGACAAGAAGATGATGCATGCATGCATGAATTTGGATTTTCAAAACAAAATATATATCATTTTCAAAAAGTTTTTGATTTTTCTGATTTTTCAAAGAGTTGAAAATCCTGGGATGTTACATACTACCACCCTTAAGAGGAATCTCGTCCCGAGATTCGAAGAGGCTAGAAAGAATGGGTTTGCAAACTCTGGGTTTTGACAGCTGGGTGGGCTACCACCCTTAAAAGAAAGTTTTGTAGGTAGTCTAGAATATCAAACTTCAAACTGGATGCTTGAATAAAATGTACCATTCACCAATTCAGGCTCGTTGAATGCTCTTTCCATATGGACATGGTTCACATGTCCCTTCTCAACAGGATTTGCCTTGGCAGCTGCTTCAGTTCTCCATTCAGGGCAGTTGCTTACATAATGTCCCATATTCTTGCACTTATAGCATTGTATCTGACTAAGATCTTTCTTTCTGGCGTGGTGATGATTATTCTGACCATTGTGGTTCCCATTGTTGTAACCATTGTGATCGTTGTTCTGGTATTTTCTATTATTTCCATTGCTTCCACCATTATGAGTATGACCATGATGTTTGTGGCCATTCCCACCATGATAGTTGGACTTCTTTGGTGCAGATCTCGAATTGTACTTGTTGTCACTATACTTCCTCTTTTTGTTTTCTGCTTTTTTGATGCTATCCTCCAGTGTGATTGCTTGATCCAGTAGGGCCTGATAGTTCGGGGCGTATGCGATGGTTAGAGGAATTTTCAACTCGTCACACAGTCCCTTGAGGAATTTTTCCTTCCTCTTGCCATCAGTGTCAATGTCTTCAGGAGCATATCGAGACAATGAGTAGAAGTCATCCATGTATTCCTTAAGCATCCTTGTACCCTGCTTCAGGTTTCAGAATTCCTCCTTCTTCAAGTTCATAATGCCTGAAGAGATATGGGCATTACGAAATCCTTCCTTGAATGCTTCCCAAGTCAAATCTTCCAGAGGATGGGTGATTTGGAATGTATCCCACCATTGTGCCGCTGGTCCTTCCAACAGATAAGCGGTAAATCTTACTTTCTCAGGCTTGGTGCATTCACATGTCACCAGGTCCTTGTTTACTGAACGCAGCCAATCGTCCGCCACAATTGGCTCAGTTGCATTGGAGAACTTGGTAGGTCTTAGCTTCAGAAATCTTTGAAGCCTGTCCACTTGAGGAGGAGGTGGTGGTGGTGGTGTATTCTGGTTATTTAGAAATTGTGTCATCATCTGCATCAGTTGTGTCTGGGCTGCCATCATCTGCTGCATCATGGCCTCGGTGTTGTTGTTGTTTTCGGGATCACGTCGAGGAGGCATCTGTGGGTTTTAGCATAGATGAGAAAAAGATAGACAAATCTAGGAGGAATACATCTACCCATACAAGCAATTAACACAATCAACCAAAGTCATTAAACTCAAAACATCTTTTGAGAAAACCAAACTAATCGTTTTGGAACGAAGCACGCCAAGGTTATGGAAAACAAATATGATAGTACTGCCATTCCACAATTTGATAGGTCAATACACTATCGGGATCTCGTTATTCTAATAAATAGGTGGTCTAGTCTATCTCCTTCTTGAGCGCATTGAGTTCTTTTCCTTCAATTCCTAAGCTCTTCATGTTGTCCTTGAGTGCTTTTGGAAATTCAGTCTCACAATGCAGAGCCATGGTCATCACTGGTACTTTCTTGATGGATTAGATGAGATTGGTCATCTAAAGATGAGAGAAGATACTTAGAAAGCCATTAGACAAGATGGTTACAAGAATGATGTTAGAAAAGTTTTTGTATGAAGAGAAAATAATTTTAGTCCTATGGGCTTGCTTATTTCTAACCAAACTTAGGGTTTCGAACCTATAGGCAACACAGTGCTCTGATACCATCTGTAGCGGACCTGCACTTAAAAATAGGCAAGATCCCTGTGTATAGTGCTAGTCCCTGGATTGAATCGCTAGCACACACAGTTTACGATGAATACCATAACATTGTATCAATTTATTACACGAGTGATCCAGAAGTTTTAAATATTCATTACAAGGTGCATAGCTCGAAGCTAGCTTTGAAAGAGTTGCAGCGGAATTAATAACATAAAGCATGGAGTCCTCATCATCTTGATGCAGCCACAGGCGAGCATGTTGGTTGAAGCCTCAAAACCCTTATTCGTTCCTTACTCATCGTCAGGACAACCTGTCGTCGTGGTGAACGATAGATGCCTAGGGGTAGGCTTAAGTTTAGGGGCCGATGGACGCAAGAGGATTCGGGGAGGGATTATGCGTAGGAATACGCACACAAGATGAAGCACACAGGCGGTTTACCCAGGTTCGGGGCCCTCGTGAGGAGGTAAGACCCCTACTCCTGCTTGTCTGATGTGTATAACAATGGTGTATATGAGAGCTACAAAGTTGCTCCTAGAGCTGTGTCTCCAGAGGAGGAAGAAAGGCTCCAAGGAAGCTAACGAAAAGTGAGACCCGGTCCGGGTGCTCCTCTCCTGCGCCGTCCTCCCTGTGCACTACCCCTGGTGCTCCTTATAAAGGGGAGCCCAGGGGACAAGAGATGGCCCACATGTCACTATGCACGGCATGGGTGCAACACTGTTGCCGGACTTGACTACTGGGGTCTTGTCCGCACTGTGCACGCGTCATGGACACGTACTGTCGTCACATCACAGACACTGTGGCCATGCCACCGTCTTTGACTTGTTCCGTGTGGCAGGGGTATCTTGTACTTGTCGAGGAATCTTATGCCGGTCTGAGCCAGGGGCGTCCCAAGACCCGGCATCTGTGGAGAGTAGTCGATGAAGAGAACCGACATAGAATGTGCCATTGGTGGGCGTTTATGTCGGTCATGGAGTGATGAAGTGCCTCGTATGTCGGCCCGGGCTCAGGAGCGAAGAGCGGGCCGTCCGGGATAACTTGGTCAGCCGACATATGCTATGTCGGCCTAGAGTATCTTGGCAGCCTTGATGCCGGTCGAAGGAGATCTGGGGCGTGCCGAGGTAGCAGTGCTTACCCGGCATAGTGACCCGGGCGCCGGCCCGGCCGGATGAGTAGATAAGGTGAGTCGACCCGGGAGTGATGTTGCCGTCATAAACCTATGTCGGCACGGCGGGATGCAATCATGAGGAGCCGGTGCAGAGGATGTGGCCTGTGGGGTACGTCGGTGGTGGAGAATCGGCCCAACCGGGTTAAAGGATCCGGCATAATCCTATGCCGGATCAACGACTGGAATGTCGGCCTGGGCCATGACAAAGTTGGCTCAGGCTGCCCTCTTTTGCTTTTCCTTTATCTTAAACGTATTCGCTTGTTGTCTCTTCCTTCTACTGTACCAACTCTGAGGTACCCGGGGTTATATCCCCGACAGTAGTCCCCGAGGCTATGTGGGACTCGTAGAGTCGTGCATAGTCTTACCAAAAAATGGTATCTCAGAGTTGTCCTCAAAGTATAGCCCCGCGGGCTGAACAACCATACAACCCAGCCGGGCTAGGTCGGTGTGCTTATATTGCCTGCGTGGGCCGAATTGACATATAGCCTTACGACCACTATCATATGTTGGTTTATAACCAACTCGGGCTTTTAGCCTTCTGGGTTTTATCGAAGTCGTATATCAACAGTACGAATCTAACCGTCATACATCCTGCTTGTGAATCATCATATGATGGTTTTTAGCCATCTCGGGCTTTATCGAAGTCGTATGTTGGCAGCATTAACTGGCCCAAAATATAGTCTGCATGGGCGTCCTCATATACCGGTTTTTAGCCTTCTTGGGCATTACCGTAACGTTATGTCGGCAACATTTAGCTGAACCGACATATAGCCTGCTTGGGCATTATTGTATACCGGTTTCTAGCCTTCTTGGGCATTACCGTAATGTTATGTCGGCAGCATATAGCTGGACCGACATATAGCCTGCTTGGGCATTATTGTATACCGGTTTCTAGCCTTCTTGGGCATTACCGTAATGTTATGTCGGCAGCATATAGCTGGACCGACATATAGCCTGCTTGGGCATTATTGTATACCGGTTTCTAGCCTTCTTGGGCGTTACCGTAATGTTGTGTCGGCATCATTTAGCTGAACCGACATATAGCCTTCTTGGGCTGCTTTGACATATTGCCAACCTGGGCAATGTTTCATCAACATATGGCCAGCATGGGCTATGTCGGTTTTTCCGTAAAGCCTGCTTGGGCTGTTTTGATATATTGCCAACCTGGGCAATGTCTCATCGTCATATGGCCAGCATGGGCTATGTCGGTTTTTCCGTAAAGCCTGCTTGGGCTGTTTTGACATATTGCCAACCTGGGCAATGTCTCATCGACATATGGCCAGCATGGGCTATGTCGGTTTTTCCGTAAAGCCCGCTTGGGCTGTTTTGACATATTGCCAACCTGGGCAATGTCTCATCGACATATGGCCAGCATGGGCTATGTCGAATTTTTGGACGCGGGGTCCACCAGATTTTGCTGGCATCACGGACATGAAGTTCAGCGGCCTAGCCGGCATACATGGCGAACCGAGATATGTGGTGATCCGACGTTTTTGTCGATGCCATGATACTTGGCGATATGAACGGGTGATGCCGTGATTTTTGGCGAGCTGACATAAACAGCGATTTGGAGATATGGGTTGATGCCGTGATATTTGGCAAGCCGGCATAAACGGCGATTTGGGATAACCAACAAGATCGAGATTTCGATAATGAGCACTCACTCGGTTAGAACCGATTCCACCATACCGAGTTAGTCCAAGCATATTTATAAAGAGTATTTAAACTTAACAACAACTTTGTTAACTGATGAATTTAATTTTAGCATATGATAGAACCAACAGAATTACGCATGAAGATGCAGACTCGGTCTCAACCGAGTGCCCGAGTCACTTCTATCTAGGAAAACCTAAAACTGACTGGCCGGCCAGTCCCCGGGTCAAGACATCTCGTTCCCGGGGAAAACTTCTAAGCAAGATACGAAGGGGCAGTCCCCGAGTAACTTTTGAGGTCATCCTCTCTATGCTTGGTACTAGCATATACACGGTGACTAATTACCTTGCCTTGTTGATGCGTACTTGAACGGAGAAGCGCAGGGTTGCCCAGGCCCGGGCGTCCAACGGAGTCGAAGACGAACGAGACCTGCACGGGCCGACCAAACAGAGCTGACATACTCTAGACTCGGTAGACTTTGGCTGGCAACAGCATGCCAGATTTTCCTTTGGCCGACATACTGCTTGTGTTGGCAGATTATTTCAGCCGTTACCTGCCTGTTTTTAACTCAGCCAAACTATTTCAGCTGGTCTATCTCCATCTGACATGACGCTTACGTCGGTGCCACAAAACTCGGCCGAGTTAATATCTTACTCGGTCATGCTTTTTACCAGGACACGACTCAACCGACTCAACCCGAGTCCTTCTTTTGCTCGGCGAGCATACTCCGCCGACATACCACTTCAGACCTTCTATCTTGGTGGCTGACTCTTTCCAGCCGACACATACTAATCGCCGGGATCTATCGCTTCTTTTCTTCTATCTATTATCTCGGTCTGCGCCTCAAAGCCGACACAGGCCCCTCTATAGCTTCTCTACTTTACTTTACCTGGCAACGACACCACATCCTTCAGTGGCCGTCATACCTCTGACCTGGTCTGCCGCGCGCAGGCGTGCACGGATGCAAAGTGCGCCTAGACACGCACAGACGCGGCCGACACATAGCTGAGCAACGGTGACAGAGTTGATGTAGAGCCACCGGGCCGAGCGGGAAGGACGGCACAGACGCCGCAGTCCCCGGGTTCAGGCACAGCACCGGTGACGAATGAGGAGTGAGCGCGCGGAGGCCATGTCAAAGTCGAGCCCCCTGGCGAATCCGGTCACAGCGCGAAGCCGGTGGCGAGGATGCCGGGCTTGGGCGAAGCTGACCGAGGCGACGCTGGATCCAGGGTAACTGGTTGCAGGCAAAGCCGGACGTGGCAGAGCCGGCATGGGGAAGACGCCGACGGCGGTGCGGACACCGGGAGCGGCGACGATCACGCCAGCCCCCGAGTGCCCAGAGCAACCAACGAGCGCGGCGGCGATGTTGACGTAGAGCCGCCAAGCTAGCCAGAGGCACAGTGAGCCTACCGTAGCCTTGTTGACGACGTTGGTGCCGGTGACGAAGAGCTTGATGAAGCGGCCCGGCGAGCGGAAACCCCGCGACGCCACGCGAGGTGCTCGCCGGAATCGATGAAGAATGTCCCATCTGAAATTATCCCAGCAAGCGCCACTACCAGCCCCACGGTGGGCGCCAACTATCGTCGTGGTGAACGACAGATGCCTAGGGGTAGGCTTAAGTTTAGGGGCCGATGGACGCAAGAGGATTCGGGGAGGGATTATGCGTAGGAATACGCACACAAGATGAAGCACACAGGCGGTTTACCCAGGTTCGGGGCCCTCGTGAGGAGGTAAGAACCCTACTCCTGCTTGTCTGATCTGTATAACAATGGTTTATATGAGAGCTACAAGGTTGCTCCTAGAGCTGTGTCTCCAGAGGAGGAAGAAAGGCTCCAAGGAAGCTAAGGAAAAGTGAGACCCGGTCCGGGTGCTCCTCTCCTGCGCCGTCCTCCCTGTGCGCTACCCCTGGTGCTCCTTATAAAGGGGAGCCCAGGGGACAAGAGATGGCCCACATGTCACTATGCACGGCATGGGTGCAACAATGTTGCCGGACTTGACTACTGGGGTCTTGTCCGCACTGTGCACGCGTCATGGACACGTACTGTCATCACATCACAGGCACTGTGGCCATTCCACCGTCTTTGACTTGTTCCGTGTGGCAGGGGTATCTTGTACTTGTCGAGGGAGCTTATGCCGGTCTGAGCCAGGGGCGTCCCAAGACCCGGCATCTGTGGAGAGTAGTCGATGAAGAGAACCGACATAGACTGTGCCATTGGTGGGCGTCTATGTCGGTCATGGAGTGATGAAGTGCCTCGTATGTCGGCCCGGGCTCGGGAGCGAAGAGCGGGCCGTCCGGGATAACTTGGTCAGCCGACATATGCTATGTCGGCCTGGAGTATCTTGGCAGCCTTGATGCCGGTCGAAGGAGATCTGGGGCGTGCCGAGGTAGCAGTGCTTACCCGGCATAGTGACCCGGGCGCCGGCCCGGCTGGATGAGTAGCTAAGGTGAGTCGACCCGGGAGTGATGCTGCCGTCATAAACCTATGTCGGCATGGCGGGATACAATCATGAGGAGCCGGTGCAGAGGATGTGGCCTATGGGGTACGTCGGTGGTGGAGAATCGGCCCAACCGGGTTAAAGGATCCGGCATAATCCTATGCCGGATCAACGACTGGAATGTCGGCCTGGGCCATGACAACGTTGGCTCAGGCTGCTCTCTTTTGCTTTTCTTTTATCTTAAACGTATTCGCTTGTTGTCTCTTCCTTCTACTGTACCAACTCTGAGGTACCCGGGGTTATATCCCCGACACAACCTGCAATAGTAAAAGCGTTGCAGCCAAAAAATTGGTCAGAACCATATGAATGGATCTGGCAAGTGATACTTATGGACTCATAGAGGAAAACTTCTATCAACTATATGCATATCTGGCTGGTGGAGTTTTGAAGGCTCTTTGGGTAAAGCAAGTTTTATCCTATAAAAACATTTTGACTCATTAAGTGGTAACACTGGGAAACTCCAGCATAACCGTGACAACACTTGGTAAACTCAAATGTGTCAGGTGACTACACACGGTAAACTCCAGTGAATCACTTATTGTTGTTCACTAACAAGTTTTATTTAGAAGTTGGCATGATGAGAATCTTCCGTTGTCTTCCTTGTCCAGCTGCTCAGAATTGTCCGTAACCGGGGACACGGCTATGATCATAGTTTGACACTCTCGAGAGGTTGTGCACTTTCACCACAAGACTCAATCAACCCATTCTGTCCTTGACCCTCATGTAGTGAAAAGGAAAGGAGAAGATTGAGACGAGACCTTTTGGGAATAGTCCCTATTTAGTCAAGATAGGGCCCATCTATCAAGTGGCTGCACAGGAAGCAATTTAAACTTGGAGCAACTTCAAATCTCTTTGATCCTGAGTGGTTGTCTGCAGTGTGATCCATACTCCAAAACTGGAAAATCAACCTCTTCTAGCAACTTTATACTCCCAAAACTGGGGAAATGCTTAAACCAACCACACACCCAGGTAGTTCTTTAACTTAGTTTTTTGTCAAGACATTTATCAAAACAAATATCTTCGCAAGGCTAAGCAATTCTACTAAGTCAAAGGCTACTACAACAACATGGTATGAGAGGGGTGACTATACTACTTTGGGATTTCATAACATAGCATAGCAGTAGTACTCCTATCATTCATACTACTCAAAGATAGCTACTCATGCATAGAAAAAATACCTAGGAAAATTTATGCAGTGAGCATCACTTGCCTTGGCAACAGGTAGAGCAGGAGCAACAACTACTAGAATTCCCGGGTATCTCCGAATAGTCTAATAAAACTAAATCAAGCCACACATAAGCGCACAAAACAATAATAATACATCAAAATATGATATGCATGAAATGCAGTTAAAATCACAAGTAAAATACTAACTATTGTTATCTAGTTTTTAGAAACATGCATGAAGTCAAAATGCATTTAAAACAATTCTTAATATAATGACAACACAAAACAATTCCCAAATAGGGAATAAACATAAGATTTAATACTTCTGTCACATAAAATACATTATAAAAATATGGGACTAGTCTACTGGACAGGGGGCATCTAAACAAAGCTAACACAATTGGATTCACTCAAAAATCTATTTTTAAACTAAAGTTATGACAAATTTACTCAAATATCACATTTGAAATTTGAATAAATTTAATTTAGTCAAAACAGAAAACTAAAACAACAGAAAGATTCTACTCGTTCTAAGGATTTAAAATATAAAAAAATATTTGAATTCGGCCTAACAGAGAAAAAGATATGATAAATCTAAAATGTAGGGGCTTTTCTGCAAAACAGACAGATTAAAACTAATACGGGATAATACTCAGAAAATCCTTGCAGACGTGGCTTCTTCCTATTGGCTGGCACTGCTGACTGGGTGCTGACTTGGCTGCCATGGGTGCATACCGATTCGTTTTAAGTGATCTAATCCTGGCCTTTGGATCTAGATCTGACGGTCAGGGATCTAGGGTTTTATACCTCGCCGGCGTGGTCACCGGAGTTGGATGGAGTGGCGGCGGTGCGTCTTGGGCTCGGGCGTTGCCGTTGCTCCGATGATCCCCTGGGCTTGGGGAGAAGACGACGAGGTGCTTTGCGACGAGGGTAGCACGATGGCGAAGGGGCGTCGCCGGTTGCGCCCTGGATCGGCGAGAAGGCGTGGCCGGAGCGGTACGGGCGGCCGGCGAGCTCGGGTCGACGATGTACTCATTGTTCCGCTGCTCAAAAAAAATCGAGCAAGGCATTAGGAGATGCGCGGGAGAAGGGGAAGGAGGAGGGCCCAGTATTGGCGGCGGGGACTCACGGAGTTGGCCGTAAAAGGAGAGGCACGGCGACGGACCGACGGAGCTCCGACGAGCAAATTTGCGAGCCTGGGGGCGTCTTAGGGGCTAGGGTTTGGGGCAAAAGGAGGAGGGGGAGGCCGGCTTCTTATAGGCGTGCTCGGGTGCCGTTTAATGGCCATTAATGCGAGCAAATGCCGGGGCGGATGTCACGGCCATGGCGAGCTGGCGCGGGCGTGATTTTGGGGACGACGACTGCGTCGTCTTGACTGGTGGGGCCGGCATGTCAGCGAGAGGAGAGAGGAGCGGGGCCGCTGGTGGGCTGGGCTACGCGCGCGCGAGCGAGGATGATGCCGGGCTGGCTCGGCTTGGGCTGGGCTGGTCCCCTTTTTTAACACTTTCTTTTTCAGAAAAACAAACAATGCATATCTTTTGAAATGCACATCCAAATGGAATCTAACCAGTTTGTAAAATTTTGTAAAAAAAAATACCCTTTATCAAAATATACTATTTGGAAACATTTTTAGACAAAAAAAAATAAATTACCAAAAATACCCTTGGCATTTTAAATGGTAATTGGTGATATTTTCCAAAGTCAAAATAGAAATAAATCTTTTCCAAATTATTTGACAAAGTACTGTTTGGAAAGATTATTTAAAATAGAACACTTAGGTACTATTTTGGCCAGCCAATAAACTCATGAAAGTCCAAATAATAAATAGAGCAAACTAGGGACCTTTTATAACATATTCTCAAATAGGGTTTAAAGTGGAAAGAATTTCCAATCTTTGAAAATTTGAATGCAACAAGACAAGAAGATCATGCATGCATGCATGAATTTGGATTTTCAAAACAAAATATATATCATTTTCAAAAAGTTTTTGATTTTTCTAATTTTTCAAAGAGTTGAAAATCCTGGGATGTTACATACTACCACCCTTAAAAGGAATCTCGTCCCGAGATTCGAAGAGGCTAGAAAGAATGGGTTTGAAAACTCTGGGTTTTGACAGCTGGGTGGGCTACCACCCTTAAAAGAAAGTTTTGTAGGTAGTCTAGAATATCAAACTTCAAACTGGATGCTTGAATAAAATGTACCATTCACCAATTCAGGCTCGTTGAATGCTCTTTCCATATGGACATGGTTCACATGTCCCTTCTCAACAGGATTTTCCTTGGCAGCTGCTTCAGTTCTCCATTCAGGGCAGTTGCTTATATAATGTCCCATATTCTTGCACTTATAGCATTATATCTGACTAAGATCTTTCTTTCTGGCGTGGTGATGATTATTCTGACCATTGTGGTTCCCATTGTTGTAACCATTGTGATCGTTGTTCTGGTATTTTCTATTATTTCCATTGCTTCCACCATTATGAGTATGACCATGATGGTTGTGGCCATTCCCACCATGATAGTTGGACTTCTTTGGTGCAGATCTCGAATTGTACTTGTTGTCACTATACTTCCTCTTTCTGTTTTCTGCTTTTTTGATGCTATCCTCCAGTCTGATTGCTTGATCCAGTAGGGCCTGATAGTTCAGGGCGTATGCGATGGTTAGAGGAATTTTCAACTCGTCACACAGTCCCTTGAGGAATTTTTCCTTCCTCTTGCCATCAGTGTCAATGTCTTCAGGAGCATATCGAGACAATGAGTAGAAGTCATCCATGTATTCCTTAAGCATCCTGGTACCCTGCTTCAGGTTTCAGAATTCCTCCTTCTTCAAGTTCATAATGCCTGAAGAGATATGGGCATTACGAAATCCTTCCTTGAATGCTTCCCAAGTCAAATCTTCCAGAGGATGGGTGATTTGGAATGTATCCCACCATTGTGTCGCTGGTCCTTCCAACAGATAAGCGGTAAATCTTACTTTCTCAGTCTCGGTGCATTCACATTTCACCAGGTCCTTGTTTACTGAACGCAGCCAATCGTCCGCCACAATTGGCTCAGTTGCATTGGAGAACTTGGTAGGTCTTAGCTTCAGAAATCTTTCAAGCATGTCCACTTGAGGAGGAGGTGGTGGTGGTGTATTCTGGTTATTTAGAAATTGTGTCATCATCTGCATCAGTTGTGTCTGGGCTGCCATCATCTGCTGCATCATGGCCTCAGTGTTGTTGTTGTTTTCGGGATCACGTCGAGGAGCCATCTGTGGGTTTTAGCATAGATGAGCAAAAGATAGACAGATCTAGGAGGAATACTTCTACCCATACAAGAAATTAACACAATCAACCAAAGTCGTTAAACTCAAAACATCTTTTGAGAAAACCAAACTAATCGTTTTGGAACGAAGCACGCCAAGGTTATGGAAAAAAATATATGATTGTACTGCCATACCACAATTTGATAGGTCAATACACTATCGGGATCTCGTTATTCTAATAAATAGGTGGTCTAGTCTATCTCCTTCTTGAGCGCATCGAGTTCTTTTCCTTCATTTCCTAAGCTCTTCATGTTGTCCTTGAGTGCTTTTGGAAATTCAGTCTCACAATGTAGAGTCATGGTCATCACTGGTACTTTCTTGATGGATTCGATGAGATTGGTCATCTAAAGATGAGAGAAGATACTTAGAAAGCAATTAGACAAGATGGTTACAAGAATTATGTTAGAAAAGTTTTTGGATGAAGAGAAAATAACTTTTAGTCCTATGGGCTTGCTTATTTCTAACCAAACTTAGGGTTTCAAACCTATAGGCAACATAGTGCTCTGATACCATCTGTAGCGGACCTGCACTTAAAAATAGGCAAGATCCCTGTGTATAGTGCTAGTCCCTGGATCGAATCGCTAGCACACAAAGTTTACGATGAATACCATAACATTGTATCAATTTATTACACGAGTGATCCATAAGTTTTAAATATTCATTACAAGGTGCATAGCTCGAAGCTAGCTTTGAAAGAGTTGCAGCGGAATTAATAACATAAAGCATGGAGTACTCATCATCTTGATGCAGCCACAGGCGAGCATGTTGGTTGAAGACTCAAAACCCTTATTCGTTCCTTACTCAGCGTCAGGACAACCTGCAATAGTAAAAGCATTGCAGCCAAAAAATTGGTCAGAACCATATGAATGGATCTGGCAAGTGATACTTGTGGACTCATAGAGGAAAACTTCTATCAACTATATGCATATCTGGCTGGTGGAGTTTTGAAGGCTCTTTGCGTAAAGCAAGTTTTATCCTATAAAAACATTTTGACTCATTAAGTGGTAACACTGGGAAACTCCAGCATAACCGTGACAACACTTGGTAAACTCCAATGTGTCAGGTGACTACACACAGTAAACTCCGGTGAATCACTTATTGTTGTTCACTAACAAGTTTTATTTAGAAGTTGGCATGATGAGATTCTTCCGTTGTCTTCCTTGTCTAGCTGCTCAAAATTGTCCGTAACCGGGGACACGACTATGATCATAGTTTGACACTCTCGAGTGGTTGTGCACTTTCACCACAAGACTCAATCAACCCATTCTGTCCTTGACCCTCATGTAGTGAAAAGGAAAGGAGAAGATTGAGACGAGACCTTTTCGGAATAGTCCCTATTTAGTCAAGATAGGGGCCATCTATCAAGTGGCTGCACGGGAAGCAATTTAAACTTGGAGCAACTTCAAATCTCTTTGATCCTGAGTGGTTGTCGGCAGTGTGATCCATACTCCAAAACTAGAAAATCAACCTCTACTAGACGACAAGCAAGGCGGAGGAAAGTCCCTGGCGAACTCGGGGACTAATGATGGTGGAATACCCAACCGGGTAGGCCCAGATGTGCGGGTTGGACCACAAGACCCGGGTGGCCTAGCAGCCAACCCGGAAGATCATATCAGGGGAGGCCAAGTACGCAACCCGGTGGGCCAACTCGACTTAGGTCCGGGTTGGCAGAAGACGGCGACAATGATGAAGATTGTTCTACAAGTAACCTAGCTTCACCCGCAGATGTTGGATGAGATCTTAACCACCCCGGACGCCCTGTAAAACCCTAGCCGACTAGATATATAAAGCCAGCTAGGGGGAAACCCTAGAGGACAATCTCTTTTCCACCACCTAGACACCTTGCGTCGTAGTCGATCTACGCTCCTGCGCAACCCACCATTGGCACACCTTGTACAACCCATTGATTTAATCCAATCTAGCTGGAGTAGCTCTTTACCTCACCAAGAGGGGCCGAACCTAGGTAACTCGCGTGTGTCGACCAGGGTTTGGATTTCGGCCGACAAAACCGAAATCCCAGCGAAATTCGTCCATTTCGGTAAGACCCGGTAAATTTATTTCCCGGCCAAAACATTTCGGCCTTATTTGAATTTTTGGGCCCAATCCAGCCACCGGCCCAATCCGCTTGCCTCTCAGCTCATATAGAAAATACAAACGGAGCTGCAAACCCTAATATTAGTCAAATTCCCCAACTCAAAGCGCCGCCGCCAGATGTGCTCGAGCCGCCGCCTCCTCCTCCTGATGGCTATCGAGCAAAGGATGTGCGCGTCTGGCTTGCAGGGCGCGGGCGCGGGCGTCTCCTCCTCCTCCTGATGGCTCGAAGCCCCGTGAGTGTCTTCGCTCTCTTCCATGGCGTGGATGCGCTCGTCCGGCCGGCCGGAACGGCACTGGACCGTGCGCTGCCTGGATTGAAGTACTAAATCGAGTTGCTTTTTGGAGTATAATCAACTGGAGCGATTCGTGGCTGTACAAGCAATCAATTGATTTCATCTTGGTTTGTCTTTATTCTAGTTATTATAGATTTTAATTATCTGGGACAATTTCGGTCATTTTTCGTTCAAAATTCGCTCATTTTTTGTTCAGAAATTCAAATTTTAGAGTGAGCATTTCGTCCGGATTTTGCCGAAATTTTTCCGAAAAGCCGAATTTCGCCCATTTCGCCCAAGGACGGTAAATTTTGCATAACGAAATCCAAAACCTTGGTGTCGACCCCCCGTGATTCCAATGTCTCCTTGCTCCGCAAATCATCTAAGCCATGCGATGGCATCTGTCTCGAAAACCCCTTGACACTGTGCGTAGTTAGTTTGGCCAAGTGATTGCTCATGTCTCCAAGAGAGAATATTTATGCTAGATAGTTGGTTCATGCCCCCTCATGTGCCTGGGCACGAGGGATAGAAACGTCTAAGGACGACGATGTGATGTTGCAACTAAGGGGAAAATAGCGGTGTTTATGTCTACGTGATTATAAATATTGGTTGCATCATACACTTTACTTAATGCAATTGTCTGTTGCTTGCAACTTATTACCGATGGGTGACAGGCTGAATAGCGATCCATAGGTGGACTTTTTAGGCAAAGATGCAGTTGGACTCAACGGTCTTAGTTATTTTTTGTGATGCCTACATGAATATTACCATGAACACTTTGATATAGCTAGATTAAGTTTGTGTCATAATATTGTCAATTGCTCAATTGTATTTTGTTTACCCGTCATATGAATGTTTTATTTATAGGAGAGACACCACTAGTGAACCCATGGCCCCCGGTCCATCTTTTTACATTGTGTACAACCTCGTTTACTCTCTTTTCATATTCACTTGCTCGCTGGTCCGTTTCCATAAATTCATTCACTACACTATACGTTTAACCGCTTTGTTTTCAACAGACCGGGAAGATTGAGAACCTTCCTGCCATTTGGGTGCAAAGTAATTGTTTGAGTGTGTGCAGGTCCACGTTCGTCAATGGTTAAGCGCCATAGATCGTTGACGTGCACCTCGTTGTTGATTTCAAATTTATATTGGTTCGATTAAACCTCGGTTCTTAATTGAGGGAAAACTGCTACTTGCTACACCATCACCTAGCCGTGGCCTCGTCCTCTCCGACTCACCCACTCATCTTCTCCTTCATAAATCCGCCTCCTCCGGTCTACAACCCCTACCTTGCAGAACTATGGGCACAGATGGATAAGTACATGGAGAACGGGTATCAGGACACTTCGTTAGACGAGGACGAGGATCCGACCACCACTGTGAAGGAGCAGCCGCATGGCGCCGAGGACGAGGAGCAGCCGGCCACCACCGCCGAGTAGGAGGAGCAGCCGACTTCCATTGATCATCAACAGAGTCTGGTTGGTGAGTTTTCTCGCGCATCACCCTTCCTCACGTGAGTGAGAAAGGCTGATTCTGACACCCGTCTCTCAGGGTAGATATTTGTCGCTGACATGCAGGCGCCACACAGTCCTAGAGCACGCCTGAGCGCTCTTTGTCCCGCTCTGGACGCGAAATGGCATGACATGAATCAAATCATCGCGCCAGTTCGCGTCCGACATGGTGGTGACATGTCTAGATGGATCACATTGGTTTTTTGGCTCGGTTAGAGAAGGTCGTAAAAAAACTTGCTTACAAATGGGGCTGATTACAATAGCTTTGGAGCTCATTTGGAGCACTCTTTTGATGAAATTTCACAAAAGTGCTCGGATTGATCAAATTATCATGACATGTCTAGATGCCGCTATGTCTTGTCATTTTACAGTCCAGTCTTGTCAAATGCAGGGTTTGGCAAGAGCCGAAGCAATCTCTCCCGCATGTTCTACTTCCTCAGATTGTTAAATGTTCACGATCTACTCGTTGGGGTTAAATTTTCTCATTGCAGTTCCCATTGCGTTCTCACCAATCTCTCCCGTCATGTGGTTTCCATCGCAAAGGGTCCTTTTACGCGATACATAGGCATGTTCCCGTGAAAATTACCGGATGTGATGGATTTTCTAGCTGTGTAGATACCTTCGTTTTTTCTCCCGAGATTCATCCGAATTTCAAAAAGTAATCTAAGATTTGAACTGCAAGCTTGGTCAAAATATTCAAAGAGAAACTGTTCTAATTTAGGTTCTCTAGCTAGTACTATGAGCGGTAGATCGAGACATAGAAAATTCGATTATTTGAGACATTGGCATAAATGGCCACGCATGCAAATTTGAACATGTACATTTTGACGAAATTAACCAAACAAAATTCGAAAAAGCTCAAAAAGAAATTAATTAAGGTACGTAGTCAGGCTAGTAAGACTACGTGCTGTAGACCCAAAGATGAATTGATTAGGCGAGACCTAGCTTGGCATCAACGGCCGCCATGCATGCAAATTTGAAACATTTTGAAATGCATGAACCAAACAAATTCGAATTTTTTCAAAAGAAAATTTGACAAAATTGGGCAGAGAATCCTTTTACGCGACATGCATGGTGGTCCCGTGAGAAATACCGCATTCGAAGGATTTTCTCGCTTTGTAGATAAATACTTTCGCTTTTCTTCTTCTCACGTCGGTCGGATTTCAAGAAGTAAACTCAGATTTGACCAGCTAGCTCTCTCATCAAATCCGGGAGAAACCGTTCTAACACAGGTGCTGTAGTGAGTAGGACTATGTGCGGTAGGCAAGAGGAAAAAACAATTATTCGAGACCTTCGCATGAATGGCTATGCATTCAAAGTTGAACCCATTTTGAACTGAACCAAACGAACTTCGAAAAATCAAAAGAAATAGTTTGAACTTTCGCAAAGAGCAATTGTACGTACATTGCATGCATGGTTCCCATGAAAAGACACCGGATGTGAAGGATTCAAAACCTTGTCAACAATGACCAATGCATGCAAATTTGAATCCTTTTGAAACGAAATTCACATATTTTCAAAACAAGACACATGTTACACTTGCGCAAAGAGTCAAGTTACGTGACATGCACGGTTCCCGTGAGGACACCGGATGTAACCGATTCAAAACCATGGCATGAATGGCCATGCATGCAAAATTGAAAACATTTTGAGAAATGAACCAAATAAATTTCGAAAAAATTAAAATAAACATGCTAAACTTGCGCAAAGAGTGTCATTTTACGTGACATGCATGGCCCCGTAGAAAATACCGGACATGAAGGATTTTCTCGTTTTGCAGATATATACCTTTGCTTTTCTTCTACTCAGATCCATGACCGAATTTCAAGAAGTAAAACTTAGATTTGAAGTGCTAGCTTGCCCATAAAATTCGGCATAAACTGTTGTAAGGTCCTCTAGCTAGTAGGAATACGTGCGATAGGCAAGAAGAAAATTTGATTATTCGAGACCTTGGAATGAATGGCCATGCATGAAATTTTGAACCCATTTTGAAATGAACCAATGCAAGAAAAAATCAAAAATATTCAAATTATGTTAAACATGCGCAAAGAGTCCTTTTATGCGTCATGCATGGTCCCATGAAAAAGACCGGATGTGAAGGATTTTCACGCTTTTGTAGATACCTTAGTTTTTTCTCTTACGAGATTCGACCAAATTTCAAGAAGTAAATTCAGATATGAAACCATTTTGAAACGATCAAAAGGAACTTCGACAAATAATCAAAACTGACATTTTGAACTTTCGCAAAGATTCCTTTTACGTACACTACATGCATGGTTCCCAAGAAAAATACCGGATGTGAAGGATTCAAAAAGTTGGCATGAATGTCCATGCATGCAAATTTGAAAACCGTTTTGAAATGACGAACTATACAAAATTCAGAAAAACAATCAAAAGAGATATGTTAAACTTGCGCAAAGAGTCATTTTACGCGGATTTTGTGGATGGGCGTGATTTTCCATGCATGTAATTTTAAACCCATTTTGACATAAACGAAAGAAAATTTTGAACCCACTCGTGCCCGGCTTGCAGTGTCAGGACAGCCTTTCTCTGACATCGCACGACTTCAACTCGTGATCTCTACACTGCATTCTCATTGTCTCTTTTTTTTCTCTCTGCCTGTCCTTTAATTTGTAAGTGCTCCTAACTAGGAGCCTATGAGTAGTGTAGTACTTCTAGCTCTTCAAGTCTTTATTTTTTTACTCCATTTGTAGGCTTCTAGGAGAAGGAAGAGGGGATATGGAAAACTCTTTTTTTTATTATTATCTCATTGTCGGACCTCGCCATCAAACGTCCGGGGGTGGGCCAACCATTGTATGAATGGACATCGTGTCCAACATTTTGGATGGCCAAATCCATACCTTTTGTTTTTCTTCTCTGAGATGCGACCGAATGTCAAGAAGTAAACTCAGCTTTGAACTACCAGCTTGGTCATAAAATTAGATAAGTCGCTCTAACTAGTAGGACTATGTGCGACAGGCAAGAAGAAATTCCAATTTGTTCGAGACCGTTGCATGAATGCATGGCCATGCATGCAATTTTGAACACATTTTAAAACAAACCAATCAAAATACAAATTTTGTTAAACCTGCACAAAGAGTCCTTTTACGCGATATGCTCGGTCGCATGAAAATACCGGATGTGTATGATTTTATCGCTTTGTTTTTCTCTTATGAGATTTGGCCAAATTGTCTGAAGAAGTTAAGTAATCTCAGATTTGAATTGCAAGGCTGGTCAAACAATTCGGCAAAAAAATTCTAATGTAGGTGCTCTAGCGAGTAGGAGTATGTGCGGTATACACAAAGAAATTACAGATATTCAAAACCTAGGCATGAATGGCCATGCATGCAATTTTGAACCCATTTTGAAACGAACCAAGCAAAATTCGGAAAACGAAAAATCAAATTTTATTAAACCTGCACAATAGTCCTATTATGCGATAGGCGTGGTTCCCATGAAAATTACGGGATGTGAATGATTCTCTCGCTTTGTAGATACCTTTGTTTTTTCTTCTCCTAAGATTCTCGGCCGAATTTCAATAAGTAAACTCGTATTTGAACTGCAAGCTAGGTCATAAAACTTGGGAGAAACCGTTCTAATGTAGGTGCTCTAGCTAGTACTATGGGCAGTGGATTGAGACACAGAAATTTCTATTATTCGAGACATTGGCATGAATGGCCATGCATGGAAATTTGAATCCATTTTGAAATGAAGAAAGCAAAATTCACAAAAAACTCAATAGAAATATGTTAAACTTGCGCAAAGGGTCTTTTAAGAGATATATAGGCATATGTGGTTCTCGTGAAAATTACCGGATGTGAAGGATTTTCCCGCTTTCGAGATACCTTTGTTTTTTATCCTCCCGAGATTCATCCGAATTTCAAAAAGTAAACTCATATTTTCTACGTGCTATAGATCGACAAGAAGAAAAAGTTCAAATATTCAACCCCTTTGTATGAGTCGTCATGCCGCTAACTTTGACAGCAATTTAAAACCAATCGAAAAAATTAGAAAAAAGGAAAACTCCAAGCCTTCATTACTGTGGCAGTTTGAAAATAAGAAGGTGTTCTCAAAAAGAGGTACTCCTACCATGTATTGCTTATCTGGTTTTGGTATGGTAGAGTACAACCTGGACATGTACAGAAAGTAGTACAACTTCTACACATGGTGGTACAAGATGATTGTTCCGGGTATACCAAAAGGAGCAAGCAAATAGAGTTAAGGTGGTGTTTGTCATGGTAATTTATTTGACTAGACACAGTGATTCCTTGGGTTCCGTACTAGCTTGCTCTTCGCTTATTTTATATCCGCTCCTGGGCGAGAGGCTTGACATCTTTGTTCCACTCATTCCCTTTCGTCCTCCCTTGTAGACCCCTCTAAAAATCCCTCCTTCGGTCTTGTCTCCCCTTTCCTCTAGCAATGTACCCGGGCAACCAGCTGCCGGCGAGAGAAGACAAGCAAGTTGTCGATGGCTTTAGCTTCAATCTGAAGCGCCCCCGTCATAGGGGCGAAGAGAATCGTTCAACTTCCAATCCAAGCGGGAACAAAGCCGCCATTCCTGCTGCTACCTCACCTTCCTCTTCGAGGTTTATTGATCACCTGCCTTCCATTTTTATGCACCAAAATGAGGTGGGCAACCTCCATTGGTTTTTTCTTACTCTTCCGATGTCCATAATACTAATGAATTTCCCATGCTGCCGAAGATCTGGAATGTGCGAACACATTTGCTTTGGCTGCAGCTCAAAAACCTCCGAACCGATTTGGCGGAGAAGGCGTAGGAGGTCTCCAGCCTTATAGCTAGTGGCGCGGTGATGTTGACCGAGTTGGCGAAGAAAGCGCGGGAGGTCTCCAGCCTTATAGCTAGTTTGGCGGTGAAAGCGCATGAGGTCTCTAGCCTTAGAGCTAGTGTGGCGGTGATGGCGGCCGAGTTAGCGGCGGGGGAGGCGGAGACCTCCATATAGCCGTTTTATAATTACGTTTTATTTGTTTCCTTAAATTCCATAAGTGGTAGATGCAGACATGACTTGTCGGTGCCCGATCCCTTTGCTGCCTCATTGAACTTTAGAATGTATTTGTAATATCTGTATGGTTCCGTTATCGATCAATTGAATTTGAACCATGTACAACTTGAAAACCTTCCCTTGGGAGCACTTCATGTCAACATTAGGCTTTGTCCATCTAGGAGAACTGTAGTGCTTCTATAGTTCGAACTCTGCATTGCTTATTTTGTCCATCACTGAACTTCTGGTGGGTGGTGATGATGCCGCATTGGATCAATTCTGATATTAGTTTTTTTTTGCGACTCATTCTCTGAGTTTTTTTTCTTAGTTTTACCCCGCTCGCAACATTCCTCCGTTTCCGTCTGGTCAAGCTCGTTAACCGCTAGTGCGACTCTCTGCTGTTGAGTCACAATGTGTGGGACCCTCACTATGACCAATGGGGTAACTTTGGCAGTGGTTTTCTTGCCCGCCGCCCCCAACATAAAGGGTCCACCCTGCCATGCAATCGAATAACACAAACCATTCTTTCTCTCTTCTCCCTCGAAAATGTGGTGGAGCCCGGGCACCCCGAAGAGCCCGTTATCGCCGCTGTCAGACTCGGAGGTGTACTCAGCTTATACGATGCACGCCTATTACGAGGACGAGTGGGAGGAGCGGGAGGCGGAGCAAGGGGCGGAGAAGGGGTTGCGCAAGGAGCACGGGTTTTCCGCACTGCCCAACAAGAAGGAGGAGGAGTAGGAGAAGAAAGATCTTCCGCCACAGTCCCCGGTCAACGAGTACGGGGCATCAGAGTCGGAGGATGAGCCCTACTCGAATGAACAGTGTGGGCCTGCATTCATCGACCAAACGCCCACGGCCATCAACGAGGACGTCTCTGGCAACTTTGAGGAAGACTCCGACTCCGAGGAAGACTCCGACTCCGAGGACTCCAACGACGAGGACTCTGACGCCTCCAAAGTCACGTCATGAATGTTGCTATATTAATATAGTAGGGCCAAAGCCTGTTTCGAGGAAGGCGCGATGAAGAAGACAAAGTAGTATTTCATGTTTTTTAGGGTTTGTTTACCCCATCGAGTTAATAGTTTTTTGCTATCACTAGAAGAAAAGTTGCTTTTTACCATGCTCGATTTTCGTGGTTAAAAGTTTTCTACCACGGACGGCATAAATCGTGGTAGATGGGGCGTGCATCAACCACGAAAAAGTCGCCGTGGTAGATGAACCTAACGGACACATGGAAAACACCGTTAAGTCCGCCGTGACGCCGTCATCTATTTCTACCACGTTTGCCGACCGTAGTAGATAGTAGGCCCAAGTAAGGCGTGTAAGAGTTACATGGGCCGGTCCATCAAGCATTAGCGGGCCGGCCCGTCAAGCTTTAGCAGACCAGCCCGTCACCGGACCATTTACCTGATGAGGGACGGCCCGCAAACCATGTGGGCAGGCCCATCAGGATTACGTATATCGGTCGCGAAACTTGTGGACCGGGCCATGTATCTGATGTGGGCCCGTCCATGGAACTTAAGTAGGCCAACCCGTGAACTTAGACGGGCCGTCCGTTAAAAGCTTTGCGGGCCAGCTCGTTTAGTTAAATGGGTTGGCCGTCTAAAGCCCATGGATCGTTTGACCGCATATGCCTCATGTTGGGCTATATGGTTGGTGCTTGATAACCCACAAATGTAGGGGATCGTGTGTAGCCTTTTCGATAAATAAGAGTGTCGAACCCAACGAGGAGCTAAAGGTAGGATACGTATCCTCTCAAGTTCTATCAACCATTGACACAACTCCACGCACCACTAGATGTTTAGTCTATGTAGGAAATAAATCTATAAGGAACAATACGGGTGTGAAACAATAGTTTTACAATATAATAACAGTACGAAAGTAAAGTTAGTTGCTGCATCAATAAGGTAACATAAAGTAACAGTATCATGAGTGTGGAAAAGTGTTGGAAAGTGTGACGGGATTGTCCAAGATTAATTAGTGAAGTTACTTAGTCCATCATCTTCGATGCAGTTTTCTATGCGGGAGAGGTAAATATATATGTACTCAACTACTTGTGAGTACACATACTATATGATTGGAACATTAGCAAGTTTCCGCAAATACTAACAATTCATTAAGATTCCCCCAACCATAGCATTAAGTTTAAGGTCCTCTTTATCCCATACATGTAAGATTCAGGCTCGAGTTCTTAGGTTTTTGTCAATCCGGCAGAACTTCCCCTTTCTTCTTACACATACTACAAACCCTATGATGATGATCCATGCGCGCATAAATATAATGGCACCGAAGGACTGTACTGTATCAACATACAACTCGAATAAACCAAAGATATTCAACTATCCAACCATAGGACAAAGTAAACTACACAAACATGACATAGATCATAATATAATAATTTATAGCTTCAAACACCATGTTTACATATATGGTACAGAGGTGTGTGGGAGGATGAACCACTGTAGCTACATGGAGATGGCAATGGAGATGGCGGTGAATATGAAGAAGGTGCAGCGAGGAGCGCAGGGCGGCGCAGGGACTCCCCCTGCACCGCTGGCCATCATGTGGTACGCCGCCCCTTAGCCTCCTTCCTCCATGGATTCTTGGTGAAGTAGGGAGCCCTCCCCCATGGAGATGTGATCCATGGGGGAGGCAACAACGTGGCTTTGGTGGCTGGAATTCGTGGGTCTTGGGTGTCCTCCACAACCTAGGTTTCCTCCCATTATATACCTTTTTGGATTTCCGTCCCATTTAGGGTTTCAGTAGATCGGGCTTATCTCGGTCGTCCAGATTCGGATTGGGCCGCATTATATGTCCATATTCATTAGGAGAAAATTCCCTACAACTTTTGCGACCAAGCTTTTTTCATTTGACGTAATCGTCTGCCCGGTACTTGACAATCTTCAAAAAGAGTGTTCAGACAGATTTCAGGAAAGTCCCAATTCGACTCCAACAAGATTTCCTTTTGTATTTTTGATAATTCCTACACATCAAAGGTGTAAAACAAGAACATTGTGCACTTTTGTAACTATTAGTAGGTTAGTCCAAATAAATCATAAACTTAATATAAATACAAGTGTTAAAAGCATAAAAATAGGATGAAACAATCAAAAATTGTAGATACGTTTTGGACGTATCAGTGCTTTAATTTTAAATGGGCCGGCCCACTTGTCCTGAGCGAGCGGGCCTGCTTTTATTAATAAAGCAGGCCATTTCACGTTTAGGAAGCTGGAACGGTAGTGTTCTACTGTGTACGGCTGCTGACAAATACAGATAGCAGCAAGTGTGCAGAAATGCACAAATGATGCAGGAAAAAATATTACATCAACTATGCTAAATATATTACAGACTCGGAAAAAATAATAATAATAATATCAGTATGACAATTGCATCCGAGATTTTTGCTCGAATGATATACGAAGAATCGGTGTTTTGACAAGCTTTCATGTAACTTGTGGCTCAACATTAGAGCTGCTGATGAGATCTTTAAGTAGTTTGTCAATCAAAGCTTGCTTATTTTTTAATTCCTGTACCTCTTGGAGTGTTATGGTGATTATATCAATTGGATCTTGAAGTGCAGAGGCAACATCTCTTTCATCTGAAATAACTGGGAATGTGGTGGTCATGGGGTGATGAGAGCCATAGCGACAGTCACTGCTCTGTGAAACGACCTCATCACTTGATGTAGCTTCTGAATTCATAGCTGCTGAAACTAAAATAAAAAGAGTTACAACATACCAGAGAAACAAGACACCAAGCAGATTGTCAAAGACTTTAAAATTGTCATTGGCCTCATACCACAAAGCAAGCAATCAACTAGATTACTTCATAGACACTAACCTAAATACAAGTGTATCAAACATGAACAATTAATAAATCAACTAGACATTGTGTGCCTCATAAACTAGCCAGATCACTGGACAACGGAAATCTCTTACGTAGTCAAAAGAGGCGCACACGCTTACATAATGTCCTTGACGCTAATAGACACCACGAGCATTTACTCTTAAAAAGAAATCAGTAATTAAACATTGTGTGCCTCATATGAAGTAGAAAACTATGTCAGATCATTGTACGGTCTGAGAAACAATAGTTGGACGCACCGAAAAGAGGGAATTCTTGTTTATGCTGCGTACAACTATTGGATCTACAACTGTCAAAGGGGACATTGTTTTATCATTGGATGACTCATATAGTGCCGCAGATAAACAAGCACTTTGCATCATATAAACTGGAAGACCATTGCAACATATATATCCTACACATATAGAGTATATGAAAAGCGTACGAAGTGCACAATGGTCCTTATGATCCTTGTGTATGCATTATGTTGGATAACATAATGTGACATTGTTCTAATCATCAGCGAACTAAGATAGTGCTACAGAGATACAGGCAATTGAACAAGATAACCATGTTGCACTAAAAACAAGGGACTTACAATTGCTCTTTGTTGAGTTTCCCAGGAGCTCGTATTGTTTTCAATACAATCTTTGAAGGCGTCCACTGCATCCAGTACTTGCACTAGTAGGAAAATGCCTACCGCTGGCGCACCTAAATAGCCTACCGCTGGTGAACTGCATGTGCGCCAGAGGTATAGTCGCCAGTGGCAACTGGTTACCGCTGGCGAACAGGCGTTTGCCAGCGGTAAGGCAACTTACCGCTGGCGCACCAAAATAGTGTTCGCCAGTAGTAGGAATTTCAGAATTTAAAAAAATTCCTTTGCATTGCACACCACTAGTAAGTAATTAGGAATTAAAAAAATAAAAACCATATTAATTCATCTATTTATCGAATACATTCATACAGTTCATTATTCGATAGTTTCAATACACCATTACATCAATCAACATAAGTCTATAGAATTTTAAAAAATGATGGCCGTCGGCACATGCCAGTAGGTGAAGTGATATGAACACCAGCCTTGATGCCTAGAGATAGCAATAGAGGAAACACATCACATGTAGAAATTGCACCAGAAGCAGCACATTGGAACAAAACAAAATACATTGGAGTACAACAGTAGCACATCAGGGCAGCAATATGATGAATTTGTATTATCACTAGTACAAGAATTCATGAAATAAAAGCTCAATAACATGTAAATACAATGCGGGTCAATCCAACATATCATTCAGGACAATGCACGCAATCTGCTATCAGCGAAATGCACTTGCATGCCCATATAATTACAGTGTATAGCAAATGTTTGCAAGCAAGCAAGTAATCCTACCAAGCCAAGTTTGAGTATACAGCAAGCAAACTGAAATTTTGAAACAAGTAAGAAACATCAACCGACTAGGGGAACTAAGTAAGAAACATCAACAACATCTGAGGGTAGCTAGCTTCAGTGACATGGACGGCTTCAAGCCAACAAACAACATTAGCTCTAGCTTAAATCTCATGGGAACAAATAGCTCTCGTCATGGGAACAAGCAGCCCACACTTATGAAAAGTAAGTATTGGTGAGTGTTGTATGTGGTCCTAAAATTAGTATTGCCCAAAGTCTGCAAAACTGGTACAATTTTCAATCTAATAAACTAAGATGTGCATAATTTTTAATTGAATGAAGATGTTCACAGTTGAAGAAAGTTAGCCCTTCATTCACATAAACTCCATGTTTTTCTAATGCATCTTTTAATGAGATATATAATTACAACATTTTAATCAGTAGAACTTGTGTAAGAAACTCAATGCTTCATAGCTTGCAAAGGCTTCTGGACAATGGACACCACAGAAAATGCACAAGCAAAATTTTGTCGAACTGAAAGGAGACAAATACTTGAATAAACAAAAAACCAAATTACATCTACCAAAACGAAAGTCCCTGGAAAACTAGGTTGTTCCAGTGATGAATTACTAGAACTAATCTCATAAACTTCAATTCACTACAAACCATAATCCTGTATACGCTAGAACCGAGTGGATTGCAGCTAATAACAATTCAAATGGAAAGCATGACTTAGAGATCTGGAAGCACTACTGACCACCAAATCAAAGATTTAATAGCACAGTTACCATCAGGCACGCATACTAATTCTAACATATTCTGTTGCTACAACAGAAGTGCAATAGGAATTCTACACTCTCAAGTCTCGATAACCTCTTTAGGAGTTAAACAGAAACAAGCAAGTGGCAGCTTCGAATACCTTGCCCAAGGGAGACCTGGCATACCCAGCGACGAACCTCAGCAGGCTCGAATCGCCTGGCCCGAACAGATTGCTCGGCCGCAGCACGCACGTCCGCATCCCTTCGTTCACATCCGCACTCAGCACCATCATCTCCACCTGCGCCCTCAGCTCGCTCACCGCATTCCCGAACTGCATCCACAGGCCGAAGCCAAAAGCAGGGAACAATCAGTGCGTGGTAGCACCAAATTCCCCAAAGCCGAGCAGAAGCAGGCAGCAATCGGCCACACCACTACACCAACATCGAGTGAACAGCCACCGAGATCACACACACCTTACTACTCTGCCGGGGCTGGGGCAGTCACCGACGGGGCGGACTCTTTGTAGCGGACCTGCACTTAGAAAATGGCAAGTCCCTGTGTATAGTGCAAATCCCTAGATCGATTCACTTGCACACACAGTAACAATGAATATCACAACATTGTATCAATTATTACAAGCGAATCCAGAACTTAGGAAAAATATTCGATTACAACTTGCATAGCTTATAGCTAGCTTGAAAGAGTAAAGCAGCGGAAAACAAATATTTATTCTTCATTGAGCCTCCATCATCTTCATGCAGCCACAGGCGAACATGTTGGTTGAAGACTCGAAACCCTTAGCGATACCTCACTCTTCGTTGGAACAACCTGCAACAGTAAAAGCGTTGCAGCCAAAAGATTGGTCAGAACCATATGAATGGATCTGGCAAGTGACACTTTGTGGACTCGTAATGGAATAACTCTAATAACCTATATGCATATTTAGGCTGGTGGAGTTTGAAGGCTGATTTGCATAAAGCCAAATTGTAGCGACCTTGCCTGTTTAAAATATGGCCAAGATCCCTGTGTTCTGTGCTAGTCCCTAGATCAAATAGCTAGCACCACAGTTCAAGATGTAATATCATGCAAATGCGTCTATTATCTATTACATCGAGGATCCAGAAGGATAAAACATTACAAGTTGCATAGCACAAGGCTAGCGTATTACAAAGCTCAGCAGCGGAAAACATATAATAGCATGGATCCCTCATCATCTTCATGTGCCACAGGCAGACATGTTGGTTGCAGACTCGAAACCTATTGCGATGGTAAAAGCGTTGCAGCCAAAAATTGGTCAGAACCATTTGAATGGATCTGGCAAATGATAGTTGTGGACTCATAAAGGCAAACTTCTAACATCTACATGCATATTTGGCTGGTGGAGTTTAAAGGCTCTTGCGCAAAGCAATATTTGTCCTACACTTGTAAAACATTTCTTTTAAAACCAACTATTAATGAGATAAACATGGGATGAAAACCAATATCTCTTCTACCCTTGTTCACCCATCAAATTTTATTCTGAAATTGGAATGAATGAGATTCTTCTGTCAACCACCTTGTTTAGTTACTCAAATTGTCCATAACTGGGGACACGGCTAAGATCTTAGTTTGGTTTACTCTCGAGAGTTTGTGACACTTTCACCAGTTGACTTCATGAACCCATTCTGTCCTTGACCTTCTTGAAGTGAAAAGGAAAGGTGAAGATAAAGACGAGACCTTTGGGAAACAGTCCCCTGTTCCTCTGGCAGACCCATACAAGACATTCATCTGCTGCGAACTGCCGGAATCAGGTTCCTAGAACTTAATTAGTCAAGGCAGAGCCATAGTACCAAGTGGCTACACTGGAAGTAAACTAGACATGGAGTGACATGAAATCTCAAACCCTAGGTGGCCTTTCACAAGTGCACATATTCAGGTAAAACCATGGAAATGGCCCTGAATAGCCACTCAACTTCGCCTCCATCATACGGAGCAATACCACCTAGGTAGTTCATTAATTTAGTAGAATTTTTCTTAACTCAACTACAATAAAACACTTCAGTTTTGCAGCAAGCAATTCCACTAAAATAAATAGGTCACTAGTCAACTACATCATGTGACTAGCCTACAGGTTTGCATAGCATATAAGTATTACAATAGTAAGCCTAACATGCCTACTGATAAAATAGTCTACAATGCAGATATAGTAAAATAGTAGGTCATTTATGCTGGAGTATCACTTGCCTTTTGGAACTTGTCGTTGCTCAAACACTCTTTTCAACGTAACTCGTAGCTCTCCGTTCAATCTATACAGTACAAACAAATAGCAATCAACAAACAATACAACAATCAAATAATTCAAACATAAGAGCAAACATGGACAATAGCTAAGGTAAGTAGGTTGATGGTCCAGGTTTTAATACATGATTCAATATGCAAATAGAATCAATGCATTTGGGTTGAGGCTTTCCATTAAAAGTCAAGGGGTGGTCAAGAGTCAACTTTGGATATTTTAAATTTTACATAGGTTAGAGTGGTGTTCCAAAAGTGTCAATATGGTTTTCATACTGAAATTGGTCAAAGGGTTTTTGGCCAAGGTTTGCAAAACAAGTTATAAATAGATTTTAAACCAAAATCAACATTCCTATGGTGGAATGGTTCTAACAAAGTTAGATTTTGGTTCTAATGGACAGAGGACATAAATTTAAGTCATTTTCCAGAAGAAACTAATTTAAAATAATTTATAGATTTAAAGTTATGACAAAAATACACAAATTGAGTTCTCTGATTTTTTGATCATCAAAATAATGCTCAAAAATATTATAAAACAGAGGAACTATATTGCACATATTTTAAGGTTTCTAAAAATATTTTTCTTGCAATTTTTTGACTTATAGAAATAAAGTTATGTTAAAATTAATCAAATCACACATTTGAAATTTTAATAATTTAAACTAACTCAAAACAGAAAACTAAAACATCAGAAAGATTCTACAAGTTCTAAGGATTTCAAATATATAAAAATATTTGAATTTGTACAAACCAATAAAAAGATATGATAGATCTAAGTTACAGGGTCTTTTCTGCAAAACTACCATTTAATTCTAATTCAGGAAAATCCCGGACATTCCCTGACTGACTCGGATCTGACTGGGCTGCTGACTAGGCATTGACATGGCTGGCACGCGACACAGCGTGACTGGCCGGTACCGGTTCGGTTAAGTGACCTAACCTAGACCGTAGATCTAAGATCTAACGGTCCAGATCTAATTGACCTAATTTCGGCGGCGCTAGAGTTTCGATGAGCGGCGGCAGACGGCGGCGACGGAGTGGCATCGCGCGTTCCCGGCGATCTACGGAGTCCGTGGACGCGCGGCTAGTACCTCTGTGATCAGAACGTCGAGGCGAACTAGCTGGCGAAGTGTACAGTGTCGGCTTGCTTTCCTTTCCCCGGAATCCCTCGTCGGAGTTGCGGATAGCAGAGGCTTGTCTCGGTCAAGGACGGCGGCGTCATTCTGGTGAGAGGAAAAATCACCGGGCGTGTCAAAAAGAATGGCGATGAAGAACTAAAGCGAAAGGGGCGAGAGAGGGGAGTTGGGGTCGTCGGAATCCACTGGAGATTGAAGATCTTGCCGGCGGAAATGGCGGCGCGGCGGGTGCGATTCTGAACGGCCTGGCGGCGCTTGGGCTAGGGTTTCGGGGGCGAACAATAGAGGGTTTCGGGGTCTTTATATAGACGCGAGAGAAATCGACAAAAACATCCGGATTCGTTACGATTTGGGAGGTGTTCATGTCGAGCACGGCGAGCGAGAGAGAAAAGAGAGAAAGAAGGAAAGAGAGAGAGAAGAGGCCGGTGCGGGGGTGCTGGGCCGGTAGTGGGCTGGCTCGGGTTGGTGCTGGGCCTGCCCCTGGGCTGGTGCGGCGGCTGCGGCCTTTCTTTATTTTTTTATTTTTTTGTCAGAACGATTTCTTCCTTTTCTTTTCTCTGTTTTTAAAATTGATTTCCAAACTAGTCCAAACCTTTTTAGTAAAATTTGTAAAAATACTTTTCAGAGAGCTTAACAAAATTAGGATATTATGGCATTAGTCTTGCCATCAAATAAAATCAAAATGTTTTAAATATCTAAACATTGCATAAAGGCCTATTTGTCACCTTTATGTCATTTTACCAAATAGGGTTTGAAATCTCCCTTTTAAAATAAAAATAAAAATCCAGAAAAATATCATTTTCTTGATAAATTAATTTAGGATAAAACTCTTTTGTTGAAACAATAGTTTGCTAAATCATTTGAAAACAATTTACTCATTTTAAAACATGGGCTTTATCCAAATTGAAATATTTTGCCAAAATGGCTTAAATAAAATCAAAGGAACAAATAGTATTATTTTTCAAGATAGAAAAATGAAATCAATTTTCATAATTTAGACAAGTTTTGACAAAATCATTTTAAATACTTTGAAACCCTTTTTCTAAAATATTTGTAGAATTTAAATAATTTATAAAGTCATATTTGATAGGTTTATAAGAATAAGGTTTATGAACTCCTTTTGTTTCAAATAAGAACCTTAAAGGTACTATGAGTAATATCATTCAGAATAATTACTCATTTTCATAATGGAACAATTTAGTCTAAAACATTTTATAAAAGAAAGTTTGGTAAAACCATTTAAAACAAATACCCATTTAGTCATGGGCTTTATAATTATCAAAATAATTATTTTAATTCCAAAACTTGAAAACAGAAGATAAAGGAATAATAATTAAAATAAAATAACCTTGAAGATTTCAATATAATAATTTATAAAGTGTTTTCTTGAATTTTGGAGACTTTCTTTATCTAATATCAAAAGTTTTAAATTTTTGTGATTTTTAAAACATTCCAAAGTTTTGGGATGTTACACAAATTTTCCTATCTCTTTTCAAAACACCTTTTCATCTAAACGAGACAAGTATGGTATGAAAACCATTGTCTCACTATCCTGGTTCATCCTCCATGTTTTACTTAGAGAAATTAGAGTGATGAGATCTTCCGTTGACGTCCTTGTCGAGCTTGCTCAGATTCGTCCGTAACCGGGGACATAGCTAAGTACTTAGATTTGGCACTCTACAGAGGTTGTGCACATTCACCATAAGACTCCATCAGCCCATTCTGACCTGGACCATCTTGAAGTGAAAAGGAAAGGAGAGGATGGAGCCGAGACCGTTCCGAAGCATTTCCCCGACCACTGCCGTCTTGACCCGTTCCACCTACATCCCCTACATCTGCTTGTCAAGCCGGGCCGGTTCCACGCAACAAACTTAGTCAAGCCAGAGCCCATATGACTTATGGCTGCACGGAAAGCTAACTGAACTTTGAGTAATTTCGATCTCTTTGTCCCTGGGTGGCTGTCCGCAAGTGAGGCAATCTCGTGTGAAAAACACCATAGACATGGCCCCGAGTAGCCACTCAACAATAAACCACCAAAGCAAAGCCATTCCACCCAGGAGGTTCTTTAACTTAGTAGAAATTTTACTTTTATTAACAAAACTCATAACATGGCATTTTCTCTATTGCTACTAAGTTAAACATGGGATTTCTACCAACTAGTAGAGGAGTGCTACTCTAAACAGGTTTAGCATAGCAATACTAATACAACATACACATGCCTTTTCGAAAGAGAAATACTCTAACATGCATAGACACAAAAATTCTTATGAAAAAATATTATTTGCCACTTGCCTCGGCAGCAAGAAGAGCAGGAGTAGCAGCTGCAAAAGTCCTCAGGTCCATCCGAATAATCTAACAAAATTGCAAACACCCAAATAAACATACAAAACCACACATGTGACAATATAAAAAATTATGCCATGCATGAATGTGTGCAAACTTACAATAACACAAATACAATGTTACTTACTATTTTCTGGTTGTTACTATATGCATGATGCCACAAGTCAAATTTTTTATTACATTAATTATTAGGAGCATTTTCAAACACTCAAAAAGGGGGGTAACAACACAATTTTAAAGGTTTCTGCAATTAAGCATTTTATAAAATTTGGTAAACAGTGATACTGGACAGAGGACAACTAAACAAAGATTTTGCAATTTGAATCACTCAAAAAGGATTTATAAGACTCTAATTATAGCCAAAACAAGTTATTAAACAAACTACAATTAGCAAGTTTATGCACGTAACAAAAATTAACAAAATAAATACTACTATCATCTACTCATTTTTCTGAATCCATAGACATCAAAATCACTAAATTTGGAGTTGTGGAACAATAGATATTGAATTTACAAGGTTGGAGGTTATTTTGTCTAAGCCAAAATAACACAAAAGAGCAGGGCGACGTGGCGCTCCCTGATTGGCTGGTACCAGTTCGGGAAGGAATTAAACTGTAGCCGCCAGATCTAACTTAAACGGACGGCTCAGATCTGAGCATACCGTTTCGGGAAGAAAATTAAAATAAAGCCGCTAGATCAAAATCCAACGGCCCAAATCTAACGGACCAAGAACGGGCAGTGCTAGGGTTTGCCCGCGCGGCGACGGCGGCGACGGAGCAGCATGCCGCATTCCGGTGCAACCAGAGGGAGGGGGGGAAGAAGAGCATTACCACGACGAGCAGGAGGTCTAGGCGGGTGTGGTGGCGAGGTCGTCGGTGTTAGGGCGTCTTGGTTCTCCTTCAGTTCCTCGTCGGAGTCGAGGATGGCTGCGGCCGGGCTCGGTCGCAGACGCGCACGTAGATCTGGTGCTCAAAAAAACACCAAATGGTGACATTGAGTTGCGCAAGGAAGTGAAAAAACAAAAGGGAGAGAAGGGGTCGTTGACGTTCACTGGAAACGGAGCTTGCACCAGCGGCGGGTGGCCGAGTTTGGTGGAGAAATCCGAGCAGCCTGGGGGCTATCGGAGGGTGTTTCTTTGGGGAAAAGAGAGGGGGCGGGGAGGGGTTTAAGTAGGTGTGAACTAGGGAAACAATCCCGGCCTTAAACACCCGGAATCAATCGAATTGATTCGGCCAATCCCGGACGCGGTTGCAAGCGTGATTAGGGGGACGAGGAGGACGACGCTGTCGTGGGCGTCGGTGCTGACATGTGGGCCCAGCGTGTCGGCGAGGGAGAGGGAAAAAAGGGGCGCATGTGGGCCCGGCGTGTCGCCCGAGCATGGACGCTAGCTTGGCTTGGGCCGGACTGGCTCGGGCTGGGCCCTTTAATATATTTATTTTACACTTTTTCCTTTTTCCAAATATTGAAACTTTTATAACTTTTGCAAAGTACATCCAAATGGATTCAAACCACTTTGTAAAAATTTGTAAAATTACCCTTTATCAAGATATACTATTTGGGAATATTTTTGCACAAATTTATTTACCATAATACCCTTGGACATTAAAAGGTAATATTTGTTATTTCCCTTGCTTATAAAATAAATTTGATTCCTTTCTTGAATACAAACAAACTAGGACAAAGCAAAGAAATGATGCATGCCATGCATGAATTTTTATTTTATGAAAATTGGGATGTTACAAACCTAACCCCCTTAAGATGAATCTCGCCCCCGAGATTCGGATTGGCTAGCAAATAGGTGAGGGTGGTCTTACTTAAGATCATCTTCTCTTTCGCAAGTGGCTTATTCCTCTGTGTGGTGATTCCACTGAACCTTACAAAATTTGATAGTCTTGGCTCTGGTAACTCATTCTACTGTCTCTAAAATCTTTATAGGATTTTCTTCATAAGTGAGATCACTTTCCAACTGAACTTCCTCTAGAGGCACTGTATCCCTCAGCGGAGTTTCTGCCATTTCTGGGTGGCACTTCTTCAGGGGGTGTTTGTTTGGGCTTTGGCTTTGGCTTTTGAGTTTTGGAAGCCAAAAGCATTGGGTTAAAGCTTTTGGCTTTGAAAACTCAAAAGCCAAAAAGCACCTATTTAGGTGCTTTTTGGCTTTTGGCCTTTGGCCAAAAGCCATTGCCAAAGCCCAAACAAACACTCCCTCAGTTGGCTAACATGGAACACATTGTGTACAACTGAGAGAACCTCCGGTAGTTCCAATTCATAAGCCACTTCTCCTTTACAAGACAGAACCTTGTAGGGTCCTATGAATCGTTATGCCAATTTTCCTTTGATTCCAAACCTCTTCACCCCACGTAGTGGTGAGACTCTAAGATAGGCTCTATCACCCACTTCGTAGGTGACTTCTCTTCGTTTGGAATCGGCATAACTCTTCTGCCTGGATTGCGCGATCTTTAGTCTGCCTTTAATCAGTCTGACTTTTTCTTCAGCCTCCTTGATTATGTCAGGACCAAACAAACTACGTTCTCTTACGCCAGTCCATAGTAATGGTGTAGTGCACTTCCTTCCATACAGGGCTTCGAATGGAGACATCTCTATGCTGGCTTGATAACTATTGTTATATGAAAACTCATCATATGGAAGATTGTCGTCCCAACTAGACTTATAGTCTAATGCACAGGCTCTCAACATATCGTCTAGGATTTGATTTACTCTTTCAGTCTGTCCATCCTTCTGTGGGTGGAACGCTGTGCTGAACTCGAACCTAGTCCCCAATGATTCATGTAGCTGTTTCCAGAAGTGATAAGTGAATTGAGTACCCCTATCTGAAACAATCTTCTTGGGAACCCCATGTAAACACACAATTCTCTTCATATAGATTTCAACTAGCTTGGCACTGGTATAGGTAGTTTTCACGGGCACGAAGTGAGCTACCTTAGTCAGACGATCGACAATAACCCAAATAGAATCATACCCTGATTTGGTTCTGGGCAGACCGGTGATGAAGTCCATTCCAATCTGTTCCCATTTCCAATCTGGCACTGGTAAGGGTTGTAATAAACCTGCTGGTTTCTGATGTTCTGCCTTTACCCGACTTCACATATCACACTTGGCAATGTATTCAGCAATGTCCCTCTTCAGATTATTCCACCAAAATCTTTCCTTCACATCCGGATACATCTTAGTGTTACCCGGATGTATAGATTAGGCTGAGTCATGAGCTTCTTAAAGTATGAACTTCCTAAGCTCCTCATCTTCAGGAACACAAATACGCTTCTCATACCACATGGTACCTGATACGTGTCAAACGTATCTATTATTTTTTATTGATCCATGCTAGTTTTGTGATGTTGTCACATGTTTCTACTATCTTATTACATCATTTTTATGCGTTTTGTCGGACCCTTGCTCCTGGTGGGTCCCCTCGGCCCCCTCCGACGCCTATAAATCAGATTAATCCCAATAACGTTGAGGCGGCCATTATTTTCCAGAGAAGTCACCCCGAGGCACCGCCACCATAAACCCTAGTTCGGGGGTGATTCTGAAGCTGATCCCGGCACCCTGCCGGAGGGGAGATCAATCCCGGAGGGCTCTTCATCGCCAAGCCTTCCTCCAGGATGATTGTGAGTTGTTCCACCTTGGACTACGGGTCCATGGCAGTATCTAAATGGTAGTCTCTCTCTCTGGTGCTTCATGTATTATGATCTTGTGAGCCGCCTAACATGATCAAGATCGATTATTGTAATGCTATGTGATGTGTTTGCTGGGATCTGATGGATTATGAAGTTATGATCAAATTGTGCATGATTCTTATATGTTGATTTATGTTCTTGCATGCTCTCCGATGTGCGTAGTTACTTTGGCCAAGTGATTGTGTATATCTCCAAGAGGGAGTATTTATGCTAGATAGTGGGTTCATGCCCCCTTTTGTTCTTGGGCTCGCGTGACAGAAACGTCTAAGTGCGAGGGTGTGCTGTTGCTACTAAGGGTAAAACAGCGGTGTTAACTTCTCTGTTGATATTAGTATTGCTTACTTCATGCGCTTTACTTAATGCAAATGTCTGTTGCTTGCAACTTAATACCGTTGGGTGATAGGCTGGATAGCGATCCCACGGTGGACTTTTTAGACAAAGATGCAGTTGGACACAACGGTCTTTGTTCATTGTCGTGATGCCTACATAAATATTATCATGTTCTCTATGTCATAGCTAGATTAAGTTTCTGTTATAATCTTGTCAATTGCCTAGCTGTAATTTGTATACCCATCATATGAGTGTTTTATTTACTTGAGAGACTCCAATAGTGAACCCATGGCCCCCGGTCCATCTTTTGACATTGATTGCAACCTTTATTCATCACTTTTCATCATCATTACTCCTCTGGTACACTTTCATATTTTCATCTATTTCAGTATACAATTAACCGCTTTGTTTTCTGCGAGACCGGAAAGATTGACAACCTTTCCGCCGTTGGGGGCAAAGTAATTGGTTGAGTGTGTGCAGGTCCACCTCTATTGAAGATTAAGCGCCAGAGATCTTCAACATTCACTTTGTTGTTGATGTCAATGTCCTACTGGTTTGATAAACCTCGGTTCGTTAACGACGTAAAACTTCTACTTACTACATCCACGCCTTCGCTTGGGGCACAACCCAACGCTACCATCACCGATCATCAAGCAGTTTTCTAGCGCCGTTGCCGGGGACTTTGGAGCTACAGCAAGGGGAGTCTCATACTCTCAATCACTTTACTTTGTTTTTTTTTTGCTTGCTTTATTTCTCGTTTAGTTTATTTTTCTTATTGCAAAATTTTAAAACCCAAAAAAATTAGTGTAGTATTTTATCCTGTTTTATTAGTATGCTTAGTTCTTTGGTTGTTCTTAATGGCTACTTTCTTTGAAACTAGATCTTTTTGTGGCTTTATAGAAGATCAACAAAAATACTATAAGGAACACCGCTTGTCGCAAAAAGGGAAACAACTTTGGGAATTTCTGAAAAAAGTGAACTTGTATGCTGAAAATATAAGTTTCCTCTATGATATAAAATGTTCTTGTGGTAGGCACACTCCACACCTCCCCTTCTAATGTCAGGACAATGAAAATGAAACCTTATCTTCTTATGCTAGGGAAAATTTTGATTTCTTTGATGTTGAACAGATTGAAGAATTTGTTGCTTTTAAGGGTGCCTATGAAATTGCTTCTTTGCTGGAGAACATTGATAATGCTCTTTATCAAACTGAGAATTTTACTATACTAAAATATTGCTTTGAAAATTACAATGATAATTATTATATTACTGAATATGTTAAGAAAGTCTCTCATCCAAAAGGAGAGACCGATGCTTTGCAGGAACCTATGGAGGAGGAAATAGCTGAAACTAAGATCCCATTAGGTGAAAAAGAGGAGGAGAGTGAGGAACAAAAGGAGGACCTACCTTCTAATGAAAGTAACTCTTTAACTCTTACTTTGTATGATATGCAACAACTTCCATGGCCCAAGAAAGACAAAAATAAACTGTCAAATGTTTTACCTACTGTTATTTGTGATGAATTTAATGATGCTCATTTATCTATGCCTCCAATTGATATTTATGATAATAAAAAGCATGTTTTATGTGGTAGTTACATCATTGAATTTGTTAATAATGCTACTGAAAATTATAATGAGAGAGGAAATTATGGTTGTTGGAGTTCTCATGTTACTAAGACACCTCTCTTTTTGTTGCAAGTTTTGAATTTGCACTTGCTTTGTCTTCCTATGCTACTAGCTTTATGCTCAAATGAATTATTTTTGTACAAGATGCCTATGCATAGGAAGTGGGTTAGGATCAAATATATTGGTATTTGTTTCTTGATACTATCTTTTGTCACCTCTTATTCTTATTAGAGCATCATGGAAATCATTGCGCATAGCTAAAAGGTGTTAAAGAAAAGCGCTTTTGGGAGGCAACCCATTATCTTTTTCCTTTCAGTTTTCCTTACTCATGGAGTTGTTGCCTCTGTAGCAACTTCATTGTATCTTTTTTTTTGTTTTTTGTGCCAAGTTTAGCCTCTAATGCATTGAAAGTGCGAGGTACTGTTTTGCTGTCCAGAAACAGATTCTATGCGCCTGTTGCAGAAAATGTCGAACAATCCCTGAATTTTATCTTTTTCTGATATGTTTAGACAGCAAACCTGATACTTTTATCTATTTCTTGTTAGTTTTGAGTTTTATGATTTGAGCTACAGAAGTGGATTGAAAAATTCGATGTTTACAGACTGTTCAGTTTTTGACAGATTCTGCTTTTATTTTGTATTCGTCTCTTTTACTGTTGTCAAATGTGATACTCTAGAGGTGGAGTGTCATATTGAGGCTTAGTAAACAGTAGCTAATGCCCAATAAAGTTGTTTGCAATTTGTTTTGAGTTGAACACATGTGCATTTTAATTTATGAGCACTAACCCTCTAATCAGTTTATCAGAAGTTTTGTGTGAAGGGAGTTTTTAAGTTCCAAATGATAGGATAATGAAGAAATTGAAGATGGATCAGAGCTCAAGCTTGGGGATTTCCCCATGGCACCCCCTCTGAATATCAAGAACCATCAAGCATCTAAGCTTGGGGATGCCCAAGGCATCCCCTCCTCTTCATCGACTATCATAAGGTCATCTTCGTTGAACTACGTTTTTATCACTTTACATATTATGTGCTATGCTTGGAGCATCTTTTTTGCTTTCAGTTTTGTTTTGTTTGTTTGCTGGTCATATCCTTGTTGGATCCTAGCTTTATTTGTGTGGGAGAGAGGCACGCTCCGCTTTTTCATTTGAATACTCCTTTGGTTCGCTTATATCTTGTTGAGTATTCTTAGCTACTGTTTGTTTGCTAGTAAGCTCTCGCTTTTAGCTTTTATCTTGTTTAGAGCTGCTAGTTGTTGATGTTAAACTCTCGTGTCCTTCACTTATACTTGTTGGAGAGTTGTTATTGATAAATTGCTTGAATTGTCAAAGTGACAAAATGCTATCCATGTGATATTGGAATGAAATGAAAGCCTGCATAGTCTTGTAGATCATTGTGTGGATACTTGATGCTTCTCAATTGTTTCGAGATATTAAGATGAATGCTTAAACTTGCTGGTTATTTGAGTGGAAATTGATTAGTAAAGAAATACAGTTAAAAGCTTGAAACTGTGTGGTGTTTCGTAGTTGTTAATTCATAAAGCTAATCTTTCCATCAAAAGAACTATTTGGTCAACAAGGGAGACAGTGTGGAGTGTTTATGGTTATGATTGACTGATGTCTTATCTTACTCTGTTACCGGTTAATGTTGGACGTTTGCTTCAAATAGCATTTTTGCTAAGCCAAAAAACTATGTACTGAGTGTGATTTCCACTCGTGCATCCAAATCCCAAAGCCAAACTATCTTGCCAGCTGAGTCCACCATATCTACCTATGCATGGTATTTCCTGCCAGTCCAAGTAAATTTGTCATGTGCTACCTTTAAAACCTTCAAAATATTGTCATTTTGGTGCCTCTGTTTTCAAGCTCATGAGGAAGTAAGGAGGGGGTTCGTTATAGCTTATGTTGAGCAAGGTTTTTCTTTTTTTTCCCTCTATTTCACCCGGTGTTTATGGTTTACATCCTAACTTGAATCAACCTGAGAGCGGCTTAAGCAAAATATAAATATAACTCACCATTCTCCTCCGCACAATGAAAATCTGAGAAATCAGCTCAAACTTTGGTTAGTGGTGAAACAAAGGAGAAAGAGGAATGTACTCGTTCCTCTAAAACCAGCCACTCTCACAACTCTAAAGACCTTGCTTGAAATAGGAGACTAATGGGCTTCTGAGCTATGGAATCGTTGACAGAATTATGCATCTCTCAAAATTGCTTTTATCTCTGTTTTTCAAAATCAAAAAGCTCTAGCACATGACTAATCCATGCTTCCCTTTGCGAAGGGCCTTTCTTTTACTTTTAAATTTTGAGTCACTTTTCCTTTTCCTTCTATCTCCACCAAAGCAAACATACAACATTGACCCTGGGTATCATTGATCATATTGCATCATTAGATTAAACATTAATCTTTATATTGACTTTATCTATAAGATAAGCCGTTGGAAGTTGAAGCTTTTTGCTATACTTACATCTTCCTTTGTGTTGATTCTCAAACACTTTTGTCGTGGAACCATTACCTGTGAGAATTAGTCAAATATGTGGGTCACATTGGTTTCATGTCTTTAACGTACCATTTATGAAAGGTTTTGCTTTAATGATTCAACTTGGTTATTCATTTCTTTCTTGTTATCAACTATAGACAATTCTTTTTGTATCACTTCATTCATGTTCCCTGCTTTACATTACTATCTTGATCAAGATTGTGTTGGTTGCATGTCTCATCAAAAATTATTTTGTTATCACTTACCTACTTGAGGACGAGTAGGAGTTAAGCTTGGGGATGCTAAGACGTGTCAAACGTATCTATAATTTTTGATTGATCCATGCTAGTTTTGTGATGTTGTCACATGTTTCTACTATCTTATTACATCATTTTTATGCATTTTGTCGGACTAACCTATTGACAAGATGCCTAGTGCCAGTTTCCTATTTTTGTTGTCTTTTCATTTCAGAAACTTACCTCAGGAAATATACTCCGAATGCGCTGAAAATTTACGAGGATTTTTTATTCGCCAAGATGGTGTTTCAGTCCAGAGGGCAACCCTAGGGGCCACCCACAGGGCAGGGACGACCCCTAGGCGCGGCCTGCCCTAGGGCGGCGGGTGGGACCCGCCCTTGCAAGTGGTGGGTCCCCTCGGCCCCCTCCGACGCCTATAAAATCAGATTAATCCCAAAAACATCGAGGCGGCCATTATTTTCCAGACAAGTCACCCCGAGGCACCGCCACCATAAACCCTAGTTCGGGGGTGATTCTAAAGCTGATCCCGGCACCCTGCCGGAGGGGAGATCGATCCCGGAGGGATCTTCATCGACATGCTTTCCTCCGGGATGATTTGTGAGTAGTTCCACCTTGGACTACGGGTCCATGATAGTAGCTAGATGGTAGTCTCTCTCCCTTGTGCTTCATGTATTATGATCTTGTGAGCTGCCTAACATGATCAAGATCGATTATTGTAATGCTATGTGATGTGTTTGCTGGGATCTGATGGATTATGAAGTTATGATCAGATTGTGCATGATTCTTATATGTTGATCTATGTTCTTGCATGCTCTCCGATGTGCGTAGGTACTTTGGCCAAGTGATTGTGTGTATCTCCAAGAGGGAGTATTTATGCTAGATAGTGGGTTCATGCCCCCTTTTGTTCCTGGGCACGAGTGACAGAAATGTCTAATGGCGAGGATGTGTTGTTGCTGCTAAGGGTAAAACAGCGGTATTAATGTCTCTTTTGATATTAGTATTGCTTACATCATGCGCTTTACTTAATGCAAATGTATGTTGCTTGCAACTTAATACCGTTGGGTGACAGGCTGGATAGCGATCCCACGGTGGACTTTTTAGACAAAGATGTAGTTGGACTCAACGGTCTTTGTTCATTGTCGTGATGCCTACATAAATATTATCATGTTCTCTATGTCGTAGCTAGATTAAGTTTGTGTTATAATCTTGTCAATTGCCTAGCTGTAATTTGTTTACCCATCATATGAGTGTTTTATTTACTTGAGAAACTCCACTAGTGAACCCATGGCCCCCGGTCCATATTTTTACATTGATTGCAACCTTTATTCATCACTTTTCATCATCATTACTCCTCTGGTCCACTTTCATATTTTCACCTATTTCACTATACAATTATCTGCTTTGTTTTCTGCGAGACCGGAAAGATTGACAACCTTTCCGCCATTGGGGTCAAAGTAATTGGTTGAGTGTGTGCAGGTCCACATCTGTTGAAGATTAAGCGCCAGAGATCTTCAACATTCACTTTGTTGTTGATTTCAAAGTCCTACTGGTTCGATAAACTCTCGGTTCGTTAACGAGGGAAAACTGCTACTTACTACATCCACGCCTTCGCTTGGGGCACAACCCAACGCTACCATCACCGATCATCAGTACCATGTTCATCTTCCCAAAAACCTTTGGTCTTGCCTTCACTCAGATTTTTCTTGATTTCTTCCATCACTTTGTCACCTTTCGGAGCTTCTTTGATTCTGTCCATCAAAAGAGGTTGTACTTCTAATGATTCTAAGAACCCTTCAGGTACTACTTCTAATTTAAGGTCCTTAAAATCCTTGTATAGGTCTTCCGGCAATTCACCTGCTGTCAGTGCATTCACATAGGGCTTGCGGCTCAAGGCATCAGCAACTACATTAGCCTTTCCGGGATGATACTGCAGACTTAAATCATAGTCTTTGATCAATTCCAGCCATCTCCTTTGCCGCATGTTCACTTCTTTCTGAGTAAAGATGTACTTGATGCTTTTGTGGACTGTGAAAACTTCACAATGTTTTCCCCATTAATATTGTCTCCAAGTCTTCAAGGCATGCACTACAGAATCTAACTCTAGGTCATGAGTGGGGTAATTGACTTCATGTTTCATGAGTTGCCTTGAGGCATAAGAGACCACTTTGCCATCCTGCATCAACACACTTCCGAGACCTCGATGTGAAGCGGCACAATACACTTGAAAGTCTTTCTCCAGGTCTGGTAGACATAAGACTAGTGCTGATACTAAACGCTTCTTCAGTTCTTGAAAACTAGTTTCACAATCTTCCGACCATACATACTTCTTATCTTTCTTCAGCAATTCAATCATAGGTTTGGCAATCTTGGAGAAATTCTCAATAAACCTCCAGTAGTATCCTGCCACACCTAGAAAACTGCGGATTTCTCCAACATTCTTTGGTGGTTCCCAGTTGGTCACAGCAGAAACTTTTTGAGGGTCCACTGCTATTCCTTCCTTAGACACCACGTGTCCTAGAAATCCAACTTATTCCAACCAAAACTCACACTTGTTGAACTTCGCATATAACTTATGCTCTCGGAGCCTTTGCAATATCAGGTGCAAATGTTCTTCATGCTCTTTGTGGCTTTTGGAGTAGACTAAGATGTCATCGATGAAAACAACGACAAACTTATCCAGAAAGTCAATGAACACTTTATTCATCATATTCATGAAGTAAGCTGGCGCGTTGGTCAGTCCAAACGGCATCACCGTGTATTCATATAGACAGTATCTAGTGGTAAATGCGGTCTTGGGTAATTCCATCTCTCTAACTTTCATCTGAAAATACCCTGATCGAAGATCGATCTTAGAAAATACACAAGAACCCTCCAATTGATCAAACAGATCATTAATTTTGGGCAGTGGGTACTTATTCTTGATGGTTTGCTCATTCAGCGCTCGATAGTCTATGTCTAGCCTCTGCGTACTATCCTTCTTTCTCGATGAACAGGATTGGCACTCCCCATAGTGAGGAACTTGGGCGAATAAACCCTTTCTGCAGATGCTCATCAAGCTGCTTCTTGAGTTCTTTCAACTCATCAGTGGCCATTGGGTACGGTATCTTAGCAATTGGTCCTGTACCTGGTTTTAATTCAATGAGGAACTCCACTTCTCTATCGGGTGGCATTCCCGGTAGTTCTTCCGGAAATACATCAGGATATTCTCTCACTATGAGTACATCTCCTAGGCTAACCCCCGTAAGAGAATTGAGCCTAACTTTCTTCAGCTCATACTTTGATCTGAACTTAATCTTCTTTCCTTCAGGTGTGGTGAGAGTGATAGCTCTATTTGCACAGTCTATGATTCCCTCAAAACGAGTCATCCAATCCATCCCTAAGATAACATCCAATCCTTGGGTTTCTAGGATGATCAAGTCCGCAGGAAACTGATGTTTTCCAATCTTCAAATTTAACTGTCTACACCCGGAATTCACTATCATTTCTCCACCAGGAGAACTTACTCTAATAGGTTTCCCTATGCTTTCAACTGCTAGCCCATGTTTTTTTACAAAATTTCTTAAATGAATGAATGCGATGCCCAGTATCAAATAACACTAATGCTGGAAATGAATTGAGCAAGAACGTACCAATCACAGCATCGGGTTCATCATACACTTCTTCCATGTTGATGTGGTTCACATGTCCCTTCTGAAAAAGGGTTGGGCTTGGCAGCTTCTTCAGCCTTCTTTTCTAGGCACTCAGTGGCATAATGGCCCTTGTTATTGCACTTGTAGCAAATCACTTGGCTGATATCCCTCTTGTGTTTGGGATTTAGGTGGTGCTGTCCATGGTTATGGTTATGGCCAGCATGTCCATTTCCCTTGTGGCCTCCATTGTTTCCCTTGAATCCACCATTATGGTTATGACCATGATACTTGTGGTTGTTTCCCCCACAATGGTAGTTCCCATGTTTATGGCCATGGCTCACATCATGCGAGAAGTGCTTCTTGAATGAAGGCTCAGAATGATGCTTGTTGATACACAGCTTCCTCTTTCTGTTTTCAACCTTCTTGGATATATCCTCCAAGGTTATTGCTTGCTCCAGAAAGGCCTGATAGTTCGGGGCATAAGCTACTAACAGAGGAATTCTTAGTTCATCACACAACCCCTTGAGGAATTTTTCCTTCCTCTTGCCATCAGTGTCAATGTCTTCTGGAGCATAACGGGACAATGAATAGAAGTCATCCATGTACTCCTTAAGTGTTCTGTTCCCTTGCTTCAGGTTTCGGAACTCTTCCTCTTCAAGTTCATGATGCCCGATGAGATATGGGCATTACGAAAGCCTTCCTTGAAGGTTTCCCAGGTCAAGCCATTCAGGGGTGGGTGATTTGATAAGTTTCCCACCATTGAGCTGCTGGCCCCTCCAACAAATGTGCTATGAATCTCACCATCTCGGGGTCGGTACACTCACAAGTTACCAAGTCCTTGTGCACTAGAGCGCAACCAATCATCTGGCACAATTGGCTCAGTTGCAGTGGAGAACTTGTTAGGGCCCGAGCCTCAGATATCTTGCAAGTCTGTCCACTTGAGGGGGAGGTGGGTGGTGGCGACGCATTCTGATTGGCCATGAATTGAGCCATCATTGTCATCAGTTATGTCTGTGCTGCAATCATCTGTTGAAGCATTGCATCAGTGTTGTTTGTTGTTGTTGTTGTTCTCGGGATTGCGACGAGGAGGCATCCATGGTTTAAGAATAGATGAGTATAGATAGAAAGAACAAAAGAAATATTCTACCCATACAATAGTTAACACATTTAACAAAATCAAAGAAAAGCTCAAAACAAACTTTTTGATAAAAACAAACTAATCGTTTGGAAGCAAACACACCAAGGTTCTGAAAGAAAACAAAGCGATGATATTGCCATACCACAAGTTGGTAGGTCAATACGAAATGAAAGATAGCGTTGGAGTGAAGGAATGGTAGTCCAGCTAACAAGTCTACTCGACTATGTCTTCCTCATCCTCCTCCACTATCTCAACAGTGATTCCCTCCTTGTCAAGCGCCATCTTGAGCTCCTTCAACTCCTTCTCTAGGGCGGAGTTCTTCTCCTGCAGCTCGCTCTTCTCTGCACGAAGTCGCTCGATGAGGTCGTGGTCAGCCTCTAACTCCACTTCATTGCTCTCAAGCTCCATCTTCAAGTCCCTTATCAACTTGTTCTTCGCCTGGTTCCTCTTCTCTTGATTCTGGAACTTCTGATCTTGTGCCTTGAACTTCTCCTCTGGGGCCTTGGCTTCTTCTTATTCTTTACCTTCTTCTCATTCTCCTTGAGTTGGGCGCATAGTTCATCATTCTTCAGAAGTTGGAGCGTCTATCTCCTGGAGATCCTTGATGTGGTTCTCTAAGTCCTGAAGGTAATGGGTTAGGGGCTTTAAACTTGCCTTATCCCTCGGGCAACGACTACACCAGGTGCTCCTTCTTCGGACCATCTCCCTAAAACATGGAAGTAGTGACCCCTCAGCTCCCGGTGGTGGCGTCCGCAAAGGCGAGCTATCAGGTCCTGAATAACAAGGTTGAGTCCCTTCTCTATGGAGTCGCTGATCAGCATGATCTCGATGATGTCCGTCTGGGGCTCGGTCGAACGTCCAGGTAGCGTAGCCTTTATCGCCCATCAACTTTCTTTGTTGAACTTCTTTAGAACGTTGCCCTTGATCGTTGGCACTGGTAGCTTCAGCAGTCCAACTAGCTCGAGGAGATAGCCACCAAAGCGAGTGCCCTTGAAGTCATCGGCGGTGGTGAAGTTGCAGTTTGTCATCCTTTAGTTAGAGAGGGAACAAGGTGTGAGATAACAAAGAAAAAAAGTGCAAGTCAAGATGGTACTAGGAAAAGCAAAAGAAAGAACAAAGTGTAAAGTTTTATAGATGTATAAAATAGGTTTTTGTTTCCATGGCCAATCTAAATCTATTCCAAACTTAGGGTTTCGGACCTACGGCAACACATTGCTCTGATACCATCTGTACCGAACCTGCACTTAGAAAATGGCAAGTCCCTGTGTATAGTGAAAATCCCTGGATTGATTCATTTGCACACACAGTTACGATGAATATCACAACATTGTATCATTTATTACAAGCGAATCCAGAACTTAGCAAAAATATTCGATTACCACTTGCATAGCTTATAGCTAGCTTGAAAGAGTAAAGCAGGGGAAAACAAATATTTATTCTTCATTGAGCCTCCATCATCTTCATGCAGCCACAGGCGAACATGTTGGTTGAAGACTCGAAACCCTTAGGGATACCTCACTCTTCGTTGGAACACCTGCAACAGTAAAAGCGTTGCAGCCAAAAGATTGGTCAGAACCATAAGAATGGATCTGGCAAGTGACACTTTGTGGACTCGTAATGGAATAACTCTAATAACCTATATGCATATATAGGCTGGTGGAGTTTGAAGGCTGATTTGCATAAAGCCAAATTTTCCTATCTCTTTTCAAATTTTTCATCTAAACGAGACAAGTATGGTGTGAAAACCATTGTCTCACTATCCTGGTTCACCCTCCATATTTTACTTAGAGAAATTAGAGTGATGAGATATCCGTTGACATCCTTGTCGANGCAAGTCGTCGTCCACTTCTCCTCCTACTATCGTCGACTCCTATGACTCTGGAGCCATGCCCTCATCTGATTCTAACGCCTCCTTGGACTTGGAGACCAATACTGGGTAAATTAACTTCTCAATCACATTCTTCCGATTTGTTTCCTTTCCTTTTTATCTACCTTACACGACTTTGGCTTTTCCTATTCTCCTTTTCAGAGCTCGCCCCTCGACTAAGGTTGCGAAACTCCATGATGCAACTGATGTCACCTCAACACGCAAGCCTGAGGCTCTACCCACAAACTCAACTTCCACTAGCACGAAGAGACTCCATCGGTAGCCGCCTCCACTGGAGTCACCATTGATGCCACTCATCCACCAATTCATGTGGCTGAATTAGCAACTCGGGTTAATTCTCCTCCTCCTGCTAAGCCTCAACCCGCAACCCAGGCTGAGTACACCATGACGAGCACCTCCAAGACACCTCTCCCTGAAGCCACAAAGGACCGACCTCTTTGTTGACTATAGCCGACTTCGGGTTGGAGAGAACAAGTCCTTCACAGACGCATGGGACGAAGCCTTCAAGTGGAACGAAGATGTTGCTAGGGTAAAGGGCGAGGAGTTGGCCAGCTTGATGGCTCTCAAGATGATCCATGTTGTAAGTCCTTCTCTTTATCCTTCGTAAGCCATTACTTCTTGTTATATCAGTAGCCCCCAAGCACCTAATTGTGGTGACTTGGGACTAAGCTCGGTTCTTTACTTTGAACTGCCAACTGTAGAAAACTGAACTCCAAACCGTAGCCCCCAAGCCCGAGTTGTTTTAGCCTACAACAATTTGGGTGCTTCAAGACTTCTTATTCTGAGCTACTTTAAGTTGTTGAAAAATCTGACCGTTAAGTAGCCCCCAAGCGCCGGGTTGTTGGCCTGCGACAACTCGGAGCTACCATCTATAGTTTGCATAGGAAGCTGGATTTCTTAACCATGTAGCCCCCAAGTGCCAAGATGTTATTTTCAACATCTTGGGACTCATAAGCTACCTCTCCTAAACTTGTTTTGAACCTGAACTTTCTTTACTTGAAGCTGAAAAAGAACTCCCTGTAGCCCCCAAGCGCCAAGTTGTGCATTTTTGACGACTTGGAGCTACTTCCAAGAATATGAAGGAACTTATAAACTCCTTGCCTTTATGTGTTGCAAGCCACTGTCTCTCGCATGCAGAGAGACATGAAGGAACTTGAAGAAAAAGCGGCTGCTTCCGCCAGAGCTGCCGAAAATGAAAGAAACCTCTTCCAGCAGCTTGAAAGCGACTTGAAGAAAGTTTGTGCTGAACTGGAGGATGAAAAGAAGAAAGCTGCTCATAATAAGAAGATTGCTGAGAAAGCCATCAAGGACTTGGGCACCAATATGGACATCTGCCGCAAGGGCATCATAGCGATGACCCAGCGTATTTTTGGTGATTGCCGCTCCTTTTAACTCAATGACTAGTCCTCTGTCTTTAGGCTAGCAATTAAGCAAACTCCTGAATTTCTTCCATGGTCTGCAGGAGGGTGCAAAGGCCATTGTCACTTATTTTGTCACCGCAGAAGAAGTGTCCCTCAGCCTCCGGCTGGTGAGGGAGTTGTCTCGCTCCCCTGCCTATGTGAAGGCTTGAAAGGAGTCCTCCTTCAGGCGTGCAGCCGTCCGTGTCTCCATTGTCACTTATTTGTCACCGCAGAAGAAGTGTCCCTCAGCTCCTCACCGGCTGGTGAGGGAGTTGTCTCGCTCCCCTGCCTATGTGAAGGCTTGAAAGGAGTCCTCCTTCAGGCTTGCAGCCGTCCGTGTCTTGGCATTGGCACGCTCCTATTACCCAACAGTTGTGTAGAACATTCCTTGCTAGCTCTGGGCAAGCCGGAGCAACATGAAGACGGCTCCCCTTTGACCAAGGAAGAGTTTGACTCGCTGCAGAAAACCCTCAGGCCTTTTGCCTGCCAGATTGTAGAGAAGATGGACCCGGAGATCTGGACTCATTGGCACGATTCGAACAACAAGAGGATCATCATGGAGACTCCTCCGATCGTGGACTTTGGTATCCCACCACAATCAGATGCCGGCGTGTCAACTTCTGCAGGGCCAGTATTATCAACTCCGCAGCACCTACTCCAGCTAGAGCTCGGCCAGAAGATGGTGGCAACTCCCACGACTTGAGGGAGGAGCCGCTCATTCCAAGAAGGACTCGTCTGCTCTAGGTAGTTCTGCGCAGGGCACTACACCAATGCTCCAGTTCTGATTATATTCCTGCACAAGGAAATACTCCCGCACAGAAGGATCATCCTTTGGATGATTATTAAACTTGCATTAAATTTATGCCGTGTTGTCCGGCTTCGTGAGATGTAAAACTTTATCCTTGTGATGCTATGCTATTGAACGACTTGTTTATTGTGTGGTAGACATGTTATTGTCTCCTTTATACAAGTTGTTTTGGTTCTTATAACCTTCTGAATTTATACTGATGAATAAGTAGGCCCCGCGTGACTTTTGCTAACAGCTTACTCTGACAAGCCCGCATCCTCCTAAGTCCTTTTTAGGCTTCATAGGAGTCCGGGACGAGTCATGCCTATGGTCTTTAGTAAAATTTGCGAGTTGCATCTAACTTACCAGCTAAAATCAAGGAGGAGCTGGCTTTTAAGCCGGGTCCATGAGTGAAGCTTGAAGTTTTTTCTAAATGACAAGCCCCCAAGGACCGCATGATCAAATAAAAGCGCACATACTGAGTGTCTTGACAAAATATTTCATATTCGGAAGTAGTCAGCTTTTTTCCTTTGATCATAACAATCAATTACAATGCTGCAGAGCTCACCGGGCTCGTTAGTAATTTGCATATCCTGCTTACAAGGATTAATATATTGGACGCAACTGAGCTATGTTCCAGGGCCTCTTTGCCTCTGTATAGGGGTCTAGTGTATGAGCTGGTGAGCTCCTTTGCTTTCACTTGCCGGCTCTCGCACATCCATTAGATAGTACGACCCGTTGTGCAAATTTTTGCTGATAACAAATGGTCCTTCCCATGGAGGAGATAACTTATTGCATCCCTTCCTTATTTTGGACTAGGGCGAAGCACTAAGTCTCCTTCTTGGAAAGTCTGGCTTCTGATTCTATATGCGTGATATCGCCGAAGTCCTATTGGTAAACTGCAGATCTCTCAAGGGCTAACTACCTTGCTTCTTCAAGTGCATCCACCGAGTCTGGCTCGTTCTCTGTCTCGATGTAATTGGTGACTCGTGGTGAATCATGAAGTAAATCGCTGGGCAGGACTGCTTCTACTCCATAGACCATGAAGAACGGCATGAAGTCGGTGAATCTGTTAGGAGTCGTCCGTATGCTCCAAAGTACTGCTGGCAATCCTCAACCCAACACCCGGCAGCTCGCAACAGGGGAACCTCAATCTGGGCTTAATCCCTCTGAGCAACTCCTGATTTGCATGCTCATCTTGTCCATTTGACTGAGGGTGCACCACTAAATCTGTCGGCCTTCTTCTGGAGACACACATCATTGATAGACTCCCGTGGTGCTCTTCTGAACAACTCTCCATTAATTCTGTGTAGGACTTCCACTGTTAGACGAGTTGTCTTTTCCTAACTTCATCTTCTGGAAGTTCACCACGAAGTAGATACACGAGATACGGCTCCGTCCAAGCCGGAATTGTGTGTGCTGCTGCAACCAATGCCGAATCCGGGTCTAGAAAAGCGTACTCCTCCTATGAAGGCAACTGTACCAATGGATGGTGAAGTTCATCTAGGAAAACATTTGGTGGTACTTTCTCTCGTCGGGATCCCAACCTTGATAATGCGTCTGCTGCCTCGTTTTTGCGATGGTCAATGTGCTCCACCTGGTAACGAGAAAAGAACCCGACAATCTGCTCAACTGCTTTCCTGTAAGCTGCCATATTTGCATCCTTTGAATCCCAAGTTCCTGATACTTGTTGTGCCACGAGATCCGAGTCCCCAAAACACCTGATGCGCTTAATGTTCATCTCCTTAGCCATGCGGAGTCCATACAACAGTGCCTCATACTGCCATGTTGTTGGTGCAAGTAAAGTGTAGCTGAAGAACATACGCTAACTTATCTCCCTTGGGTGAAGTCAGAACGACGTCGGCTCCTGAACCTTCAAGTTGTCCGGATCTGTCAAAGTGCATCATCCAATATTTGGAGCAGGGCGTGTTTGGTGAAGATGTGAAGTCAGTCCAATCATTGACGGAATCCACCAAATCTTGCGACTTGATAGTTGTGCGTGGCTCATACGTGATATGGTAAGGTCCTAACTCAATTGCCCACTTGGCGACTCATCCTGTCGCATCTCTGTTGCGGATAATATCTGCTAGTGATGCTGAACTCACCACCTTGATAGGGTGGTCTTGAAAATAATGCTTAAGCTTGTGACTTGCTAAAAAGACTCCATATACCCTCAACTTCTGCCACTGTGGGTACCTTTCTTGGAATCAGAGTACCTCGCTGACGTAGTAGACAGGACGCTGTACTGGATACTCCTTTCCTTCCTCCTTGCGTTATACAATCACCACTGCACTGACAACTCTCTCGTCGGCAGCTACATATAGTAGCATGGGCTCCATATCTGTTGGAGCTGCAAGGACTGGAGCTGTTGACAAAGTTTTCTTCAACTCCTCAAAAGCATCTTCGGCTTATTTGTCCCAAAGGAATTTATCCGACTTCTTAAGGAGTCAGTATAACACTACTAGGAAAATGCTTATAGCAGCACACGTTACCGCCGGCTGTTTGCATTTTTTTCGCCGGTGGTAAAGGCAGATGGGCTGGCCTCGAAATACCGCCGGCGGTTTGGCCCAAAACCGCCGGGGATAAGCCATTAGTGCCGGCGGTGAAGATATGCAGCCGCCGGGGGTAAACTAGGTCGCTGAGCCTCAAAATACCCCGGCGGTAAGAATTGGGAGCCGCCAGGGTAATGGCAATTAGCGTCGGCGGTTTCATCATTTTTCGCCGGGGATAAGTGGACCACCTCGTCCACCCACGCAGGTATACGTGCACATCGTGCCCACCAGACCCCCACCTCCCTCGTCTCCTCCTCCCCTTTCTCTCCAGATCGAGCTGCCTCCTGCCGCCCGTCCCTCTCGATCCGCCGCCTGCCGCCCGTCCGCCTGGAGCCAGCGCCGCCGCCGTCCCTCCTCCGCAGGTGAGCCCCCTCTCCCTCCCTCCCTCTCTCCCCCCTCGCCCTCGCCCCCGCAAACTCCCCGCAAACCTAATCCTAACATCCACCTCGTAGACGCCGTCGGCCACGTGGAGGAGCCCGTGGACGAAGCCGCGCGCCTCGTCGTCGACTGCCATGTTGAGGAGCCGTGAGCCTCGTCTTCGATCGCCTCGTGGAGGAGCCGCGCGGGTCGATGAGATCTGGCGGCGTCGCGCGCGGGCGGTGGATGGGTTGGTGGCTCAATCCTTGTCCAGGTCGCCGCTGATGGCTGATTCTATCCGGTTTCCCCACGGTGAGCCCCTCCGATCTCGGTCCGCCGCCGCGTCGTACCCTAGCCTGCTGTGCGGATCAAAGACCAGTATGTTCATTTGTCTGAACCAAAAAAAATTACTCATCAATACACTGGTCAACAAGGTTAAGTTCGGGTTTACACACTTTGATTTCAGTTTATGCAGATCTAGATGTTCGTATGATTTCATAGCTAGCTGCGATTCGGTGCCAGCATATATGGCAGATTTCCTTCACTTTAAGACATGCATATGCAGGAATGCTCTAATATTCAGTAACGTACTAGTAAGGAACAACATGACCATATTGTTTCAGTGCCATACCTACATGAATTTAGAATTGAGCTGAATCTGTAAAACAAGATGACTTCCATTGACATCTGATTATTCCCATCTCTGCTATTTTTGTACAAGTAACTGAGCCTCATATTTAACTTGTGTATATAGGCCTTGAATATGACCACCGCTCAGCTTGGATAGTCGTTTTCTCACTTGAAGATGGCATGCTCATCCTTGGACAGGTAGTAAAATCAGTTGTGGTTGCACTTGTTGATAAGTCTGAGCATGATTTTCCTGCTTTTGTCGGTCGCTAGAACATGTTGATATGTTATACAGTATTTGATGTTGTTGCTTTTGCAATGAAACTAAATCTTTAAGGCATATGGTGAACTAATGGTCGACTCAGTTGACCTGCTGGTGTGTTTCTTCTCTTCTTAGAATATAATGTTCACAACTGCACTTGTTTAGTTTCCGCCTTGTCAATCTATCTTTTCAAGTGACTATATCACATAAAGGAAGTACATATTTGGTTTGTTTCTGAAGACATTTTGTGATTCAGGTTAATATACAATGCGCCATGTTTGACTAGGCTTGTAGGGTAGCAGAAGTTATGATTGTGCTTTCTTTTTTCCGGTAGATGTCAAACTAATTGTAGCTATCAGTAGATGTCAACAGATAATCACGATACTTTCTTGTGTAGGTAGCTCGACTTCGAGCACGCAGGAGGAGGACCTGGCCGGTGACTTCGAGCACGCAGGAGGGATCAGCTGCAGCTGATTTTGTTGTTTTTTTTGTACGGGTCTAGTTGAAAAGTTGTAATACATGTTCAGTATACAATAAAATAAACCGAGATTTCTGCCTGTGCGTTGAGTGTTGAGTGTGTGGATTTTTTTTTAATCCTGTATATACATACTGCCGGCGGTTTGGGCAGGTCGCCAGCGCTAGCGTGAGTTACCCCTGGCGGTTTGGGCAGGTCGCCGGTGGTAAGTTGGTTTACCCCACCCCCGGCGGTTTGCAAACCACCGGCGGTAAGGCATTACCACCGGCGAGGTGGTCGCCAGCAGTTTGCAAACCGCCGGGGATAGCCCAAAAACGGCCGCCGGCGGTAAGCCTTTTTCTAGTATTGTAAAGGACGTTCCTTCTCTCCGAGTCGTAAGATGAATCTGTTCAAAGCTGCTACGCAACCTGTGAGTCTCTGGACATCCTTCAAACAAGTCGGCTTTTGTAAGTTATGAATAGCCTTTATTTTCTCCGGGTTTGCCTCAATCCCTCTTTCTGAAACGATGAAGCCTAGTAATTTGCCTGCTGGGACTCCAAATACACACTTGCCTGGATTCAGCTTCATCTCGTACTTGCGTAAATTGTTAATGTCTCTGTTAAGTATGCAATCAGGGAGTCGGCTTTTTGTGACTTGACGACCACATCATCCACATATGCGTGGACGTTCCTTCCAATCTGCTCCTAGAACAATTCTGAATGCATCTCCGATACGTTGCTTCTGGATTTTTGAGTCCAAAGGGCATTGTTTTCTAACAAAAAGCTCCAAAGGGTGTTATGAAGGAGGTTTTCAGCTCATCCTACTCCTTGAGTCTGATCTGATGATAGCCATAATAAGCATCCAAAAAACAAAGTAACTCGGATCCTGCTATGGAGTCAATAATCTGGTCGATGCGCGGTAAGGCAAAAGGATCCTTAGGACATGCTTTGTTCAATCCGGTAAAGTCAATGCACATACGCAACTCCCCTCTTTTCTTTGGCACTAACACTGGGTTGGCCACCCACTCTGGATAAAATACCTCTTTGATGAAGTCGGCCGCAAGGAGTCGGGCCACTTCTTCTCCTTTAGCTTTTCTTCTGTCATCATGAAACTTGCGAAGTCCTTGTTTTACAGGTCTTGCGTTACGGTTAACATGTAAGCTGTGCTCGCGAGTTCTCTCGGTACACCTAGCATGTCAGATGGCTTCCATGCAACGACGTCCCGATTCTCACGGATGAACTCGACAAGCGTGCTTTCCTATTTATTAGAAAGGTGTGCCCCGATGGTGAACTGCTTGGAAGAGTCACCGGGGATGAAATCATCTTGTTTTGTATCTTGAGCCGACTTGAATTTCATTTTCTATTTTGTTGCCGGCTTCTTGAGCACTGTATTGTCTTTCGGGTCCACACGCGCTTTATAGAACTTGAGCTCCTCTTGAGCACAAGTTGTCTCTGCCATAGCTGCATCTCCCTGCTCGCACTCAAGTGCCATCTGCTTACTACCATTTACTGTAATGACTCCTTTTGGTCCCGGCATGTTCAGCTTCAGGTATATGTAACACGGCCTTGCCATGAACTTGAAATATGCAGGACGTCCAAAAAGAGCGTGGTATGGACTATGGTGGTCCACAACCTGAAAAGGCAGAATTTCTGATCGAAAATTTTCAAAAGTGCCGAAAGCAACTTCCAGATAGATCCTACCAATGGGCTTTGCCGACTTTCTAGGTACTATCCCATGGAAAACTGTCTCTGTGGGTATGAGTTGCTTATCCTACAACTTCATCCTCTTGAATGTGTCGTTGTATAATATGTTGATGCTACTACCACCATCCATAAGCACCTTGTTAAGCGTGTATCCTCCGACTTGTGGTGCTACCACCAAGGCAAGCTACCCCGGGTCGTCAATTCTTGGCGGGTGGTATGCCCGACTCCAACTGATTGGTTGCTCTAACCATCTTAACCACTGTGGTACTACCGGCTCCACGACGTTGATCGCGCGAATTTTCAACTTCCTTGCTAGCTTGGAGGTGCTGGTGGTGAAAACATGATAACTGTCTTTACTCGGGTTGATGCGGCCGAGTTGCTACATAGTATTGTCCCTGGCTATCATGAGTTGCTTAGGATTCTGCTGAAAGCCTCCGTGACTTCCCTGCTAGTGTCCTCCGCCATTGCTAGATCATGGGTTATTTCCGGCTCCTCCGCCATGGTTGGCAGGTCCTCCATTGTTACCCTCTATATCCACTGTTTCTGCCTCCATTGTTGTCGTGGTTCGCCGGGTTGTTTCTCCATTGATGCAGATCTACACATTGCTCTAGGGTATGCCCGCACCTGCCGTTCCTTCCGTAGCAAGGACACGGACTCTGCCAGACTTCTGGAGAAGTCAGCCTGCGCACCTGGTACCCTAGAGAGTTGTTGTCCTTTCGTCTGTTCCCAGAGTTGGTGCTAGCCACTAAGTCGGAATTATCATATTGCCGCTTAGTCCCTCCATGATTTGGATTCTGGTTTGATTCTGGCCACTACCACCTTGGCCCTTTCTGACTTCTTCCTGATCCTTGGTTTTGTCTATTGCAGCGTGCTTGTTAGCTCCTGCCATAATCTCTCCAATGGAAATAGGTATGCCTTGATTCAGACTGTCCTTCATACGCCTTAGCTTCCAACTTAATGGATTAAAGGTGCAATTTCTCTCCATAGCCATTAACACAGAAATTGGTGGGACTCCTTGCGAGGAGTTAATGATCTCCGAGACTCGTTTCATCCGGTGCCTTGTAGATTTTCCCTTCTTCTGGACACATCTTTCCAAGTCCTCAATAGTACTCAATTTCTGGCATGTCCCTTGGAAATTTTGAATGAAGGAGGCCTTCAGCTGCTCCCACGAGTTAATTGACCTGGGGGGTAAGTTTCTCATCCAAACCTTAGCTGCTCCATCCATCATTAGATACACAAATTTTGCACATAAATTTCCAGTTGCATTGCGAATACTCATTGCCATCTGATACGTGTCAAACGTATCTATAATTTTTGATTGTTTCATGCCACTTTTATACCTTTGACACTTGTTTTCATACTAAGTTCATGATTTAATTTGACTAACCTATTAATAGTTGGAAAAGTGCACAATTTTCTTGTTTTACACTTTGATGTGTAGGAATCACTTGGAAATTGGCAAAAACGCAAAAGGAGCCTTGTTGGAGTTGGACTCTGACTTTCCTGAAATCTGTCCTCCTTATAGATTTCAGAGATTGATAGTTTGAGACCAGAAGACGACGTCAACTGAAAATCAATTTTCTTACAACGTTGTGGGAAATTTTCATATCTTTCATTTAAGCCCAAGAACAGCCCAGTCGGAGGTCCGTACCTCCGGGAATCCTTGTTTTACTAAAGGCCAAATATCTTTATTACGGGATTCCGAAAGTTGGTGACGTGATTGACTCCAACTCTTACCAAACTTGGAGGATTCGACCAAGCCACGACTTTGGGACCTCATTAAGGACACGAGTGGTCCCTAGTAAGGTTCTAGAGGTGCCCAAGAGCCATTGGATCAAGGGGCCATCCATCGGAGGGCCGGGAAGCATTGCCTCCACCTATATAAAGAGAGGAAACCCTAGTTTTGGGGGCAGCCACCAAAAGCCACGAATTTGCCTCCCCCTTGGCCCTCATCTACAAGGGGGAGGGCTCCTCTACAACACCAAGAAGTCATGGAGGAAGGGGGTTAGGGGGCGGCGCTCCCCCTTGGCCGGCCGGCCACCGCTGCCGCCGCCGGCCGCCCGTGCCGCCTCCGCCTTGCCCTTTCCTCCATGGCCGCCGCCTTCACCGCCATCTCCATCGCGAATTCCTTATGGCTACAGCGGTCCACTCTCTCACAAACCTCTGTAATCCCCTATGTAAACATGGTGTTTGATGCTATAAAATATTATCTTATGATCTATGTCATGTTTACGTAGTTCCTTGTTGTCTTATGGTTGAATTATTGAATGTATTTGGTTGATTCGAGTTGTATGTTGATATCGTACAGTCCTATGGTGCCCATTATATACTTGCGCGCGTGGATAACATCATAGGGTTTGTAGTATGTGAAGGAGGCCGGGGGATAGGGCTGCCGGAGTGACAGAAACCTAAGCCCCATCCCGGTTTTTGACATTGTATGGGATAAAGAGGACCTTATGAACTTAATGCTATGGTTGGGTTTTTACCTTAATGAATGTTATTAGTTCCGGATGCTTGCTAATGTTCCAATCATATAGTACATGTAATCACAAGTAGTTGAGAACGTGTATGCTTTGCCTCTCTCACATAGAAAACTGCATCGAAGACGATGAACCGAATAACTTCACTAATTAATTATGAACAATTCCGCCACGCCTTCCACCACTTTCCACACTCATGGTTTATTTATGGTCTTTTAGTATACTTTATTGCTACAGCAACTATCTTCTATCTTCTTGTTCTTTATTATATTGCAAAATCATCCTTTCATACCTATTTTATTCCTATAGTTTTATTTCCTAGATAGAGCAAACGTTTGGTGTGCGTAGAGTTGTGTCAATGGTTGATAGAACTTGAGAGAATATTAATCCTACCTTTAGCTCCTCGTTGGGTTCGACACTCTTATTTATCGAAAAGACTACAAACGATCATGTCGTGGGGTTGTCACGGCAAGTCCTTCCTCAGGGAAGGTGAGTTCTGGGGCCATTGATGATTGAAATACGTAGGAGTTGCTAATCTCGCCAAGGGACAAGGATTTACCCAGGTTCGGCCCCTCTGATTAGAGGTAAAGACCTACTTCCTGCTTGTTCTTTATTGCTATGGATCTGATCTCGATTACAAGGTTCCGGCTCCTATCTGGGGAGTCGGCGACTACGGGTTTGGTGTTTCTTGATTGCTTATCGATCTAAGGTCCAGGACCCCGCTTATAAAGGTGGTCGGGTCCCTGGATTTACAACTTACACCGAGTCACAGTTAGACACGGAGTCCTACTCTAGGTCTTGGCCTTCCAAGTTAGAACTCCGGGTTGTACTTGGACTCCTTCCTGACGGGTCCTTTCTTCGTCATGGGCTTAAGTCGGCTTGTCTCCAGCCCAGCCCATGTGACTTGATGTGCGACTCGGCTTTGGCCTTCTTGGTCTTGGCGGGTCTACTTTCCGGGTCTATGGGCCTACCTATAAAGTATCCCCCCATCAGTAGCCCCCGAATTTATCTTGGGTGCAGCTTTGCGGCTTCCTCTGACTCCTTGGGTCGACTCCTTGGTTCGACTTCTTCAATCTGAGTCACCAGCTCAGAAGTCGCCTGCTGCTAACTCCAAGATGAATTCCTGCATAAAAACATAACACATATATAAAATGAGTTTATCCTCACCCCTTGTTCGAGTCCACCACTCTTGCCTTTGCATTAGCTGGCCGAGTTTGTTATGGCTCTTGTGAACAAGTTTTGAGGAACTTGACTCCTTTCAATTCTCACTGTCACAGGACTCGCCTTTCTGAGACAAGCCGGCTCCTTCCAGTTCTGTGACTCGTCTTTCTCTTATCATTTCCTGTATGACTCTTAATCACTGAACCGTTATCCACAGTTTAACTGTGGACCGTTACCGTAACTTTCTAGGGTTTTCCCTTCTTATAAATCGCGAAGGGTAGGGTCCAGAGCCCTCACTTGTCCCTTTCGCCTCCAAATTTCTCTTCCTCCTTTGCTCCTTTCTTCCCGCGCGCAGCACACCCCGCACGCTCGCCATGGCTCCCAAGCGCGCCAAGACAGCTTCCAAGGGCAAGGCCTCCACGTCCAGCAGGACGATCGACGTCGCCGCCGCGGCCGCCGCCGCCGCTAGAGCTCCATCATCGAAGTGCTCGATCTCCGCCGATTGGGGCGGATCTACTGTCACGGCCGAGCAACTTAAGGGGCATCGGCTTGCTGGCCTTCTTCCCTCAAGTGTCAAGGCTCGAGCGCCAGGGGACGAGGTGGTGCCCTCTCCCGCAAAGGACGAAGTTGTGATTTTCTCAGAACACCTGTTCCGCGGATTCACGCCCCCGGGTAATTTCTTCTTCCGCCAGCTCCTTGCCTTCTACAAATTGCGCATCCATGATTTAGCACCCAACTCCATCTTGACCTTGTCCAATTTCGTCACCCTCTGTGAAGATTACCTCCAAATCAAGCCAGACCTTGACCTCTGGCTTGAACTTTTCTATTGCAACCCCCAGCCTGAGACCTCTGGGGGCCCTCTCCTTCAATGCGGCGCTGTTGCTCTTCAGCGTCGCCTCCATTCTGTCTTCCCAAACCATGTCAAGGATTGGCACAAAACTTTCTTCTACTGCAAGGACACTTCCCCTGCAGATGAACCTCGACTCCCTCTGTTCTCTGAGGACCGCTTAGAGGCGACTCCTCTTATGAAGGCTAGGTGCTCAGAGGCAGCCCGGCCAGAGGTTGAGTCTTTGATCCTCCGAGTTCAGGCTCTTCTGTCCCATAACTTTGAAAACATGGACCTCGTACGCTGCTGGACGACCTGGAGAATTCAGCCGCTGAGTCCAAGGACTCGGCTTATCTGTCAGTACACCCGCTGCGTGACAGACGACCTCCGGACAACAGATAAATTATCAGATGGTCCTGAACTGGGTCGGCTAATCAAAAAGCTGACTGGGAAGCCAATGAAGGACCAAGCACACTTTGGTCTCCAGCCCTTCTGCTCCACCAATCCAGCTCCTGACGTAAGCTTTTTACTTTGTTGCATTTTTAACTTGCTTTTCTCTGTCTCGTTTGCTAACTCATTCCCTCTGACTCTTTTGCAGCTAACCGACTCCTTCTGGAAGCCAGCCTCTGAAGCTGGGACCAGAGCTGAAACTGAAGCTGAGGCTGAGGTTGAAGAGGAGACTCCTGTCACAGAACAAACTACTGTGGCAGAAGACACTGATGACGATGACGAGGAGTCCTCTCAGGAGGCTCGCGTTGAGGATGATGTTGGTGATGAGGAGTCCTCTCCAGAGGCTCCTATCGAAAATGTGGCTGAAGAGGGGTCCTCTCAAGAGGCTCCTGTCTCCGAGCAGGAACACATGGCATCAAGTCCTGCAGCTGTGTAGCCGACTTCGTCTGAAGAGTCCTCAGGCGCGAAGAGTCGTTCCTCATCTCCTGCTAGGAATGAATCTCGGGCGGCTGTCCCCAAGGTACCCCACTCTCGAGTCTTTGGGTCAAGCGGCTCTATTTCTAAACTTCAAGAATCTACGCAGAGCGTCATTGCTGCCAGGAAGAGGAAGCTACGTTCTGATGGACCTGCAGATACTCCAGATCCATTGCCAACTTCCCATCAAAGGAAGTCGACCTCCCCTCCTGAGAAGGCCGACTCCTACCACTCTGGCATGTCCATGCCATCTTCTGACTCTCAGGCCTCCTTGGACCTTGAGACCAACGTTGGGTATGACTTTTCTGCTTACTTGTAGTCATATGACTTCTGTATTTCCTTTTCACTAGATTCACTGCTGACTTCTGACTTTATCTATTTCAGGGCTCGGCCTTGTGTCAAGGTCACCAAGCTTCAACACATGACTGATGTCACTTCGGCTCGTCGGTCTGTCCCTCCGTCGACTTCTCAGACAACAAGCACGAGGACAGGTCCCTCCACACCTGCATCTGCAGGTGTTCACATTACTACGGCTCCCACTATTCCCGAGTCCCCTTCAAGGACTCAGGAGGCGACTCCAATGGTGGTCCAGTCCTCCTCTGAGACTAGGATCCCTATCGCTGTGCCTCAAGCTCCTCCAGCTCCTCCGAAGGCGGCTCATGTAGCTCAACCGAACGACAAGCCGGCCAAGTCCTCCATTGACTACAGTCGACTTCGAGTGGCTGATAACTTATCTTTCTCTGAAGCTTGGGCTGAGGCTGTCGACTTAAATGATCAATCAGCCAGGCTAAAGGATGACGAACAAGCGGCTCTTAGATCTCTTCAGATGATCCATAATGTAAGCTCTATGACTTCTACTCTTTACGCTTTCTGGTAGCCTCCTATTGCAGTAGCCCCAAGCACCTGTCTGCGGTAACTTGTGACTAAGATAGGTGCTTTGCTCTGATCTTGAACTCAATTGCTTTATAGAAAAAACTTTGCACACTGTAGCCCCGAAGCACTGAGTCCTTAGCTCTACTAAGACTCGGGGCTGTTGACTTGCTGACGATTAGGCTCTTGAACCAAAAAAATTCCACGAGTAGCCCCCAAGCGCCGAGTTGTCGGCCTGCGACTACTTGGAGCTACAAATCAATGTAGTTAACTGGTCCTTAGCTTATAGAAAAAAATTCTGCTCTGCGAGTAGCCCCCAAGCGCCAAGTTGTTAACTTGTGACGACTTGGAGCTGATGACTTCTTGACTAGGACTCATACCATCTGGGTTTAAAGAAAAACTGACTCCTGAGTAGCCCCCAAGCGCCAAGTTGTTAACTTGTCACGACTTGGAGCTCATGGGTTCTCTATTTGACTTGTAGATCCTGACTTGTGAATTCTGACTTGTCAATTCTGACTTGTCAATTCTGACATGTAATATCTGACTTGTCAATTCTGACTTGTAATATCTGACTTATCATTTCTGACTTGTGCCTGCAGAACCTGATTGCCAAGATGAAGAGGGATATGAAGGAGCTAGAGGACCAGGCAGCTGCTAGTGCCAGGTATGCTCAAGCTGAAAAAGAGCACTCCCTTCAACTTGAAAAGGATCTGAAGATTCTATCTGCTCAGCTGGAGCAGGTGAAAAAAGAGTCTGAGACTGCCAAAAAGATTGCACTGAAAGCTCACAATGAGCTAAAAGCAGTATATGACACCTGCCGCAAAGGCATTGGAGCAATGTGTCAACATATATTTGGTAAGTTTGTGTCTTTGCTCACTCCTTCTTTGCACTTTTCTGAAGTACTTCTCAACTGATATTCACTAATTTCCTTCTGCAGGGGCTGACTCCCAAAAACTTAAGCTGCCTGTTATCACTGCCATGGACTACAAGAGGGGGCTCGTGCTGTGGTGAAGTACTTGAACGCCAAGGGCAAGTGCCCCAAAGAGCCTGTCGATGGTTTAGATCAACGGTGAAGATACGGGACTATGTACGCGCGGGCATCGTCGATGTGGGTTAGTAGATGAACGACACGGGAGACAAGATTTATACAGCTTCGGGACCCGGGAAACATCATCCGGTAATATCCTTACGTGCTGTTTGTGGCTAGGTCTTATTCCTTTCATGGTGGAAGTCGCTGATGAGGCGGCTCCTCTTGTCTAGATCTGTCTGATTCTCTCCTCTTGGTGCGCCTTGCCCCTCCTTATAAAGGTGGAGGAGGCCGGCTTACATGTCGAGTCCTTGTAGGACACTGCTAATCTATTACAAGTTGGCAAGGTGAGTCCTTGTCCTAATCTGACTGTGGAGTCGGCCTGCTGGGCCACCCTGGATGGGCCACGTTAATCCTCCTTGCGGGTACCCGTGTCCCATATCCCCGACAGTAGCCCCCAAGCTTTCGGGTGACTTGTAGAGTCATGCGGAAGGTCTTGATTTGAAGAAATGGGACACAGAGTCCGTGCCGGGTTCTTTGCCGGCTTGTAGATGTAGCGCTTTTGCCGAGTTGTAGATGTCGATGATGTCGCGGCACCCGGCTTCAGCATTTGCCGAGTTTGTCGATGTAGACTTTGCCGGGTTGTCGATGTAGATGTTGTCGGGTTGTCGTTGTAGATTTTTCCGAGTTGTCGATGTAGGTGTTGCCGAGTCGTCGATGCCGACTTCGCTTGCCGACTTGTTAATGCCGGCTTCTCCTGCCGACTTGTTAATGCCGGCTTCTCCTGCCGACTTGTTAATGCCGGGTTCTCTTGCCGACTTGTCAATGCTGACTTCTTCTGTCGACTTGTTAATGCCGACTTCTTCTGTCGACTTGTTAATGCCGGCTTCTCCTGCCGACTTGTTAATGCCGGCTTCTTCTGTCAACTTGTGCTGAAGTGACTCGGAATTTTTCTCCGAGTCCTCTTGACGAGATGTATGACTTTGCTCGAGCTTGTTTACACCGGTATATGTGTAGCCCCCAAGCGCCGAGTTGTTAACTTGTGACAGCTTGGAGCTTGTATTGATGACTCATAACTTCAGATGATGTAGCCCCCGAGTGCCGGGTCGTTTGCCTGCGATGACTCGGGACTCCTTAATGTATAACTCATGACTTTCAGATGATGTAGCCTCCGAGTGCCGGGTTGTTAACCTGTAACAACTTGAAGATAAAAACTTTTGGAACTTAATTACTGCTTAACTTGTAGAAAAACCTGATCCGTGAGTAGCCCCCAAGCGCCGGGTTGTTGGCCTGCGACAACTTGGAGTTTCCAACTCTGTATTCCTTTTGACTTAAACTGAAAACCTGATAACATGTAGCCCCCAAGTGCTGGGTTGTTTTCCTGCAGCAACTCAGAGCTTAAAACTTTTTGAACTTGATTGATGCTTGAGCTGATTTGGTTTTTATAACCCTTCTTAGTTTTATACTGATGAATAAGTAGGCCCTGCCTGGTCTTTGCTAATTAGCAGCCAGTTTGTTGTACAGGTTACATCTGACTTACCAGATAAAACTAAGGATAAGTTGGCATCTGAGCCAGGTCCATGAGTCTAAAGCTTGAATTTTTCCTGAAAGACAAGCCCCCAAGGACCTAATGATCAAAGTTAATAAAGGCGCACTTACTGGGTGTCTCGGCAAAACTCTTACTGTAGAGAAGCCGGCTTTATCCCTTTGATCACAATAATCATGTTATAATGTTGCAGAGCTCTCTGGGCTCGTTGGTGTTGCGGAGCTCTCTGGGCTCTTTGGTATTGCGGAGCTCTCTGGGCTCGTTGGTGTTGCGGAGCTCTCTGGGCTCGTTGGTGATATATAAGCTGGAGTATAGAGACATTGATATTTTTTTAGAAATCCCTTTGTGGGTGTAACTAAATCTTTTCAATAAATCTGATGCAAGTTATAAAGAACTTGACTTTTAAAGAAATCCATTGCGAGCAATATATAACTCGACTTTGAAAAAATCCGGTGCAAGCAATAGATAGCTCGACTTTGAAAAATCCAGTGCAAGCAATAGCTCGACTTTTGAGAAATCCATTGTGAGCAACGGATAGCCCGACTTTAAATAAATTTGGCGCGAGCTATTTGAGAGCTCGACTTTTTAGAAATCCGTGGCGGGTTAAAAAAAACCAACTTTGAGATTTGGCTATATTAAGCCTCCAAGAATTGATTTGATATGCCACCTAGAATTTTCTGAGATAATAACGGTACTCAACTTATATTAGCCCCCTTGCATTATTTAAAACTTACTTTGTAATCTTCTGGATTATCTCTGCAATTTCTTTATAAACCAGATATATAACTCTCGGAATTAACCTGGAATTAACTTAAAGGGGGCTGACTTTATATAATTTAACTGAATGAATAAAATATGAAATTTAAATAAAAATGCAACTTAGCTGGTTTTTTTCTGTAGCCGATGATGGTTGCAAGTCGACGGACTGTCGTTGTCAAAGTCGTCCGAGTCCACTAGACCCGGTTGCCGGCTCACCTTGTTGTCCGAGTCCTTCTAACTTTGCTCTTTTTTTTTCTTCCTTGATCAACTCGTCCTCCGAGTACTAGTTCAAACTGGCCCTTACGCGTATGCTGCTGCTAACTAGCAACTTGGACTGCTTTTCTTGTTTTCTTTCTTGGCCCTCACGTGACCTGCTGCCTCGAATCGCATGTACGTGCCTTTGATCCATTAGATTAGAATAGCACTCGGTTTGTCTTTTTTTTTATTGAGCTGTACGTGACCTGCTTTGCTTCTTTCTTTTTTCCTTGCTTGAAATCTGAACCACACGTGGACTTCCATGTACGCATCCTAGTCCGAGTATTACTCCTTTCCTTAATTAGTTTCCTTGATCAGTTTCCACGTACGAGTCAAAGTGGAGCACGTCCTTTTTTTTTCTTTCTTCCTGAATTGTTGGGATAGCTACGTCCGTGCACGCCCCAGCTGCTTCTAATCGAGTCCGGCTTGGAGTCCATATGGTGGCGCGGGCAGTCCGGCCGGCCTTGGGTTAGGTCGATCGGTATGGAAGCTTGGAGTCCGTATTCGAACCCAATTCATTGGCTGGTTGCTGCGCGAGTTACGCCGTGAATTGATCTTGCTTTGGAGCACGCCGGCTCGACGGATCAGCAACACGCCGGCTCCATGAGTCGCGTGTACTTAAAAGATGATTTCGCTGAAGTAGATGATCCTGCTCAAAACGAATCTGTACCAAGGAAGCAATGATGATGTCGAGCCCCTTGGTGTCGTTGATGAAGAACTTGACGTCCGGGCGATGCGGTGATGAACTTGTCGTCGTCGTTGATGAAGATTTGACCCATCGAATTTTGAATCCACGCGCACTTAGCCCCAAAGTGGGCGCCAATGTCGACGGTTTAGATCAACGGTGAAGATACGGGACTATGTACGTGCGGGCATCGTCGATGTGGGTTAGTAGATGAACGACACGGGAGACAAGATATATACAGCTTCGGGACCCGGGAAACATCATCCGGTAATATCCTTACGTGCTGTTTGTGGCTAGGTCTTATTCCTTTCATGGTGGAAGTCGCCGATGAGGCGGCTCCTCTTGTCTAGATCTGTCTGATTCTCTCCTCTTGGTGCGCCTTGCCCCTCCTTATAAAGATGCAGGAGGCCGGCTTACATGTCGAGTCCTTGTAGGACACTGCTAATCTATTACAAGTTGGCAAGGTGAGTCCTTGTCCTAATCTGACTGTGGAGTCGGCCTGCTGGGCCACCCCGGATGGGCCACGTTAATCCTCCTTGCGGGTACCCGTGTCCCATATCCCCGACAGAGCCTGAACGTCTAGTGGATGAATTGTCCAGGGCACCACGGTACATGCGCGTTTGGAAGCAATCCTCCTTGAGGAGAGCATCCATCAGGATCCTTGCCTTAGCCCACATCTACTACCCAACTATCTTGGAGCCAGCATTGCTTACTATGAGGAAACCAGAGCAACATGAAGATGGTACTCCATTCACCCAGGATGACTTTAAAGCTAAGGAGAAGTTGGTGCGCCCCTATGCTTGTGAGATTGCCAACAAGATGGACCCTGAGGTATGGGTTCATCATTATGACTTGGAGAACAAAAGGGTTGCTCCAGAGACTCCTGCGATTGTAAATTTTGGCCGTCCCTCACAGGACTCAGCTGGTGCCCCTCCTTCTGCTGCGCCGAGTTCTTCTACCCCGGCGGCTCCTATGCTTAGCAACCCAACTGGTGCAGAGCCTGTATTGAAGACTCCTGCTGCGCCCACTCCTTCAAGAGCTATCTCTGGTGGCTCCCGTGCTCAAGAAGAATGGCTGGCTCAACATATGAGGAGTCCTCGGGGCACTGGTTTCCAAACAAAGAAAGTCGCCACCAAGCCTCCTATGAAGCCGGCTCCTGCCTCTAATGTGCAAGCAAAGGACAAGTCTCCTGCTAAGAAGGACTCCCCAGTTCCAGCCGAGAAGTCGACTCCTCTAGAGGATCATCCTATGGATGACTTCTAAATTTTTGTAATGCTGCACTACTGGTGCAAATTTTTTAGGTCTTTTGAACTTATCTGTTCTGAAATTTTGCCAATCGGATTGTAATGACTTGTTTGTTAAACTGTGACAGTGCTATGTCTTATCTATACAAGTCATTGTGTGGTTCTTATAACCCATCTAATTATCCACTGATGAATAAGTAGGCCCTGCATGACTTCTCTTACAGTTTGTGCTGACAAGCTCCCAACGTCTTATGCCTTTTAGGATTCATAAGAGCCGGAGACGAGTCATGCCTGTAGATTAGCCATATTGTGCGGGATGCATCTGACTTACCAGCGAGAAAATTAGGAAAAGTTGGGCTACTGAGCCGGGTTCAAAGGTCTAAGCTTGACTTTTTTCCTGAAAAGCAAGCCCCCAAGAACCTTGATGATCAAATTTTAAGAACAAAGCGCACTCACTGGGTGACTCGACTAAAGAACTCATATTCACTGAAGCCGGCTTTATTTCCTTTGATCATAATAATTTGATTACATCTAGGCATGGCTCACTGGGCTCTTTGCCTTTCAACTCATAAAACTATTACAATTTAGGTATAGTAAGGACGTAACTGAGCTATGTTCCATGGCCTCTTTGCCTCTGCATAGGGATCTAGCGTATGAGCTGTGTCAGCTCCTTTACTTTCACTTGCCGGCTCTCGTACATCCATTAGATAGTACGACCCATTGTGCAAGTTCTTGCTTATGACGAACGGTCCTTCCCATGGTGGAGATAAATTGTGCATCCCTTCCCTGTTTTGGACGAGGCGAAGCACTAAGTCACCCTCCTGGAAAGTCCGAGTCCTGATTCTGCGTGCGTGATACCGCCGCAAGTCCTGCTGATAAACTACTGACCTTTCAAGGGCTAATTCTCTTGCTTCTTCGATTGCGTCCACCGAGTCCTGACGAGCGAGTTCATTCTCTGTCTCGACATAATTGGCAACTCGTGGCGAGTCATGCAGCAAGTCGCTAGGCAGGACGGCTTCTGCTCCATACACCATGAAGAAAGGTGTGAAACCAGTAGATCTGTTAGGAGTCGTTCTTATGCTCCAAAGTACTGCTGGCAACTCCTCAACCCAACTTCCAGCGGCTCTTAACAAGGGGACCCGGAGCCGAGGCTTAATTCCCTTCAGCGACTCCTGATTTGCCCTCTCTGCCTGTCCATTGGACTGTGGATGTGCTACTAAAGCTAGGTCGAGTCTGATGTTATTGTCACCGCAGAACTTGGCCATCTCTCCAACTGATAAGTTGGTCCCATTATCTGTAATGATGCTGTGAGGATATCCAAAGCGTGTTGCTATTTTCTTGAAAAATCTCACTGCTGATGCTCCGTCGACTCTGCTGACGGGTTCGACTTCCACCCACTTGGTGAACTTGTCAACTGCTACTAGCAGATGGGTCTTGTGGCAGGGCGACTTTGAGAAAGGACCCACCATGTCAAGCCCCCAAACTGCAAACGACCAAGTGATAGGAATAGTTCTGAGTTGTTGGGGTGGCACGTGGTCTTGCCTTGCGTACCTTTGGCATCCATCATAGACTCGCACTATCTTTTCTGCGTCCAGATGTGCTGTTAACCAAAAGAACCCGTGCGTGAAAGCTTTTGACACCAAGGATCTAGTAGATGCATGATGACCACAATCACCTGCATGAATCTCTTGCAATATTTGCCTGCCTTCTTCTGGAGACACACATCTCTGGTAGACTCCAGTGACACTCCTTCTATACAACTCGCCATTAATGACTGTGTAAGACTTGCATCGTCTGATGAGCTGTCTCTGTTTGACTTCACCCTGTGGGAGTTCACCCCTAAGGAGATATGCAAGGTAGGGCTCTGTCCATGCTGGTATTGCCCGTGCTGCTGCCACCAATGCCGACTCTGGATCTGGGAAGGCTAACTCCTCCTCTGAAGGCAACTTGACTGATGGGTGGTGAAGTTCATCCACGAATAAATTTGGGGGTACTTTCTCTCGCCGAGAGCCGAGTCGTGATAACGCATCTGCGGCCTCGCTCTTGCGTCTGTCAATATGCTCCACTTGATAACAAGAAAAGAACCCGGCTATCTGTTCGACTGCTCTCCTGTAAGCCGCCATGTTTGCATCCTTCGAGTCCCAGGTTCCAGATACTTGCTGAGCTACAAGATCCGAGTCTCCAAAGCACCTGATACGCTTGATGTTCATCTCCTTGGCTAAACGCAAGCCATGTAGCAAGACTTCGTACTCTGCCATGTTGTTTGTACAATCAAAGTGCAACTGAAGGACATATGCCAACTTATCTCCTTTTGGTGAAGTTAAAACCACGCCGGCTCCTGAGCCCTCTAGCTGTCTGGACCCGTCGAAGTGCATTGTCCAATACTTGGTGCAGGGTGAGCTTGGTGAAGATGTGAAATCTGTCCAGTCATTGACAAAGTCGACCAAAGCTTGAGACTTGATTGCTGTCCTAGGCTCATATGTGATATGGTAAGGACCCAACTCGATTGCCCACTTGGCAACTCGACCTGTTGCATCTCTGTTGCGTATAATATCAGCTAGCGGTGCTGAACTCGCCACTTTGATTGGATGCTCTTGAAAATAATGCTTAAGCTTCCTACTTGCAAGGAAAACTCCATAAACTAACTTCTGCCATTGAGGGTACCTTTGCTTTGAATCTGTGAGGACTTCACTAATGTAGTAAACATGCCTCTATACTGGGTACTCTTTACCTTCCTCTGCACGCTCCACAATTACTACTGCGCTGACAACTCTCTCATTGGCAGCCACATATAATAGCATGGGCTCCTTATCTGTAGGAGCTGCAAGTACTGGTGCTGATGATAGGGTTTTCTTCAAGCCCTCAAAAGCATCGTCGGCTTCTTTGTCCCATAGGAATTTGTCTGACTTCTTCAGGAGTCAGTAGAGAGGACCCGCCTTCTCTCCGAGTCTTGAAATGAATCTGCTTAAAGCAGCCACGCACCCAGCGAGTTTCTGAACGTCCTTTAAACAAGTTGGCTTCTGCAAGTTTTGAATGGCCTTGATTTTCTCTGGATTAGCTTCAATGACTCTCTCTGAAACAATGAAGCCTAGGAGTTTTCCTGTAGGGACTCCGAAAACACACTTGGCTGGGTTGAGCTTCATCTTGTACTTGCGCAAATTATTAAAGGTTTTTGTCAGGTCTGCTATCAAAGAGTCGGCTTTCTGAGACTTGACAACCACATCATCCACATAATCGTGAACGTTCCTCCCAATCTGCACCTTGAAACAGTTCTGGATGCATCTCTGATATGTAGCTCCTGCATTCTTGAGCCCAAAAGGCATTGTCGTATAACAAAATGCTCCAAAGGGCGTAATGAAAGATGTCTTCAGCTCATCCTCTATCTTGAGTCTGATCTGGTGGTATCCTGAATAAGCATCCAGGAAACAAAGTAACTCTAACCCTGCTGTCGAGTCAATGATCTGGTCAATACGCGGCAAAGCAAACGGGTCCTTAGGGCAATGCTTGTTAAGACCCGTGAAGTCGATGCACATCCGCAGCTCTCCTGTTTTCTTTGGCACTAGTACTGGATTGGCCACCCACTCTGGATGAAATACTTCCTTGATGAACTCAGCTGCAAGGAGCCGAGCCACCTCTTCTCCAATGGCTTTTCTTCTGTCATCATGAAATTTGCGCAGACCCTGTTTTACAGGTCTTGCATTAGGGTTAACATGTAAGCTGTGCTCGGCGAGTTCTCTCGGGACACCTGGCATGTCATATGGCTTCCATGCAAAGACGTCCCGGTTCTCACGGATGAACTCGACGAGCGCGCTTTCCTATTTGTCAGATAGATGTGCCCCAATGACGAACTGCTTGGAGGAGTCGCCTGGGGTGAAATCCACTGATTTGGTATCCTGAGCTGATTTAAACTTCATCTTCTCCTCTGCGGCCGGCTTCTTGAGGACTGAGTTGTCCTCCGGGTCCACATTTGCTTTATAGAACTTGAGCTCCTCTTGAGCACAAGCTGTCTCGGCCATAGCTGCATCTCCTAGTTCACACTCCAATGCCATTTGTCTACTGCCATTAACTGTAATGACTCCTGCTGGACCTGGCATCTTGAGCTTCAAGTAAACATAACATGGTCTGGCCATAAGCTTAAAGTATGCTGGTCGACCAAAGAGAGCATGGTATGGACTCTTGAGATCCACTACCTCAAAATGCATAATCTCTGAACGAAAATTCTCCACTGTGCCGAAAGCAACCTCAAGATAAATCTTACCGATGAGCTTGGCTGACTTCCGTGGTACGATTCCATGAAAAACTGTCTCAGTGGGTATTAACTGCCTATCTTGCCACTGCATCCTCTTGAACGTGTCATAATATAAGATGTTAATACTGCTCCCACCATCCATGAGCACCTTGTTCAATGTGTAGCCCCCAACTTGAGGTGCCACCACCAAGGCTAGCTGCCCTGGGTCGTCGACTCTTGGTGGATGATCTGCCCGACTCCATGTGATGGTTTGCTCTGACCACCTGAGCCACTGTGGGATTGCCGGCTCCACTGCGTTAACAGCTCTAACTTTCAATTTCTTGGCACGCTTGGACGTGCTTGTTGTAAAGACATGATAATTGCCACAACTCGCGTTCTGTGGCCGAGTTGTGACATAGTATTGCCCATTGTCATCTTGAAGCTGCTTCGGGTTCTGCTGGAACCCGCCCTGCTGATTACCTCCTCCCTGGGGTAGGTTAGGGTTATTGCCGGCTCCTCCACCGTGGTTGCCGGGTCCTCCATCACCATTATTTCCTCTATATCCGTTGTTGTTGCCTCTATTGCCTGGTCCTGGGAACCTGCCACGCTGCAGATCCACACACTGTCCCAAGGTATGACCACACTTCCCGTTTCTGGCGTGCTTAGGGCATGGACTCGCCAAAACCTCCTCTGTGGTTGGCCTACGCCCTTGATACCCTTGAGAATTGTTGTCCTTGCGTCTGACCCCAGCATTTGTGTTAGCTACCAGGTCAGAGCTGTCTCCATATGGCCGTTTGTTACCTCCCTGGTTCTGATTTTGATTCTGCTTCTGGCCATTGCCACCATGTCCTTTACTCCCTTCGTCCTGATCCTTTGTTTTGTCTGTAGCGGCGTGTTTATTAGCACCCGCCATGATTTCGCCGATCGTGAGGGGAATACCTTGATTCAGGCTCTCCTTCATACGACCCAGCTTCCAGCTCAAGGGATTGTAGCTGCAATTTCTCTCCATTGCCATTAGCACTGAAATTGTTGGGAGTCCTTTTGATGAGTTGATGATCTCCGACACCCGCTTCATCCAATGCCTGGCTGACTCGCCCTTCCTCTGAACACACCGCTCCAAGTCCTCTATGGTACTAAGCTTTTTGCATGTTCCCTGGAAATTCTGTATAAAAGCCGCCTTCAGCTGCTCCCAGGAATTGATTGATCTTGGAGGCAAGTTACGCATCCAAACCTTGGCGGCTCCCTCCATCATAAGGTACATGAACTTGGCACACAAACTACCTGTGGCATTGCGGATACTCATCGCCATCTCATATGTGCCCAACCAAGAGGTCGGGTCCATGTTGGGCTCGTAATTGGGAACTTTGCGCGGCTCCTTGAAGTCGCTGGGGAAGGACTCGGACCTGATGGCATCTGAAAGGCACTCTGGTCCTGTTAGTGAAGGAGAAGCACCAGGAAAAGTCACCTCTGTCTGCGCCCGGTTGGCTGAGGCTGGTTATCTGCGACCAGCTAGGGCTCTGTCCCTCTCAGCCTCCCGTGCCCTGGCCGCCTCTCTCTCTCGTCGCTGTCTCGCTTCGTCAACCACCAGCTGAGCTCGTTGAGGCAGTTGGTATGTTTGCCCTGTTCCTCTCTTGTTCACGGAGCCTCTGCGCTTGTAGAGTTGGCCGGGTAAGACTCGTCATGCCGAATCCTCGTACCCGAGTTGAACAGTGTCGAGTGCAGCCTACTGCATCTGGAAACGCTGGATAAAGAGCTTGCTGAGTCATTGATGTCTTCAGCATCTCATAGCACGGGTCTTGATGGGGGGGATACTTTACAGGTAGGCCCATGGACCGGAAAGTAGACCCGCCAAGACAAGAAGGCCAAAGCCGAGTCACGTATCAGTCGCATGGTCTGGGCTGGAGACAGCCGGCCAAGGCCATGATGAAGAAAGGACCCGTCCGGAAGGAGTCCAAGTAGCAACCCGGAGTCTAAACTTGGAAGACCAAGACGTAGAGTAGGACTCCGTGTTCTAGTAGTGACTCGGTGTAAATTGTAAGTCCAGGGACCCGGCAGCCTTTATAAGCGGGGTCCTGGACCTTAGATCGGAAGCTCTAAGTTCAACCAGTAGAGAGAAACCTAGCCACCAGAGAGAAGTCGCCGGCTCCTAAGTTGTGGGAGCCGGGTCCTTATAATCGAGATATATCAAGAGCAATAACATAGAAGCAGGAAGTAGGTCTTTACCTCGAATCAGAGGGGCCGAACCTGGGTAAATCCTTGTTCCTTGACGAGATTAACCGTTCCCACGTACTTCAGTCACAATGGCCCCAGAACTCATCTTCCCGGAGGAAGAACTTGCCGTGACAACCCCACGACAGTTGGCGCCCACCGTGGGGCCTACGGTGACGAAAGGAGTTGAGATCGTTGGAGCTGCTCGTCGAGCTATGGAGAAACTCGCCATCGGGCGGGTCTACACTGATGAGCATGGAGAGACAGAGATCGATGACTCAGGCTGGACCTCGGAGATGAATGAAGTCGACGAGGGCTATCAGCTTGTCTTTGGAGGAATCAACGTGTTCGTCGGGATGGTGTGCGCGTCGGGTCTTCGCGAGAACTCGGCGGAGTCGGTGCCAGAGCTAACTGTTATCGTCGAGTCCGACGGCGAGGAGTCGGTCGGAACTTCAGAGGTCGGCATCATCGCCGAGTCTGAGGGACCCCTAGCTGAGGAACCAGATGTGATGCAAGAGTCAGATTCAGATTATGATGCAGATTCAGAGTCCATCCTACCCTTGTTTGAAGATCGGCTTGGGTACGGGATAGAGGAAGAGGATTATGAGGAGTCGCCAGTACGCGCTCGTGTTGTGGGAGTCTACATGTCTGGAAACACTGGGAATCAGTTTGATCCAACTTTGTTGACAAGGAGATTAATGCAAGTAATGCCGCAGAGAGGGCGGCCGAGTTAACCAACGCTCGTGCTGCGTTGGAGAAGCAATTAGCTGATATCACAGAGGCAAACCGTAGACTAGCTGCAGAGCAGGCCCGAGTCCAAGATGAAGCTCAGGTCGTGCGGAGGCGCCGCGAGGAGCTTACTTCAATTCAGCATCGCCGAGCCAGGAGTCGCTTGCATGATGGAGTCCACATCAATCCGACCAATCTATTCACCACACCCAATGGTCTAGGCAGAGGAGCCGGACTAGGAGGCTCAGCGGCAGCAGGAGGCGCCGCAGGAGGAGCCGGAGGAGCACCACCACCACCACCACCACCACCCCCAGAAGGATCGGGAGGCAGCCGTGCTAACGGACCACCGCCTGAAGGAGGAGTCGGAGGAGGAGCATCTGGTGGCTTAGGGGCACAGCCCAACAGATTTCATACTCCAGAGGGACATTATTCCAATCCTATGGACAACGTGCATGCGGCGACTCTGAGATTGGAGAATATTGTGGTACCAGAGGGACCAGCAGGACAGGAGACTCGCGAGGCAATCGAGTTACTGAAAACAGCTTTGACTCAGCAGGCTTTGTATCCAGCTTTTCCAGACGCAAGTAGGCTACATTCAACACCTTTTAACTCAGGTACGAGGAGTCGGCACGGCGAGTCCAACCCGGCAAACTCTACGAGTGCAAGGCGTCGTGAACTAGCGAGGAATCGTGCAAACATACCAACTGCTTCACAAGCTCAGCTAGTGGTTGATGAAGCAAGGCAACGACGAGAGAGAGAAGCAGCAAGAGCTCGGGAGGCAGAGAGGGACAGAGCGTTAGTGGGTGCAGTTAACCCGCCTCAGCCAACCCGGGTCCACGAGGAGGTGACTTCTCCTGGTGCGTCCCCAGCATTAACAGGACCAGAGTGTTTGTCCGATGCCATCAGATCCGAGTCCTTCCCTAGCAGTTTCAAGGAGCCGCGCAAGGTTCCAAACTATGAACCAAACATGGACCCGACCTCTTGGTTGGGTACATACGAGATGGCGATGAGCATTCGCAATGCCACAGGTAATCTGTGTGCCAAGTTCATGTATCTTATGATGGAGGGAGCAGCCAAGGTGTGGATGCGCAACTTGCCTCCTAGGTCAATCAACTCTTGGGAGCAATTGAAGGCGGCTTTTATTCAGAATTTCCAAGGCACATGCAAGAAACTCAGCACCATTGAGGACCTGGAGCGATGTGTCCAGAGGAAGGGCGAGTCAGCAAGGCACTGGATGAAGCGAGTCTCAGAGATCATTAACTCCTCACAAGGACTCCCACCAGTTTCAGTGTTAATGGCGATGGAGAGAAATTGCAGTTACAATCCCTTGAGTTGGAAGCTAGGTCGTATGAAGGAGAGCCTGAATCAAGGTATTCCCCTTACGATTGGTGAGATCATGGCAGGTGCTAATAAGCACGCTGCCACAGACAAAACAAAGGATCAGGAGGAAGGAACTAAAGGACAAGGTGGCAATGGTCAGAATCAGAACCAGAATCAGAACCAGAATCAAGGTAGTGGCAAGAGGCCGTATGGAGACAACTCTGACCTAGTGGCCAACACAAACACTGGAGTCAGACGTCAAGGACAACAAGTTCTGGTGGATACCAAGGCCGCACTCCAAGCACAGAGGAGGTCTTGAGAATTCCATGCCCTAAACATGCCAAGAACGGTAGATGCGGTCATACCTTGGGACAGTGCGTAGATTTGCAGCGCGCCAGGTTCCAAGGGCCAGGAGGAGGTAACAACAATGGTGGATATAGAGGAAACAACGGAGCCGGAGGACCCGGCAATAACGGTGGAGGAGCCGGCAATAACTCAAACCAACCTCAAGGAGGAGGTCACCAGCAGGGCGGGTTCCAGCAGAACCCGAAGCAGCTCAATGAGGGCAATGGTCAGTATTATGTCACAACTCGGCAGCACAACCCGAGTCGTGGCAGCTACCATGTATTCACAACTAGTACGTCCAAGCGTTCCAAGAAGTTGAAAGTCAGAGCAGTTAATGCAGTAGAGCCGGCCCTTCCACAGTGGCTCAGGTGGTCAGAGCAAACCATCACATGGAGTCGGGCAGATCATCCTCCAAGAGTCGACGAGCCAGGGCAGCTAGCCTTGGTAGTGGCACCTCAAGTTGGGGGCTATACATTGAACAAAGTGCTTATGGATGGTGGAAGCAGTATCAACATCTTATATTACGACACATTCAAGAGGATGCAGCTGCAAGATAGACAGCTAATTCCAACAGAGACAGTGTTCCATGGGATAGTACCAGGGAAGTCGGCTAAACCTATTGGTAAGATTTATCTTGAGGTTGCTTTTGGCACAGTGGAGAATTTTCGTTCAGAGATTATGCCCTTTGAGGTAGTGGACCTTAAGAGCCCATATCATGCTCTTTTTGGTCGACCTGCATATTTTAAGTTTATGGCCAGGCCATGTTATGTGTACTTGAAGCTCAAGATGCCAGGTCCAGCAGGAATCATCACAGTTAATGGCAGCAGACAGATGGCATTGGAGTGCGAGATTGGTGATGCAGCCATGGCTGAGACAGCTTGTGCTCAAGAGGAGCTGAAGTTTTACAAGGCAAACGTGGATCCGGAGGACAACTCGGTCCTTAAGAAGCCGGCCACAGAGGAGAAGATGAAATTCAAGTCAGCTCAGGACACAAAGCAAGTCGACTTTACCCCTGGTGACTCTTCCAAGCAGTTCACCATTGGGGCACACCTCTCTGATAAATAGGAAAGCGCGCTCGTCGAGTTCATCCGTGAGAACCGGGACGTCTTTGCATGGAAGCCATCTGACATGCCAGGAGTCCCGAGAGAACTCGCCGAGCACAGCTTACACGTTAATCCTAATGCAAGACCAGTCAAGCAGGGTCTGCGCAAGTTTCATGATGACAGGAGGAAAGCCATAGGAGAAGAGGTGGCTCGGCTCCTCGCAGCCGAGTTCATCAAGGAGGTCTTTCACCCAGAGTGGGTGACCAATCCAGTGTTGGTACCAAAGAAGACAGGAGAGTTAAGGATGTGCATTGACTTCACGGGCCTGAACAAGCATTGCCCTAAGGACCCGTTTGCACTACCTCGCATAGACCAGATCATCGACTCCACAGCGGGGTCAGAGTTGCTTTGTTTCTTGGATGCATATTCAGGGTACCATCAGATCAGACTCAACATAGAGGATGAGTTGAAAACGTCCTTCATCACGCCCTTTGGAGCATTTTGTTACACAACAATGCCCTTTGGACTCAAGAATGCGGGAGCTACATATCAGAGGTGTATCCAGAACTGTTTCAAAAAACAGATTGGAAGGAATATTCATGCTTATGTGGATGATGTAGTTGTCAAGTCTCAGAAGGCCGACTCTTTGATAGCAGACTTGACAGAAACCTTTGAGAACCTGCGCAAGTATAAGATGAAGCTCAACCCGACCAAGTGTGTCTTTGGAGTCCCTGCTGGCAAACTCCTAGGCTTCATCGTTTCAGAAAGAGGCATTGAGGCAAATCCAGAGAAAATCAAGGCTATCCATAACTTGCAGAAGCCGACTTGTCTGAAGGACGTTCAAAAGCTTACTGGATGTGTGGCAGCTCTGAGCAGGTTTATTTCCAGACTCGGGGAGAAGGCGGGTCCTCTCTACCGACTCCTGAAGAAGTCAGACAAATTCCTATGGGATGAAGAGGCTGACCGTGCTTTTGAGGAGTTGAAGAAAACTTTATCAACAGCACCAGTGCTTGCAGCTCCTACAGATAAGGAGCCCATGCTATTATATGTAGCTGCCAACGAGAGAGTTGTCAGCGCAGTAGTAGTTGTGGACGCGCAGAGGAAGGAAAGGAGTACCCAGTACAGAGACCTGTCTACTACATCAGTGAAGTCCTCACAGAGTCAAAGCAAAGGTACCCTCAGTGGCAGAAATTAGTTTATGGAGTTTTTCTTGCAAGTAGAAAGCTCAAGCATTATTTCCAAGAGCATCCAATTAAGGTGGTGAGTTCAGCACCGCTGGCAGATATTATACGCAACAGAGAGGCAACAGGGCGAGTTGCCAAGTGGGCAATTGAGTTGGGTCCTTATCATATCACATATGAGCCAAGGACAGCGATCAAATCTCAAGCTTTGGTGGATTTTGTCAATGATTGGACAGATTTTACATCTTCACCAAGCACCCCTTGCACCAAGTATTGGACAATGCACTTTGATGGGTCCAGACAGTTGGAAGGCTCAGGAGCCGGCGTGGTGTTAACATCGCCTAAGGGAGATAAGTTAGCATACGTCCTTCAGTTACACTTTGATTGCACCAACAACATGGCAGAGTATGAGGCTTTGTTACATGGCCTGCGTTTGGCCAAGGAGATGAACATCAAGCGTATCAGGTGCTTTGGAGACTCGGATCTCGTAGCTCAGCAAGTATCTGGAACTTGGGACTCGAAGGATGCAAACATGGCAGCTTATAGAAGAGCAGTCGAACAGATAGCCGGGTTCTTTTCTGGTTATCAAGTGGAGCATATTGACAGGCGCAAGAACGAAGCCGCTGATGCGTTATCACGACTCGGCTCTCGTCGAGAGAAAGTACCACCAAATGTGTTCTTAGATGAACTCCACCACCCTTCAGTCAAGTTGCCCACAGAGGAGGAGTTAGCCTTTCCAGACCCAGAGTCGGCACTTGTTGCAGCAGTACGAGCAATCCCAACATGGACAGAGCCCTACCTAGCATATCTCCTGCGGGGTGAACTCCCAAAGGATGAAGTCAAGCGAAAGCAACTCATCAGGCGATGCAAGTCCTACACAGTCATTAATGGCGAGTTATATAGAAGAAGCGTTACTGGAGTCTACCAGAGATGTGTGTCTCCAGAAGAGGGCAAGCAAATACTGCAAGAGATTCATGCAGGAGATTGTGGTCATCATGCATCCACTAGATCCTTGGTGTCAAAAGCTTTCAGACACGGGTTCTTTTGGTTGACAGCACATTTAGATGCAGAGAGGATAGTTCGAGTCTGTGATGGATGTCAAAGGTACGCAAGGCAAGACCACGTGCCAGCTCAAGAACTCAGAACCATCCCTATCACTTGGCCATTTGCAGTTTGGGGACTCGACATGGTGGGCCCTTTCTCAAAGTCGCCTTGTCAGAAGACCCATCTGCTAGTAGCAGTTGACAAGTTCACCAAGTGGGTGGAAGTGGAACCCGTCAGCAGAGTCGACGGTGCATCAGCTGTGAGATTCTTCAAGAAGATAGCCACACGTTTTGGGTATCCTCATAGCATCATTACAGACAATGGTACCAACTTATCAGTTGGGGAGATGGCCAAGTTTTGCGGTGAGAACAACATCAGACTTGACCTAGCCTCAGTGGCACATCCACAGTCCAATGGACAAGCAGAGAGGGCAAATCAGGAGTTGCTGAAGGGAATTAAGCCTCGGCTCCGAGTCCCTCTGCTAAGAGCCGCCGGGTCTTGGGTTGAGGAGTTACCAGCAGTGCTTTGGAGCATCAGGACGACTCCTAACAGATCTACTGGCTTCACACCTTTCTTCATGGTGTATGGAGCAGAAGCTGTCTTGCCAAGCGACTTGTTGCATGACTCGCCACGAGTCGCCAATTATGTGGAGACAGAAAACGAACTCGCCCGCCAGGACTCGGTCGATGCACTTGAGGAAGCAAGGGAGCTAGCCCTTGAGAGATCAGCAGTTTATCAGCAGGACCTGCGGCGATATCACGCACGCAGAGTCAAAACCAGGACTTTCCAGGAAGGAGACTTAGTGCTTCGCCTTGTCCAGAGTAAGGAAGGGATGCACAAGTTATCGCCACCATGGGAAGGACCGTTCATCATAAGCAAGAATCTGAACAATGGATCGTACTATCTAATGGATATACGAGAGCCGGCAAGTGTAGGCAAAGGAGCTGACACAGCTCATACTCTAGATCCTTATGCAGAGGCAAAGAGGCCTTGGAACATAGCTCAGCTACGTCCATATTATACCTAAGTTGTACTAGATTCATGAGTTGAAAGGTAATGAGCCCAGTGAGCCATGCCTAGATGTAATCGAATTATTATGATCAAACGAAATAAAGCCGGCTTTTGTGAACATGAGTCCTTTAGTCGAGTCACCCAGTGAGTGCGCTTTGTTCTTTAAATTTTGATCATCAGGTTCTTGGGGGCTTGCTTTTCAGTGAAAAAAGTTAAGCTTAAACTCTTGGACCCGGCACAGTAGCCAAATTTTCCTAGTTTTCTCGCTGGTAAGTCAGATGCATCCTGCACAATATGATCTATCTACAGGCATGACTTGCTTCCTTCTCTTATGGATCCTAAGGAACATATGAGTTAAGAACCTGTCAGCACAAGCTGTACGAGAAGTCATGCAGGGCCTACTTATTCATCAGTGAAAAATTAGACGGGTTATAAGAACCAAGCCGATTGGCACAAATTCAAAATAGCTAACAAGCTAAATAATTTAAAGCACCAGTAGTGCATCTTTACAACTCAGAAGAGCTCAACAAGCTCAATAGTTTAAAAACATCAGTAGAGCATAACTACAAAGTTTCAATAGTAACACAGCATCACATAATAATCAAAAGTCATCCAGAGAGTTGTCTTCTAGAGGAGCCGACTCCTTCGCCAGAGTCGAGGAGTCTTTCTCAGCAGGTGACTTATCCTTTGCTTGAACAGCAGGAGTCGACGAGTTCTTCTTAGCAGGAGATTTGCCTTGTGCTTGAGCAGCGGAGGAAGGAGCCGGCTTCAATGGAGGCTTGGTGGCGACTCTCTTCGTTTGAAATTTAGTACCCTTGGGACTCTTCATATGCTTAGCAAGATCTGCTTGTTTCTGAGCGTCTCCAGAGACAGCTCTAGAAGGAGTGGGCGCAGCAGGAGTCTTCAGGGTAGGCTCAGCACTTGGAACAGGAGCCGCCGGTGACGAGGAACTCGGACCGGCAGAGGCAGAGAATACACCAGATGGGTCCTGTGATGGGCGGCCAAAATTTACTATCTCAGGAGTTACTGGAGCGACTCTCTTGTTCTCCAAATCATAATGATGAACCCATACCTCAGGGTCCATCTTATTGGCAATCTCACAAGCATATGGCCGCACCAGCTTTTCTTCGGCTATGAAATCATTCTGAGTAAAAGGTTTGCCATCCTCATTGTAGCGCCCCGACCCCAGAACTATACAGTGGAACGTTGTAACCGGTCATGCTACACAATTGAGGGTTACTGGGTTTACCAATCCCAGGCCAATACACTTTGGCAGGTGTGCTCGGAATGGATCATCGGCACACAACACCTCAATCATGCCATAAGCTCAGACATCGCTTCCATGTATAATAAAGAGACCGAGACTTGTGGAACGAACTGACACATCACAGACTCTACGACACAAAGATATCATAGTTCAACTCATATAATTGAGAAAGATAGCAAATGACACATCAGAGGTCACTGACCCATCATTACAACAGCGGAAGCAGATTATAGTTGTCTAAACAACAAGATCCAAATTATGGCCTAAGAGGCCTACAGATAAACATCCCGTGCCAGCCTGTTCCATGACGTCCCAAGCTGCCACCTGGGAACCCCAGACTACTCGTCGAAGTCAACGTAGAACCCACCTTCCAGTTCGGTGGAGTCCTCCTCTGAAACATATAATAATCAACAAAGCAAGGCTGAGTACGACGTACTCGCAAGAATTAGTAGGGCGATATAGGCCCGATGCTGACGGAGGCTTCAAAGCTATATAAGTGGTTGTTTTGCATAAAGCTGGTTTTGTTTCCTTCCGAAGACTAGGACTCATGGCATCGTCTAATCAGAAGGTTTTACTAAGGGGATAAGAGGGTAACACTTTTCTCTTCGGTTCACGGGGAACCTACTGTATTCAGAAACACTACTTATCTCCACCAAGGCACTCCCTCGAATCACCCTCGAGGAAATGAACCTTTATCACACGTTGATTATGCAACCTCTAGCTGCCATTTGATTAAAGGTTCAGGTTCTCTATGATCTCACCTATCTCACCAAGATTTGTCCATAACCGTGGACACGGCTTTTCGAAAAGATTAAACCCTGCAGGGGTGTACTGTTTTTACCATCGGTACCGTCCGACCCCTTGCCTGTACAATTAGCTCTCTTCCGGGGAAAGCCGGCAGGGCAGGCGCGGTTAAACCTTTACAAAGCATGGGACTATCCAAGGGTCATCGTGACGACAGGACAAGTTCAGCGCCTATTTCAACACCCTGCCCCATCGCCACTCCTATCATCATCATCGTCATCACATCATCTTTTTCATCCATCGGCCACACACTCGCAAATGGAAAGCGCAAACTAGAGGACCCTTGGATACGCCCGCACTAATTATTCGGTTAGTAAGGAGCCCATACTCCCACCTTTGGAAGCACGATCGGTTCTTGGTTCAAGCGATGAGAACTCGCACCTAGGCGGCAAGAATGAGGAAAGACACCAGCAACCTTGTTGGCAACTCATCCAAGCCTTTTAGCAATTAATTAGTACACAAGTAACCACCACTGTCCGACATTCCATTCAACTTCACAAGCATGGAAATATTCAATGGACAACTTAAGCATTCGACTAAGCATGGCTAAGCACATCTAAGCATGACATACAACAGACATAGATTATCTCAGGCCAACACTTCAACCTACGGTTCATAGGAGGGGAAACAGATAATGGTTCAGGGAACATGCAATTTATAGGATCCTATACACACTGACCAAAACTTGTCACCAGAATCGAATGCAATAATAGTATGGTGGGTAAAAATACTTGGGTAATATGAGATATGCCAAGAAGGTTAGGTTAGCTCTTGCCTTGCTGGTAGTACTGGTCGCGCTGGTTGTCAAGGTATTGTGGTGGAACCTCGACTCCAGAATCTACCGAAACACAAACAACACAAGAAGGAAATAAATAACAAGAATACAAGGTGCAATGCACAATCATGATGATATGGTCATATTATGCATTGGAAAGGTATTTGCATCTCCCACAAGTTAAATGGAACCCCTAAAATAAATATTGCAATTAACGGGTCAAAACTCCATCTTTAACTTAGTGAATTAGGTGAATATCCGAAATGTCCAGTACTGAAATATGAGGTAAATATGCATGGAAATGACATTATTTGATAGATATTAACCCACTGATCGTTTTGGTACCTTGTTTGCATTTTTCCGATTAACGGTGAGGAAATAGTGATGGAAACGGTTAAGCAATTTAAATCATTTTAAACATTTCGAAATTGACATCAAAGTAAAAGTTAGTTGCATGCTGTGATATTAACATAGGTAGATAGCATTTGAGTTGATGATCAAATTGATATATCATTTGCAATTTTTGAGTTAATACTTAACAAGTTATGACATTTCCAATATTTGACTTAAATTCTGACATTTCATTTAATGTTAATGAACAGCACCAAAATTAATTCTACAACTCTCTAAAATGATATAAACTTGTAGATCATTGCTTGCTAAACATTTTGAGCTATTAAACACAATTTTTGAATAAGTAAAACTCAAGTTATGAATTATCTAATGTTGGAATTAAATCTGCCATTTTAATCATTTTAATTAAACAGCAATTTAAATGTTCATCAAACATGGAAAATGGAACTAACATTTAGATGTTGTTTTCCTGAACATTTTAAGATCTTATTTTCAATTTTGAAGCAATATTCATTAAGTTATGAATTTTATAATTTCCATTCATTTTCTGCCATTTTATTTAATTTGATTGAAACAGGCAATTTAAGTTTAACCAAAAATCCAACTAATGGCACTAATATTTAGAGTTTATTTAGCTGAGCATTTTGACATTTTATTTGCATTTTTCTGAAATATAAAACTCTAGATATTAATTTGGCAAAATTTGAATAACTCACAGATGATTTACATTTCACATTTAAATTTCAATTTCAAAAATTCATTTGCATGTGTGAGTGACATATTTGAACAGGTTATGAATTTGTGAACAATTTGGTATATCAAATGCATTTTTCTGATTTGCCAATTTGTAGATATTGCAATTTCTATTTTCTGTTAATTTCTGAAAATCAAAAATGAACTGCTGACGTCATGCTTATGTCATCAACGGGGCAGGCGGCATGTCGAGGACGAATTCGTCGCGTACGATCGAAATTGGTCGCGGGAACTTTGCCTACGAGCTAGAGGGCGAGGAGAGGAACCGGGGGGGAGTGGCGGATGGACCAAATGGTCACCGGCGGCTCGCCGGCGACCAGGGTTGCGGCGGCGGACGGTGGAGCACGATGAGGCGACGGTCCAGCGGGGCTAGGAGAGGAGAAGAAGGCCGGGAGCAGCAGGAGCTCACCCCAGAGACGATGGCGAGGACGGAGAGGCACGGGGAGGACCGTAGCGGCGGCGAGGAGCTCGGCGGAGCCGCAGCCGTGGTCGGAGAAGGAGCGGACGGAGGTGACGACTTCGGGCACCCGGCCCGATTCAGCGGCGGGGAGGTGCAGCACAGCAAGGCGGTGCTGATTGGCGCCGTCGTCGAGCTCGGATGGCCGGAATCGCTGGCGTGCGTGACGGCAGTGGCGGCGGCGGCCGCGGGCGTCGGACATCGATTTAGGGTTAGGGTTTAGGGGTGGAGCTGAGAGCAGGGGGAGAGAGAGGAGAGAGCAGCACGTCCGGGGGTGCCTCTTATCGGCAGCAGGGAGGAGGGGGAAACGACACGGCGACGGATGGCGCCAGCGGCACTGCCGCCACAGTGAAGGGGAGGAGGGAGCTGACAGGGAGGGCCCCCTGTCAGTGTTTTAAACTTTTCTTTTCCTTTTCTGCTTCTTTAAAACCAGTAGGGTCTTAGGTATTTTATAGAGCCACTTAAACATTTTCTAAAATTCCACCAAAATTCATGTAGGCTCCCCTTACCAGATAGAAGCTTCACAAAAATTGGGTGCAAACTAAAAAGTTTTGCACCACATTTATTCATAGGTTTTAGTTATAAACATTTATGGCAATTTCCAAATGGTATTTATTTGGAGCATTTAAGCATTTCCAAAAATAATGAAATTATTCATGGAGGCACTCAATATAGTTATGAAGCTCCCCATGATTTAGTTTGAATTTTTGGAAAGGTTTGACTTGGGTTCAAAATAGGAATTGATTTAACTCAATTTTGAAGTCCCAATTTATTTAATTGTTTGGTGAATTTTGACTTTGCCCAAATCATTATGAAATGCATTCTGGAACTTCCTGGACAAATATGTAAGTTTAAGAATATTTTGTTTGACAAGTTGAGCAAATGCATTTGGTTTGGGAATCTTGGGAGTGTTTGTTTCCCTTTAATGTTTTCCATTGGTTGCTTTGATTAAATTTAGCAATTTAATAATGTATGCCATGATGCAATGCAAAGCAAAAAGTGAAAATTTGGCCCATATTTTAGGGTATCAAATCTGGGCTGTTACAATTCTATCCCCCTTACAAGAATCTCGCCCCGAGATTCCTAGAGTAGGAAGAGGGAGAGGAGGGAAACATGACAACTCTTAACTTCAATGATCTTCTGGATCCCACGTTGATCTTCCTTGTTGCAGAGAGTAAGGTAGCAAGCATGACGTGCCGACGAGAAAGTCAGAAGATAGTCTCAAGGTGATAGACAAATTTTCTCCAAGGTTGGAAATATGAACTTTGCACAAGACCATAAGCCATTGGGGAAAACTAGGAACAACTTGACCAAACAAAGGTCGAGCAGAGGATAGGAGAATGACCGAGAGACATTTTTAGCAACACCACGTTAATGTTCTCCTCGATGTTCTAGATACCACTATCAGGCTTCGGAAAAGCCTTCAATAGGTCATCAAGTGGAGGTCGGACCTTTAAGATTGCAAAGGAACCATAAGGGCAACTTCTAGAATAAGTAGCACAATATCCTCATGGAGAGTGGTTTGATTTTACGAAAGGCAAGAGGATATCACAATAGACCTTCCAGTTAAGTAGGGCAACCACCACCACAAACTTGCCGGATTTACACAAGGCCTATGTCATACTCTTAAGAACACCAACCATCATTTCTGCTTGAGATTCAGATTTGGTTAAGCGTGCGGATATTTCAGACTTGACATGTCCAAGGGAGGAGTTACAACGGTTAACGAGAGGTAAGGATTCTCAAGATTGACTACAGCATCCAGCTCCAGACACTAGCTAGATTGCGAGAGGAAATTGCTTTTCCAAGCGAAACGATCGTGATCTTTAGAGTTTTGACACGAATCTAACTTATTGACCGAAGGTGTGCACCTGAACAAAATGGACTTGGTAGCACAGTCAAACTCGGCTTGACGATCAGATTACCAATCATGCTAAGAGCGCCATCAAAGTCCTTGGACGTCAAAGCAATATCATTTGCTAAGAATATCCGATTACCACCTTAATATGCATCCTCAACAATCTCGAGCCTGAGTAGCTCAGAGGTAGATGGATAAGGAAGGGTAAGAGCATCACTTCATCAAGTACGTCATGAGACTAAGCACGACCTCTTGATATTAAAGAGTGTGACACTCTAAGGTTGAACAGAACAAAAGCTAGACAAGCATCTTATTCTGCGGATTACAATACTTTGACCTGGTCCGGGAAATGGACAAGGTACCGGAGTTTGTTTCTCCTAACATCCCGACGTGGAATGTATTGACGGACCACAAGGGTAACCTGCATCGGAGCACACTAATGCACGATAACACTTGACGGTCAACTGACAGATAAAGGTCGGAAAACAGATTAAGAGTAAGAAACAGGCTAGCAACAATATCAAGATATGCAGAAGCCTTGTTAGCACTCTTCCGACAACTAGTGCCGAAAGGGTTTCACTAACAGGTGTTATTTGGAGGGAAAACACAAACATTGATAGAAAACTCGCGAAAAGCAATCTTGTCGTGATCCAGATGGTTTCATGACAGAAAGTCTAGATACGGCTAGTGACAGAGAAGAGCACTGTTGCCGCAATACAATTACGCCTACAACCACCAAATTGAAGATTAACTTCAAACATGGCGAACCTGACGTAGGGTTTGACAATTAACATCAGGATTCAACGGGAAAGATCCTGGGTTAAAGATCAGCTTCATGTACTGGGACTCACGAATAGCATAATGCTCACATGGGTGACAACCCTCATAAACCGTTACACCTGAGCCCTAGCACAATCCGGGACCTTCGGTTCAAGACCATGGGCTAAAGCAAAGGAATGTCTTGACGATCTGCAGTACTTCTTGTCGTCGGGATTTAGAATTTGCAAACGAGCAAAAGTTAACCAGCAACTAAAGATAGAACCCAACCCCGTGATCCTAAAGATTTAGAATTTGCCGGTGATCAGAAGAACCGCTAAATCAAATAGAGGTAAGATGGCACCGAGATCAGAGTGAATTGGGTAAGGAGTAAAAAGAATCCTAAGAAGGTTTTCACAACTCATTTTTAGGTTAAAGATAATTTTCACGAACTAGACTCGACATCGACCAATAGAACGGGTTTCCTACAGGCAGTCCTGCTCTGATACCAATTTGTAGCGCCCCGACCCCAGAACTATACAGTGGAACGTTGTAACCGGTCATGCTACACAATTAAGGGTTACTGGGTTTACCAATCCCAGGCCAATACACTTTGGCAGGTGTGCTCGGAATGGATCATCGGCACACAACACCTCAATCATGCCATAAGCTCAGACATCGCTTCCATGTATAGTAAAGAGACCGAGACTTGTGGAACGAACTGGCACATCACAGACTCTACGACACAAAGATATCATAGTTCAACTCATATAATTGAGAAAGATAGCAAATGACACATCAGAGGTCACTGACCCATCATTACAACAGCGGAAGCAAATTATAGTTGTCTAAACAACAAGATCCAAATTATGGCCTAAGAGGCCTACAGATAAACATCCCGTGCCAGCCTGTTCCATGACGTCCCAAGCTGCCACCTGGGAACCCCAGACTACTCGTCGAAGTCAACGTAGAACCCACCTTCCAGTTCGGTGGCGTCCTCCTCTGAAACAAATAATAATCAACAAAGCAAGGCTGAGTACGACGTACTCGCAAGAATTAGTAGGGCGATATAGGCCCGATGCTGACGGAGGCTTCAAAGCTATATAAGTGGTTGTTTTGCATAAAGCTGGTTTTGTTTCCTTCCGAAGACTAGGACTCATGGCATCGTCTAATCAGAAGGTTTTCATAAGGGGATAAGAGGGTAACACTTTTCTCTTCGGTTCACGGGGAACCTACTGTATTCAGCAACTCCAACTATCTCCACCAAGGCACTCCCTCGAATCACCCTCGAGGAAATGAACCTTTATCACACGTTGATTATGCAACCTCTAGCTGCCATTTGATTAAAGGTTCAGGTTCTCTATGATCTCATCCTATCTCCCAAGATTTGTCCATAACCGTGGACACGGCTTTTCGAAAAGATTAAACCCTGCAGGGGTGTACTGTTTTTAGCCATCGGTACCGTCCGACCCCTTGCCTTACAATTAGCTCTCTTCCGGGGAAAGCCGGCAGGGCAGGGCGCGGTTAAACCTTTACAAAGCATGGGACTATCCAAGGGTCATCGTGACGACAGGACAAGTTCAGCGCCTATTTCAACACCCTGCCCCATCGCCACTCCTATCACCATCATCATCATCATCATCTTTTTCATCACCAGCCACACACTCGCAAATGGAAAGCGCAAACTAGAGGACCCTTGGATACGCCCGTACTAATTATTCAGTTAAAGGGGATTCCATATGTCCCCACCGTTGGAAGCACGCTAGTCTTGGTTCAAGAGGTAAAGAACTCGCACCTAGGGGCAAGAACGAGACAAAACACCATCCCTGATGGCAACTCATCCCAGCCTTCTTAGCAATTAATATCAACACAAGTTTCCACCACTGTCCGAACATTCCATTCACTTCACAAGTATGGAAATAATCAACGGACAACTTAAGCATTCGACTAAGCATGGCTAAGCATATCTAAGCATGACATACAACAGATATGAATTATCTCAGGCCAACACTTCAACCTATGGTTCATAGGTGGGGAAACAGGTAATGGTTCAGGGAACATGCAATTATAGGATCTATATACACTGACCAAAACTTGTCACCAGAATCGAATGCAATAATAGTATGGTGGATAAAATACTTGGGTAATATGAGATATGCCAAGAAGGTTAGGTTAGCTCTTGCCTTGCTGGTAGTACTGGTCGCGCTGGTTGTCAAGGTATTGTGGTGGAACCTCGACTCCAGAATCTACCGAAACACAAACAACACAAGAAGGAAATAAATAACAAGAATACAAGGTGCAATGCACAATCATGATGATATGGTCATATTATGCATTGGAAAGGTATTGGCATCTCCCACAAGTTAAATGGAACCCCTAAAATAAATATTGCAATTAACGGGTCAAAACTCCATCTTTAACTTAGTGAATTAGGTGAATATCCGAAATGTCCAGTACTGAAATATGAGGTAAATATGCATGGAAATGACATTATTTGATAGATATTAACCCACTGATCGTTTTGGTACCTTGTTTGCATTTTTCCGATTAACGGTGAGGAAATAGTGATTGAAACGGTTAAGCAATTGATATCATTTTAACCAATTCGAAATTGACATCAAAGTAAAAGTTAGTTGCATGCTGTGATATTAACATAGGTAGATAGCATTTGAGTTGATGATCAAATTGATATATCATTTGCAATTTTTGAGTTAATACTTAACAAGTTATGACATTTCCAACATTTGATTTAATTCTGACATTTCATTTAATGTTAATGAACAGCACCAAAATTAATTCTACAACTCTCTAAAATGATATAAACTTGTAGATCATTGCTTGCTAAACATTTTGAGCTATTAAACACAATTTTTGAATAAGTAAAACTCAAGTTATGAATTATCTAATGTTGGAATTAAATCTGCCATTTTAATCATTTTAATTAAACAGCAATTTAAATGTTCATCAAACATGGAAAATGGAACTAACATTTAGATGTTGTTTTCCTGAACATTTTAAGATCTTATTTTCAATTTTTGAAGCAATATTCATTAAGTTATGAATTTTATAATTTCCATTCATTTTCTGCCATTTTATTTAATTTGATTGAAACAGGCAAATTAAGTTTAACCAAAAATCCAACTAATGGCACTAATATTTAGAGTTTATTTAGCTGAGCATTTTGACATTTTATTTGCATTTTTCTGAAATATAAAACTCTAGATATTAATTTGGCAAAATTTGAATAACTCACAGATGATTTACATTTCACATTTAAATTTCAATTTCAAAAATTCATTTGCATGTGTGAGTGACATATTTGAACAGGTTATGAATTTGTGAACAATTTGGTATATCAAATGCATTTTTCTGATTTGCCAATTTGTAGATATTGCAATTTCTATTTTCTGTTAATTTCTGAAAATCAAAAATGAACTGCTGACGTCATGCTTATGTCATCAACGGGGCAGGCGGCATGTCGAGGACGAATTCGTCGCGTACGATCGAAATTGGTCGCGGGAACTTTGCCTACGAGCTAGAGGGCGAGGAGAGGAACCGGGGGGGAGTGGCGGATGGACCAAATGGTCACCGGCGGCTCGCCGGCGACCAGGGTTGCGGCGGCGGACGGTGGAGCACGATGAGGCGACGGTCCAGCGGGGCTAGGAGAAGGAGAAGAAGGCCGGGAGCAGCAGGAGCTCACCCCAGAGACGATGGCGAGGACGGAGAGGCACGGGGAGGACCGTAGCGGCGGCGAGGAGCTCGGCGGAGCCGCAGCCGTGGTCGGAGAAGGAGCGGACGGAGGTGACGACTTCGGGCACCCCGGCCCGATTCAGCCGGCGGGGAGGTGCAGCACAGCAAGGCGGTGCTGATGGCGCCGTCGGTCGGAGCTCGGATGGCCGGAATCGCTGGCGTACGTGACGGCAGTGGCGGCGGCGGCCGCGGGCGTCGGACATCGATTTAGGGTTAGGGTTTAGGGGTGGAGCTGAGAGCAGGGGGAGAGAGAGGAGAGAGCAGCACGTCCGGGGGGGCCTCCTTATCGGCAGCAGGGAGCAGGGGGAAACGACACGGCGACGGCATGGCGCCAGCGGCACTGCCGCCACAGTGAAGGGGAGGAGGGAGCTGACAGGGAGGGCCCCCTGTCAGTGTTTTAAACTTTTCTTTTTCTTTTTCTGCTTCTTTAAAACCAGTAGGGTCTTAGGTATTTTATAGAGCCACTTAAACATTTTCTAAAATTCCACCAAAATTCATGTAGGCTCCCCTTACCAGATAGAAGCTTCACAAAAATTGGGGTTGCAAACTAAAAAGTTTTGCACCACATTTATTCATAGGTTTTAGTTATAAACATTTATGGCAATTTCCAAATGGTATTTATTTGGAGCATTTAAGCATTTCCAAAAATAATGAAATTATTCATGGAGGCACTCAATATAGTTATGAAGCTCCCCATGATTTTAGTTTGAATTTTTGGAAAGGTTTGACTTGGGTTCAAAAATAGGAATTGATTTAACTCAATTTTGAAGTCCCAATTTATTTAATTGTTTGGTGAATTTTGACTTTGCCCAAATCATTATGAAATGCATTCTTGGAACTTCCTGGACAAATATGTAAGTTTAAGAATATTTTGTTTTGACAAGTTGAGCAAATGCATTTGGTTTGGGAATCTTGGGAGTGTTTTGTTTCCCTTTAATGTTTTCCATTGGTTGCTTTGATTAAATTTAGCAATTTAATAATGTATGCCATGATGCAATGCAAAGCAAAAAGTGAAAATTTGGCCCATATTTTAGGGTATCAAATCTGGGCTGTTACACTCATGCTGCTCAGGCTTCCCCATTGTAAGCATTGCTGGCTCAAGAACAGTGGGATAGTAGCTGTGGGCTAAGGCCAAGATCCTGATAGCAGATCTCCTCATGGAAGATTGTTTCCACAGTCGTACATAGCCTGGTGCTCTGGACAACTCGTCCACCAGACGCTCAGGCTCTTTGGGGCACTTGCCTTTATGATTCAGATACTTGACCACAGAACGGGCTCCCTCTTGTAGCCCATGACAGTAATCAAGCATCTCAGACAGTTGTTTGCTTGTGGGCAATTTAAGTTTTGGGGAGTCAGCCCCTGCAGAAAGGAAGTCAAGGAGTCATTGCCAGTTGAAAAGCAATTCAGAAAGGTACAAAAGAAAGCGGGTAAAAGTCATAAACTCACCAAATATATGCTGACACATGGCACCAATGCCTTTTTTGCAAGTGTTGAACACAGCTTGTAGGTCAGTGTGTGCTTTCTGAGCAATCTTTTTGCATCAGCCGACACTTTTTTCACCTGCTCCAGTTGAGCAGCTAAGGTCTTCAGATCCTTCTCAAGCTGAAGGGAGTGTTCTTTTTCGGCCATGGCAGATCTGGCACTGGCAGCTGCCTGGTCCTCAAGTTCTTTCATGTCTCTCTTCATCTTGGAGACAATGCACTGCAATTACAAGTCATAAAGCACAAGTGAGATCCACAAGTCAAATACAGAACTCATGAGCTCCAAGTCGTCACAAGTTAACAACTTGGCGCTTGGGGGCTACTCAGGAGTCAATTCTTTCTATCAGAAAAGCAGGCATGAGTCTTAATCGACAAGTCATAAGCTCCAAGTCGCCACAAGTTAGCAACTTGGCGCTTGGGGGCTACTCGTGCAGAAATTTTTGGTCTAAGGACCCGACAGACAGTAAACTATCAGCCCCGAGTCCTAGTAGAGCTAAGGACTCAGTGCTTGGGGGCTACAGTGTGCAAAATTTTTTCCATATAGCAATTAAGTTCAGTATCAAATCAAAGCACCTATCCTAGTCACAAGTCACCACAGACAGGTGCTTGGGGGCTACTGAGATAGGATGAGGCCAGAAAGCATGAAAAGAGAAGTCAGAAAAGCTACTTCATGAACCATGTGAAGAGACCTAAGAGCCGCTTGCTCGTCGTCCTTCAGCCTAGCAGCTTGATCGTTCAAGTCGACTGCTTCAGCATAGGCTTCGGAAAATGACATGTTATCTGCCACCCGAAGTCGACTGTAGTCAGTAGATGACTTGATCTTGATTGATGGAGAGGCTGCAGGAGTCGGCTTGACAGGAGCCGGCTGAACTGGAGGCGCAGAATCAGGAGTCACAGCACCAGAGCTGGGCTGGACTGTTGTTGGAGTCGACGCTCGAGCCTTTGAAGAGGACTCGGGGACAGTAGGAGTCGTGGTTGCGCCGGCTGATGCAGCGATGGAGGGACCTGTCCTCGTACTGGTTGTCTGAGAAGTCGATGGAGGGGCAGGTCCACGCCCAGAGGAGACATCAGCCATGCCTGGGAGTTTTGTTACCTTGGCACAAGGCCGAGCCCTGAAATATTCAGAAATAGAAGTCAATAAACCTAGTGAAAGGAAAGATCAGAAGTCATACAATTGCAAGTACAGAGACAAAAGAGTTTTACCCAATATTGGTCTCCAGATCCAAGGCGGTCTGAGAGCTTGAAGAAGGCATTGACAAACCAGAGTTGTAAGAGTCGTCCTTTTGGGGAGGAGAGGTCGATTTCCGTTGGTGTGAGACTGGCAGAGGCTCAGGAGCATCTGCAGGCCCATCGGAACGTAGCTTCCTCTTCCTAGCAGCGATAACACTCTGCATTTGCTCTTCAGGCTTAGTGGGGGAGCGAGAGGACCCAAGGACTCGTGAAAGTGGTACCTTGGGAACAGCCTCTCGAGAGCCATTGTTGTTCGAGGCTGGAGAGGATGAGGAATGACTCCTGGCAGAGGACTCTGCGGATGGAGATGGTTGAGCAGCAGCAGAGGCAGTGTCAGTTTGCCTAGTGGGGGGAGCCTCTGGAGAGGACTCGTCATCGTCGGTTTCTTCTACAATGGGAGCCTCTTGGGAGGACTCCTCTTCATCAGCATTCTTAGTTGGAGCCTCTGGCGAGGACTCCTCATCGGCAGCATCATCATCAGCAGGAGCCTCCCGGGAGGACTCCTCATCCGCATCATCAGTATCATCTGCCACAGTGGTTTGATCTGTGGCAGGGATTTCTTCTTCAGCTTCAGCCTCAGCTTCAGCTTTATTCTTAGAGCCAGCTCCAGAGGCCGGCTTCCAGAAGGAGTCGGTGAGCTGCAAAAGAGTTAGCAAACATGAGTCAGCAAGCAATACAAGTGAAGTCAAGGTTGAAATAAAGTAGAGAGTAATACTTACATCAGGAGCTGGGTTTGTTGAGCAGAAGGGTTGGAGCCCGAAATGAGCTTGATCCTTCACCGGTTTCCCAGTCAACTTCTTGATGAGTCGACCAAGTTCGGGTCCATCAGACAATTGCTCCGTAACCCGGAGGTCATCACCAGCGCATCTGGTATATGTGCAGATCAGTCGAGTCCTAGGACTCAGCGGCTGGATTCTCCAGGTTGTCCAGCAACGGACCAAATCCATATTCTCCAAGTTATGGGACAAGAGAGCCCGGATGCGAGTGATAAGAGACTCGACCCTTGGCCGGTCGGCCTCTGGGCACCTGGCTTTCATCAGAGGAGTCGCCCGGAGGCGTTCCTCAGAGAACAAAGGAAGCTTAGGTTCATTTGCAGGGGAAGTGTCCTTGCAATAAAAGAAAGTTCTTTGCCAGTCTTTGATGCGATTTGGGAAAACTGGCTTAGGGAAGACGGAGTTGAGGCGCCGTTGAAGGGCGACGGCGCCACATTGGAGAAGAGGACCCCCAGAGGTTTCAGGTTGAGGATTGCAGTAAAAGAGCTCGAGCCAAAGGTTGATATCAGGTTTAATCTGGAGGTAATCCTCACAGAGAACGACAAAATTAGAAAGTGTGAGGATGGAGTTAGGAGCAAGATCGTGAATCCGCAGCTCGTAAAGCTCGAGGAGCTGGCGGAAGAAAAAATCGCCGGGGGGAGAAAAGCCGCGGAATAGGTGCTCCACAAAGACAACTACCTCATCCTTAGCGGGAGAGGGAACAATCTCATCCCCTGGAGCCCGAGCTTGAGCACTAGAAGGGATCAAACCTGAGAGCCTGTGGGTCTTCAATTGCTCCGCCGAGACCGTAGATCCACTCCAATCGGCGGAGATCGATCGCTTGGAGGAGGGTTTGGCGGCGGCGGCGGCCGCGGCGGCAATGTTCACCGTCCTGCTCGACGTGGTCGCCTTGGCCTTCGATGTGGTCTTTGGGCGCTTGGGGGCCATGGCGTGCGGGCGGTGCGTGCTGGGCGCGGGAAGAGATGGGCGCGAAAGAGAGGAAGGAGAGCTTTGAGCTGAAGGGGCAAGTGAGGTTTAGGGCCTAACCCTTCGCGATTTATAAAGGGGGGTAAAACCCTAGAAAGTCAACTGTGGATAACGTTTCAGTAAAAACGTTCTAGTGGCCAAACAGACAGATAAGAAATCACAATGTGGAAAGGTCAAAAGTCACAAATATGGAAGTAGCCGGCTTGTCTCAGAATGACGAGTCCTGTGACAGTGAAATCAGCTTATCTAGCCCTTGTTCGCAAGAGTCACACCAGAACCCGGCCTGCTAGTACGAGGGCAAGAGTGGTGGCTTGAACAAGGGATAAGAGTGGACTCATTTTATATATGTGTTATGTTTTATGCAGGAATTCATCTTGGAGCTAGCAGCAGGCGACTTTGGAGCCATTGGCTCAAGTGGAAGGAGTCGACCCAGAGAGTCGAATCAGCAAGTCAGAGGAAGCCGCCAAGCTGTGCCCAAGATAAATTCGGGGGCTACTGATGGGGGGATACTTTATAGGTAGGCCCATGGACCCGGAAAGTAGACCCGCCAAGACCAAGAAGGCCAAAGCCGAGTCACGTATCAAGTCGCATGGGCTGGGCTGGAGACAAGCCGACCAAGGCCCATGATGAAGAAAGGACCCGTCCGGAAGGAGTCCAAGTACAACCCGGAGTCTAAACTTGGAAGACCAAGACGTAGAGTAGGACTCCGTGTTCTAGTATGACTCGGTGTAAAGTGTAAGTCCAGAGACCCGGCAGCCTTTATAAGCGGGGTCCTGGACCTTAGATCGATAAGTCCAACCAGTAGAGATAAGCTTCAATCAATAGAGAAACCCTAGCCACCAGAGAGAAGTCGCCGGCTCCTAAGTTGTGGGAGCCGGGTCCTTGTAATCGAGACATATCAAGAGCAATAACAGAGAAGCAGGAAGTAGGTCTTTACCTCGAATCAGAGGGGCCGAACCTGGGTAAATCCTTGTTCCTTGGCGAGATTAACCGTTCCAGCGTACTTCAGTCATCAATGGCCCCAGAACTCATCTTCCCTGAGGAAGAACTTGCCGTGACAACCCCACGACAAGCACGCTGCCACAGACAAAACACAAAGGATCAGGAGGAAGGAAACCAAAGGACAAGGTGCAATGGTCAGAATCAGTACCAGAAATCAGAAACCAGAAATCAAGGTGGTGCAAGGAGGCCATATGTGGAGACAACTCTGACCTAAGTATCAAATACAAAGCACTGGAGGCAGACGACAAAGGACAGAATAATTCTGGTGGATACCAAGGCCGCACTCCAAGCACGAGGAGGTCTTGAGAATTCCATGCCCTAAACATGCCAAGAACGGTAGATGCGGTCATACCTTGGGACAGTGCGTAGATTTGCAGCGCGCCAGGTTCCAAGGGCCAGGAGGAGGTAACAACAATGGTGGATATAGAGGAAACAATGGAGCCGGAGGACCCGGCAATAACGGTGGAGGAGCCGGCAATAACCCAAACCAACCTCAAGGAGGAGGTCACCAGCAGGGCGGGTTCCAGCAGAACCCGAAGCAGCTCAATGATGGCAATGGTCAGTATTATGTCACAACTCGGCAGCACAACCCGAGTCGTGGCAGCTACCATGTCTTCACAACTAGTACGTCCAAGCGTTCCAAGAAGTTGAAAGTCAGAGCAGTTAATGCAGTAGAGCCGGCCCTTCCACAGTGGCTCAGGTGGTCAGAGCAAACCATCACATGGAGTCGGGCAGATCATCCTCCAAGAGTCGACGAGCCAGGGCAGCTAGCCTTGGTAGTGGCACCTCAAGTTGGGGGCTATACATTGAACAAAGTGCTTATGGATGGTGGAAGCAGTATCAACATCTTATATTATGACACATTCAAGAGGATGCAGCTGCAAGATAGACAGCTAATTCCAACAGAGACAGTGTTCCATGGGATAGTACCAGGGAAGTCGGCCAAGCCCATTGGTAAGATTTATCTTGAGGTTGCTTTTGGCACAGTGGAGAATTTTCGTTCAGAGATTATGCCCTTTGAGGTAGTGGACCTTAAGAGCCCATATCATGCTCTTTTTGGTCGACCTGCATATTTTAAGTTTATGGCCAGGCCATGTTATGTGTACTTGAAGCTCAAGATGCCAGGTCCAGCAGGAGTCATCACAGTTAATGGCAGCAGACAGATGGCATTGGAGTGTGAGTTAGGTGATGCAGCTATGGCTGAGACAGCTTGTGCTCAAGAGGAGCTGAAGTTTTACAAGGCAAACGTGGACCCGGAGGACAACTCGGTCCTTAAGAAGCCGGCCACAGAGGAGAAGATGAAATTCAAGTCAGCTCAGGACACAAAGCAAGTCGACTTTACCCCTGGTGACTCTTCCAAGCAGTTCACCATTGGGGCACACCTCTCTGATAAATAGGAAAGCGCGCTCGTCGAGTTCATCCGTGAGAACCGGGACGTCTTTGCATGGAAGCCATCTGACATGCCAGGAGTCCCGAGAGAACTCGCCGAGCACAGCTTACACGTTAATCCTAATGCAAGACCAGTTAAGCAGGGTCTGCGCAAGTTTCATGATGACAGGAGGAAAGCCATAGGAGAAGAGGTGGCTCGGCTCCTCGCAGCCGAGTTCATCAAGGAGGTCTTTCACCCAGAGTGGGTGGCCAATCCAGTGTTAGTACCAAAGAAGACAGGAGAGTTGCGGATGTGCATCGACTTCACGGGCCTGAACAAGCATTGCCCTAAGGACCCGTTTGCACTACCTCGCATAGACCAGATCATCGACTCCACAGCGGGGTCAGAGTTGCTTTGTTTCTTGGATGCATATTCAGGGTACCATCAGATCAGACTCAACATAGAGGATGAGCTGAAGACGTCCTTCATCACGCCCTTTGGAGCATTTTGTTACACAACAATGCCCTTTGGACTCAAGAATGCAGGAGCTACATACCAGAGATGTATTCAAAATTGTTTCAAAAACAGATTGGAAGGAATATTCATGCTTATGTGGATGATGTAGTGGTCAAGTCTCAGAAAGCCGACTCTCTGATAGCAGACCTGACAGAAACGTTTGAGAACCTACGCAAGTATAAGATGAAGCTCAACCCGACCAAGTGTGTTTTTGGAGTCCCTGCTGGCAAACTCCTAGGCTTCATCGTTTCAGAGAGAGGCATTGAGGCAAATCCAGAGAAAATCAAGGCTATCCATAACTTGCAGAAGCCGACTTGTCTGAAGGACGTTCAAAAGCTCACTGGATGTGTGGCAGCTCTAAGCAGGTTTATTTCCAGACTCGGGGAGAAGGCGGGTCCTCTCTACCGACTCCTGAAGAAGTCAGATAAATTCCTATGGGATGAAGAAGCTGACCGTGCTTTTGAGGAGTTGAAGAAAACTTTGTCAACAGCACCAGTGCTTGCAGCTCCTACAGATAAGGAGCCCATGTTATTATATGTAGCTGCCAACGAGAGAGTTGTCAGTGCAGTAGTAGTTGTGGAACGTGCAGAGGAAGGAAAGGAGTACCCAGTGCAGAGACCTGTCTACTACATCAGTGAAGTCCTCACAGAGTCAAAGCAAAGGTACCCTCAGTGGCAGAAACTAGTTTATGGAGTTTTTCTTGCAAGTAGAAAGCTCAAGCATTATTTCCAAGAGCATCCAATTAAGGTGGTGAGTTCAGCACCGCTGGCAGATATTATACGCAACAGAGAGGCAACAGGGCGAGTCGCCAAGTGGGCAATTGAGTTGGGTCCTTATCATATCACATATGAGCCAAGGACAGCGATCAAATCTCAAGCTTTGGTTGATTTTGTCAATGATTGGACAGATTTTACATCTTCACCAAGCACCCCTTGCACCAAGTATTGGACAATGCACTTTGATGGGTCCAGACAGTTAGAAGGCTCAGGAGCCGGCGTGGTGTTAACCTCACCTAAAGGAGATAAGTTAGCATACGTCCTTCAGTTACATTTTGATTGTACCAACAACATGGCAGAGTATGAGGCTTTGCTACATGGCCTGCGTTTGGCCAAGGAGATGAACATCAAGCGTATCAGGTGCTTTGGAGACTCGGATCTCGTAGCTCAGCAAGTGTCTGGAACTTGGGACTCGAAGGATGCAAACATGGCGGCTTATAGAAGAGCAGTCGAACAGATAGCCGGGTTCTTTTCTGGTTATCAAGTGGAGCATATTGACAGGCGCAAGAACGAGGCTGCTGATGCGTTATCACGACTCGGCTCTCGTCGAGAGAAAGTACCACCAAATGTGTTTTTGGATGAGCTTCACCATCCTTCAGTCAAGTTGCCCACAGAGGAGGAGTTAGCTTTTCCAGACCCAGAGTCGGCACTTGTTGCAGCAGTACGAGCAATCCCAACGTGGACAGAGCCCTACCTAGCATATCTCCTGCGGGGTGAACTCCCAAAGGATGAAGTCAAGCGAAAGCAACTCATCAGGCGATGCAAGTCCTACACAGTCATTGATGGCGAGTTGTATAGAAGAAGCGTTACTGGAGTCTACCAGAGATGTGTGTCTCCAGAAGAGGGCAAGCAAATATTGCAAGAGATTCATGCAGGAGATTGTGGTCATCATGCATCCACTAGATCCTTGGTGTCAAAAGCTTTCAGACACGGGTTCTTTTGGTTGACAGCACATTTAGATGCAGAGAGGATAGTTCGAGTCTGTGATGGATGTCAAAGGTACGCAAGGCAAGACCACGTGCCAGCTCAAGAACTCAGAACCATCCCTATCACTTGGCCATTTGCAGTTTGGGGACTCGACATGGTGGGCCCTTTCTCAAAGTCGCCTTGTCAGAAGACCCATCTGCTAGTAGCAGTTGACAAGTTCACCAAGTGGGTGGAGGTGGAACCCGTCAGCAGAGTCGACGGTGCATCAGCTGTGAGATTCTTCAAGAAAATAGCAACACGATTTGGATACCCTCATAGCATCATTACAGACAATGGTACCAACTTATCAGTTGGGGAGATGGCCAAATTTTGTGGTGAGAACAACATCAGACTCGACCTAGCCTCAGTGGCACATCCACAGTCCAATGGACAAGCAGAGAGGGCAAATCAGGAGTTGCTGAAGGGAATTAAGCCCCGGCTCCGAGTCCCTTTGCTAAGAGCCGCCGGGTCTTGGGTTGAGGAGTTACCAGCAGTACTTTGGAGCATCAGGACGACTCCTAACAGATCTACTGGCTTCACACCTTTCTTCATGGTGTATGGAGCAGAAGCTGTCTTGCCAAGCGACTTGTTGCATGACTCGCCACGAGTCGCCAATTACGTTGAGACAGAAAACGAACTCGCCCGCCAGGACTCGGTCGATGCACTTGAAGAAGCAAGGGAGTTAGCCCTTGAGAGATCAGCAGTTTATCAGCAGGACCTGCGGCGATATCACGCACGCAGAGTCAAGACCCGGACTTTCCAGGAAGGAGACTTAGTGCTTCGCCTTGTCCAGAATAAGGAAGGGATGCACAAGTTATCTCCACCATGGGAAGGACCGTTCATCATAAGCAAGAATCTGAACAACGGATCGTACTATCTAATGGATGTGCGAGAGCCGGCAAGTGTAGGCAAAGGAGCTGATACAGCTCATACTCTAGATCCTTATGCAGAGGCAAAGAGGCCTTGGAACATAGCTCAGCTACGTCCATATTATACCTAAGTTGTAATAGATTCATGAGTTGAAAGGCAATGAGCCCAGTGAGCCATGCCTAGATGTAATCGAATTATTATGATCAAATGAAATAAAGCCGGCTTTTGTGAACATGAGTCCTTTAGTCGAGTCACCCAGTGAGTGCGCTTTGTTCTTTAAATTTTGATCATCAGGTTCTTGGGGGCTTGCTTTTCAGTGAAAAAAGTTAAGCTTAAACTCTTGGACCCGGCACAGTAGCCAAATTTTCCTAGTTTTCTCGCTGGTAAGTCAGATGCATCCTGCACAATATGATCTATCTACAGGCATGACTTGTTTCTCTCTCTTATGGATCCTAAGGAACATATGAGTTAAGAACCTGTCAGCATAAACTGTAAGAGAAGTCATGCAGGGCCTACTTATTCATCAGTGAAAAACTAGACGGGTTATAAGAACCAAGCCGATTGGCACAAATTTTAAATAGCTAAACAAGCTCAATTGTTTAAAGCACCAGTAGTGCATCATTACAACTCAAAAGAGCTGCCAAGCTCAATAGTTTAAAAGCACCCGTAGTGCATAATTACAAAGTCTCAATAGTAACACAGCATTACATAGCAATCAAAAGTCATTCAGAGGGTTGTCTTCTAGAGAAGCTGACTCCTTCGCCAGAGTCGAGGAGTCCTTCTCAGCAGGCGACTTGTCCTTTGCTTGAACAGCAGGAGTCGAGGAGTCCTTCTTAGCAGGAGATTTGCCTTGTGCTTGAGCAGCGGAAGAAGGAGCCGGCTTCAATGGAGGCTTGGTGGCGACTCTCTTCGTTTGAAATCCAGTACCCTGGGACTCTTCATATGCTTAGCAAGCTCTGCTTGTTTCTGAGCGTCTCCAGGGACAGCTCTGGAAGGAGTGGGCGCAGCAGGAGTCTTCAGGGTAGGCTCAGCACTTGGAACAGGAGCCGCCGGTGACGATGAACTCGGACCGGCAGAGGCAGCGAATACACCAGATGGGTCCTGTGATGGGCGGCCAAAATTTACTATCTCAGGAGTTACTGGAGCGACTCTCTTGTTCTCCAAATCATAATGATGAACCCATACCTCAGGGTCCATCTTATTGGCAATCTCACAAGCATATGGCCGCACCAGCTTTTCTTCGGCTATGAAATCATTCTGAGTAAAAGGTTTGCCATCTTCATGCTGCTCAGGCTTCCCCATTGTAAGCATTGCTGGCTCAAGAACAGTGGGATAGTAGCTGTGGGCTAAGGCCAAGATCCTGATAGCAGATCTCCTCATGGAAGATTGTTTCCACAGACGCACATAGCCTGGTGCTCTGGACAACTCGTCCACCAGACGTTCAGGCTCTTTGGGCACTTGCCTTTATGATTCAAATACTTGACCACAGAACGGGCTCCCTCTTGTAGCCCATGACAGTAATCAAGCATCTCAGATAGTTGTTTGCTTGTGGGCAATTTAAGCTTTGGGGAGTCAGCCCCTGCAGAAAGGAAATCAAGGAGTCATTGTCAGTTGAAAAGCAATTCAGAAAGGTGCAAAAGGAAGCAAGCAAAGGTCATAAACTCACCAAATATATGTTGACACATTGCACCAATGCCTTTTTGCAAGTGTTGAACACAGCTTGTAGGTCATTGTGTGCTTTCTGAGCAATCTTTTTGGCCTCAGCCGACTCTTTCTTTACCTGCTCCAGTTGAGCAGCCAAAGTCTTCAGATCCTTCTCAAGCTGAAGGGAGTGTTCTTTTTCGGCCATGGCAGATCTGGCACTGGCAGCTGCCTGGTCCTCAAGTTCTTTCATATCTCTCTTCATCTTGGAGACAATGCACTGCAATTACAAGTCATAAAGCACAAGTGAGCTCCACAAGTCAAATACAGAACTCATGAGCTCCAAGTCGTCACAAGTTAACAACTTGGCGCTTGGGGGCTACTCAGGAGTCAATTCTTTCTATCAGAAAGCAGGCATGAGTCCTAGTCGACAAGTCCTAAGCTCCAAGTCGCCACAAGTTAGCAACTTGGCGCTTGGGGGCTACTCGCAGAACAGAAATTTTTCTTCAAGTAAGGTATCAGTAAGTTACATATATTGATAGCTCCAAGTCGTCGCAGGCTGACAACTCGGCGCTTGGGGGCTACTCGTGCAGAAAGTTTTGGTCTAAGGACCCGACAGACAGTAAATTAGCAGCCCCGAGTCCTAATAGAGTTAAGGACTCAGTGCTTGGGGGCTACAGTGTGCAAATTTTTTCTATATAGCAATTGAGTTCAGTATCAAATCAAAGCACCTATCCTAGTCACAAGTCACCACAGACAGGTGCTTGGGGGCTACTGAGATAGGATGATGCCAGAAAGCATGAAAGTAGAAGTCAGAAAAGCTTACTTCATGAACTATATGAAGAGACCTAAGAGCCGCTTGCTCGTCATCCTTCAGCCTAGCAGCTTGATCGTTCAAGTCGACTGCTTCAGCATAGGCTTCGGAAAATGACATGTTATCTGCCACCCGAAGTCGACTGTAGTCAGTAGATGACTTGATCTTGATGGATGGAGAGGCTGTAGGAGTCGGCTTGACAGGAGCCGGTTGAACTTGAGGCGCAGAATCAGGAGTCGCAGCACCAGAGCTGGGCTGGACTATTGTTGGAGTCGCCGCTCGAGCCTTTGAAGAGGACTCGGGAACGGTAGGAGTCGTGGTTGCGCCAGCTGATGCAGCGATGGAGGGACCTGTCCTCGTACTGGTTGTCTGAGAAGTCGATGGAGGGGCAGGTCCACGCCCAGAGGAGACATCAGCCATGCCTGGGAGCTTTGTCACCTTGGCACAAGGCCGAGCCCTGAAATAATTAGAGACAGAAATCAATAAACCTAGTGAAAAGAAAGATCAGAAGTCATACAATCGCAAGTACAGAGACAAAGGAGTCTTACCCAACATTGGTCTCCAGGTCAAAGGGGGCCTGAGAGTCTGAAGAAGGCATTGACCAACCAGAGTTGTAGGAGTCGTCCTTTTGGGGAGGAGAGGTCGATTTCCGTTGGTGTGAGACTGGCAGAGGCTCAGGAGCGTCTGCAGGCCCATCGGAACGCAGCTTCCTCTTTCTGGCGGCAATGACACTCTGCATGTGTTCTTCAGGCTTAGTAGGAGAGCGAGAGGACCCAAGGACTCGTGAGAGTGGTACCTTGGGAACAGCCTCTCGAGAGCCATTATTGTTCGAGGCTGGAGAGGACGAGGAGTGACTCCTAGCAGAGGACTCTGCAGATGGAGATGATTGAGCAGCAGCAGAGGCAGTATCAGTTTGCCTAGTGGTGGGAGCCTCTGGAGAGGACTCGTCATCGTCGGTTTCTTCCACAATGGGAGCCTCTTGAGAGGACTCCTCTTCATCAGCATTATTAGTTGGAGCCTCTGGCGAGGACTCCTCATCGGCAGCACCGTCATCTGCAGGAGCCCCCTGGGAGGACTCCTCATCCGCGTCATCAGTGTCTTCTGCCACAGTGGTTTGATCTGTGGCAGGGATTTCTTCTTCAGCTTCAGCCTCAGCTTCAGCTTTATTCTTAGAACCAGCTCCAGAGGCCGGCTTCCAGAAGGAGTCGGTGAGCTGCAATAGAGTTAGTAAACATGAGTCAGCAAGCAATACAAGTGAAGTCAAGGTTGAAATAAAGTAGAGAGTGATACTTACATCAGGAGCTGGGTGGGTCGAGCAGAAGGGTTGGAGCCCGAAATGAGCTTGATCCTTCACCGGTTTCCCAGTCAACTTCTTGATGAGTCGACCAAGTTCGGGTCCATCAGACAGCTGCTCTGTAACTCGGAGGTCATCACCAGCGCATCTGGTATATGAGCAGATCAGTCGAGTCCTAGGACTCAGCGGCTGGATTCTCCAAGTTGTCCAGCAACGGACCAAATCCATATTCTCCAAGTTATGGGACAAGAGGGCCCGGATGCGAGTGATCAGAGACTCGACCCTTGGCCGGTCGGCCTCTGGGCACCTAGCTTTCATCAGAGGAGTCGCCCGGAGGCGTTCCTCAGAGAACAGGGAAGCTTGGTTCATTTGCAGGGGAAGTGTCCTTGCAATAAAAGAAGGTTTTTTGCCAGTCTTTGATGCGGTTTGGGAAAACTGGCTTAGGGAAGACAGAGTTGAGGCGCCGTTGAAGGGCGACGGCGCCACATTGGAGAAGAGGGCCCCCAGAGGTCTCGGGTTGAGGATTGCAATAGAATAGCTCGAGCCAAAGGTTGATGTCAGGCTTAATCTGGAGGTAATCCTCGCAGAGAACGACGAAATTAGAAAGTGTGAGAATGGAGTTAGGAGCAAGATCGTGAATTCGCAGCTCGTAAAGCTCGAGGAGCTGGCGGAAGAAAAAATCGCCGGGGGGAGAAAACCCGCGGAACAGGTGCTCCACGAAGACAACTACTTCATCCTTAGCGGGAGAGGGAACGATCTCATCCCCTGGGGCCCGAGCTTGAGCACTAGAGGGATCAAACCTGAGAGCCTGTGGGTCTTCAATTGCTCCGCCGAGACCACAGATCCACCCCAATCGGCGGAGATCGACCGCTTGGAAGAGGGTTTGGCGGCGGCGGCGGCCGCGGCGGCAATGTTCACCGTCCTGCTCGACGTGGTTGCCTTGGCCTTCGATGTGGTCTTTGAGCGCTTGGGAGCCATGGCGTGCGGGCGGTGCGTGCTGGGCGCGGGAAGAGATGGGCGCGAAGAGAGGAAGGAGAAGTTTTGAGCTGAGGGGGCAAGTGAGGTTTAAGACCTAACCCTTCGCGATTTATAAAGGGGGGTAAAACCCTAGAAAGTCAACTGTGGATAACGTTTCAGTAAAAACGTTCTAGTGGCCAAACAGACAGATAAGAAATCACAATGTGGAAAGGTCAAAAGTCACAGATATGGAAGTAGCCGGCTTGTCTCAGAATGACGAGTCCTGTGACAGTGAAATCAGCTTATCTAGCCCTTGTTCGCAAGAGTCACACCAGAACCCGGCCTGCTAGTACGAGGGCAAGAGTGGTGGCTTGAACAAGGGATAAGAGTGGACTCATTTTATATATGTGTTATGTTTTTATGCAGGAATTCATCTTGGAGCTAGCAGCAGGCGACTTTGAAGCCATTGGCTCAAGTGAAAGGAGTCGACCAGAGAGTCGAACCAGCAAGTCAGAGGAAGCCGCCAAGCTGTGCCCAAGATAAATTCGGGGGCTACTGATGGGGGATACTTTATAGGTAGGCCCATGGACCCGGAAAGTAGACCCGCCAAGACCAAGAAGGCCAAAGCCGAGTCACGTATCAAGTCGCATGGGCTGGGCTGGAGACAAGCCGACCAAGGCCCATGATGAAGAAAGGACCCGTCCGGAAGGAGTCCAAGTACAACCCGGAGTCTAAACTTGGAAGACCAAGACGTAGAGTAGGACTCCGTGTTCTAGTATGACTCGGTGTAAAGTGTAAGTCCAGAGACCCGGCAGCCTTTATAAGCGGGGTCCTGGATCTTAGATCGATAAGTCCAACCAGTAGAGCTAAGCTTCAACCAATTGAGAAACCCTAGCCACCAGAGAGAAGTCGCCGGCTCCTAAGTTGTGGGAGCCGGGTCCTTGTAATCGAGATATATCAAGAGCAATAACATAGAAGCAGGAAGTAGGTCTTTACCTCGAATCAGAGGGGCCGAACCTGGGTAAATCCTTGTTCCTTGGCGAGATTAACCGTTCCAGCGTACTTCAGTCATCAATGGCCCCAGAACTCATCTTCCCTGAGGAGAACTTGCCGTGACAACCCCACGACACCCCGTGTGGTGGATCGAGAAGGACAATGCTCTACTCAAGTGGAGCCTTCATCTACTCAAGAAAATCTTGCCAATGGAGAACCTATTGCACCAACCCAAGAACAAGTTGAAGACCCTCAACCTCATGATCAAGTTGCTTTGCAAGAGCCCAACTCTCCTATCCGTGATGCTTGCCATGATCAAGACCTTGCTCAATCATCCTCTTCATCAAATGTTGAAGCCGCTCCTAGTGATGATCAAGGTCAACCTTCCGGTCAAGACGGGGACCCAAATGATCAAGATGATCAAGTGATACCTCCAAGATGCAATGAGGATATCGAAGCCCGTCGTCGAGCTAGAGTTGAAAGAACCATGGCACGTCGTGAACATTTCCTTGAGAAGGTGATTGGTGATGTGAGAGGCAAAGTGTCCACCCGGAGGCAATTGGCGAACTTTAGTGATCATCAAGCTCACATTGCTATGTTTGAACCGAAGAAAGTGGCCGAAGCTCTTGAAGATCCGGATTGGTTGCTAGCTATGCATGAAGAACTCAACAATTTCGAGCGCAACAAGGTTTGGAAGCTAGTTGAGAAGCCTAAAGAGTGCCGCAACGTTATTGGCACTAAGTGGATTTTCAAGAACAAGCAAGATGAGCATGGCATGGTTGTGAGGAACAAGGCTAGATTGGTGGCTCAAGGGTACTCTCAAGTTGAAGGCATTGATTTTGGAGAGACCTATGCTCCCGTGGCTCGCCTTGAGTCCATCCGTATCCTTCTTGCTTATGCATCCCGTTATAACTTTAAATTGCAACAAATGGATGTTAAAAATGCCTTTCTTAATGGTCCCTTAAAGGAGTTGGTGTTCGTTAAGCAACCCCCGGGGTTTGAGGACCCCAACTTCCCTAACCATGTCTACAAGCTTGATAAGGCGCTCTATGGACTTAAACAAGCACCACGTGCGTGGTATGAGCACCTTAGAGAGTTATTGTTAGACCGTGGGTTTGAAGTTGGGCAAATTGATCCCACTCTTTTTACTAAGAGGGTTAAAGGGGAGCTTTTCGTTTGCCAACTATATGTTGATGATATTATATTTGGCTCGTCTAACAAAGCTTTTAATGATGAATTTTCAAAGCTTATGACCGATAGGTTTGAGATGTCTATGATGGGCGAGTTGAAGTTCTTCCTTGGTTTTGAGATCAAGCAATTGAGAGGAGGGACCTTCATTAGCCAAGCAAAATATATTCAAGACATGCTCAAGCGGTTTAATATGGCCGATGCTAAGGAGAAGAAGACACCTATGGATACCAAATGCCATCTACAACTTAACCCAAAGGGTATAGATGTGGATCAAAAGCTCTACCGCTCCATGATAGGTTCGTTGCTTTACCTTTGTGCATCTAGACCCGATATTGTGTTGAGTGTAGGTGTGTGTGCAAGGTATCAAGCGGCTCCTAAAGAAAGCCACATGTTGGCGGTCAAAAGAATCCTACGATATTTGGTTCATACCCCAAGGTTTGGTTTGTGGTATCCAAGGGATTCTTCTTTCACTCTTCGTGGGTTCACGGATTCGGATTGGGCCGGTGACCAAGATGATAGGAAATAAACTTCCGGGGCTTGCCAATTTCTTGGTAGGTCCTTGGTGAGTTGGTCTTCTAAGAAGCAAAATTGTATTTCTCTCTCCACCGCCGAAGCCGAGTATGTGGCCGCCGCTAGTGCTTGCACTCAATTGTTATGGATGAGGCAAACTTTAAAGGAATACGGTGTCAATTGTGACAAAGTGCCTCTTTTGTGTGACAATGAGAGTGCTATCAAGATCGCCTACAACCCGGTGCAACACTCAAGGACCAAGCATATTGAGATTCGTCATCATTTCATTCGAGATCATGTTGCCCGTGGAGACATTGAGCTAGCATATGTGCCAACCAAGGACCAACTTGCCGATATTTTCACAAAGCCACTTGATGAAGCAAGATTCACTTATTTGAGGAATGAGCTAAATATTGTGGATTCAAGGAGCTTGGCTTGACCATCTTGCATACACACCTATAGTTTCAACTTCTATCTTGGTTTAGGTGTAGGCATGAATTTAGGGGGAGTGTTGTCCTAATAAATTGGGCTCTCCCTCCCTCCAATATGCCTATAGTAAAAATTTATTTATCTCTATTTTCATTTCATGAATTGTGAGCTTAAATGACGAGTATTGGTTATGGACCCAAGATATATCTTCGCGGTGCCATGCCATAAACTCATACATGGTGGCCTAGGCCACCGACCTTTTCCTAGTGAAGAGTTGGATCTTTTGGGATTTTATTGGATTTTATTTGCAAATCTCTTGTTCTTATGGGAAACTCACTCAATCTTGGCTTTTATTGTTTTTGGCTTTTGCAAGTTGAGTGTGAAGTACCATCCCAGTTTGTGTTGTCTATCCCAAGCCTCTCCTTGCCCAAAAAACTTGCTCCTCTTGCACATACATGTCCACCACCAAAAACAAGCTTCTCCGAGTTGTGGGGGGCCGGAGACTCCGGTGTCTAACACCGGAGACTCCGGTCTGAGCAGAATCTCCGCCCTAAGCCACGGAGACTCCGGCACCCCGGAGACTCCGGTGTGCTTAGGCCGGAGACTCCGGTCTTGGCGATTCCAGGGGATCAAAAAGGGGATCGGGGTGGGGGTTGTATTCACAACTCCTTTCCACCCCCGACTCTCTCCTCTCCCCTGCTGCCGCCCCCAACTTGGTGAAGCTCCTCCGGCCGCTCCCCGCCGCCGGAATCCGCCGTCCAGCCGGCCCCTCTTCATCTCCAACGTTGGGGAACCTCCTCCCCACCATTGGTGACCTTCACCATGTCGAGCAGCGGTACCTCCCTCTCTCCCTCTCTAGGTTTCTTCCTAGATCTTGGATAGAGTGTGTAGTGTTGCTCCCTATGGTGTAGAATCTCTTGCTGGCTTGTTTTCATCTCAATGTATCAATTCTAGCATCTTTAGCATCGGATTTTGACCTAACCCTAGATTCTCAGCCTCAGGGCCGGAGACTCCGGTGTGGCCGGAATCTCCGGCCCCTGAGGCCGGAATCTCCGGTGTAGATCAAGTTTGTGTGCTTTTGATTCTCCAATTGATGCATCTTTTGTTTTCTTGGACATGTATGCTTATCCCCCTGCTACCTCCTATCTGTTTACTCACAGGGTCCTCGCATCGTCTCAAGAAAGTCACTCACAACCCCAATAAGGTGACTAGAAAAGAAAAGAGGGGAAATCGTTCTTATTTGGATCGGACCGAGGATGGCCGCTTGGTTCAGCGTGACAGGGGTGCTGCTGCTAGAGAGGCTGCGCAGAGGAGAGCTGAAGAAGAGTTCCTTGCTCAAGAGAGGGCCAAGAAAGCAAAGTTTGACAATTTGACCACCCTTAGTAGGTTAAGCAAATCGGAGTTCCGTGCTATGAGGTGTCAGCCTTTCTTTGATATGCCACAAAACTCCACCAACCCTCACTTTTGGAGAAAGGAACAAGAGATTGTGATGAATGAAGTGTATGCCAAGCTCTCGGGTCCTAACAAGGTCTATGTGCAAAAGGTGCTTAATCTTTCCGCCCTTAGCACTAAACAATATTTCCAAGAGGCCGTGTGGATTGTTCGCAAACTTGGGTTGGAGCACCTCATGTCGCTCCAACAAAACTATGACATCACTTTGGTGCACCAATTCTTTGCTACCGTTCAGTTTGGAGAAGATGAAGATGTCAAGTTGACTTGGATGACCGGGCCGATGAAGTGTGAGTCCTCTATGACTCGGTTCGGTGAATTACTTGGCTATGTGTTCCGCAAGGGTGAAGCCTCCCAAGGAAGAATCATGCATACGGAAGGAGTCCATTATGACAAAAACAAGAGGACACCGCTTTATCTCAACAAGTCCGCTGTTGGCTCCAACAAGGATCTTCTTCCAACTTTCAATATCCTCCTTCGTATGTTTAGGTGCAACATTGCACCCCAAGCCGGAAATGTGGATGCAATTCGTGGAGGGCTTGTCAACCTCCTTATTCACTCCCATACGGTGCTTCAAGCCGGAGTTAATTGTCAAGGGTTTGAGATTGATGTGATGGACTTCATAAAATGTGAGTTGCATTGGGCGGTGCATGAGATGAAAAATCCTATCTATGGACCTTATGTGATGATGCTCATCCTTGATCAAGTGCCGCCACTCAACCGCGAGCTTTTCACCGTTCACAAGGCAGGCGCCCTTCAAATCCTCAAGCATGACAAGCCTTCTTCTTCAAGTGGTCCCTCTCGTGTTCCGTTTGCTTCAAGTGAAGAAGAGGAGGAAGAAGATGTGGCACCCGTCCGTAGGAGGAGTAAGAATGCCGACCCTCCCTCATGGGTTAGAAAGGGCAAAGATGATGTGCAAAGGAAGATAAAGAAGCTTAGTTGGTTTGAAAAGATGGTGATCCGCATGAATGTGTGCCTCCACCGGGAAAATTACAAAGGTTATAAGGAGAGGAAGTTGATCATCTCCAATCAAAATAAGTTGTTCAAGGAGTTGGAGAAAAAGAGGGACAAGACTCCTCCACCTCCTCCTTCTCCTCGCATTGGCAAAGCAACGCAAGAAGAGCTCGCCGAAGAAGATGAATCCTCCGGTAGTGAGCTGGCAATTTCCTATGATGCTTGGCACGCAAGGCAATTCCCGTGGTAGGATTTTGATTTTGAGGACGTGTCCTCCAATATGCCTTCTTCATCGCGTAACACCGGCAAGGCTCCAATGCCTCCAAGGGAGATTGAAGAAGATGAGGAGGCTAGTGGCTCACAATATGATGAGGATGATGATGATGTTGACGCCACCGACGAGGACTCCGAGTGATCTCTTTGGGGACCGTTAGCATCGCCTTTCTTCCTTTTTGGTGTCTCGATGCCAAAGGGGGAGAAATGGTTCTAGTAGGCTATCCGTGGGATTTGCATGGTTCGGGGCACAAGCATTTGCTTTTATCATTCCTTAAGAGCTTGTGTTCCTTTTATTTCGTGTGTTAAACTTTGTGTTGAACTCTATTCCATTTGCTACTTTTTATGTGTGAGATGTTGATCTAGTTGTCGTTTTATGCTTGAGACATGGTGGTATCAATTTTTATCTATTGGTTGAGTTATTTGTGATGTGAGATGTGCATTGGAATTATCTTTTATTCTCACATGAAGGTATGCTTGTTAACTCAAAGATCAACCCTCTATATCATGTCTCATTTGGTTTGCAAATGGTTGTGTATTTGATATATCATGTCTTAATTTATTTGTGGCATCCTCCCTTATATGTGGGTTTCCTCTCATATGTGTAACTTGCCTAATATGCACACATTTAGGGGGAGATGCCATTTGTCACATGATATGATCCTTTTATTTTGCAAATCCTAGTGTTGTCATCTAACACCAAAAAGGGGGAGATTGAAAGAACATTTCCTAAACCCTATTTGTTTTGTGTGTTAGTTAACAACACTAATGATTATCTAATATGATGCTAAGTGGTGCAGGTTAATTGACTTTTTTCTACCTCTAGTATCACTCACCAAAAAGCGAAGAAATGGCAAAGTGTTCCTGCTGCAGGAAAATTCCTGGCCGGAGTCTCTGGCCCCCTGGTTTTTCCCGCCCTCTGGCCAGCGTGTGGTGCGGTACTGGATACCCCTCCGGAGTAACACCGGAGGGTGCCCGGAGTCTCCGGGAGGCCGGAGTATCCGGCCCTTGGTGACCGGAGTCTCCGGCCAGTCCTGCGTCCTCGACAAATCTCCGCCCGGGTGCGGAGTCTCCGTCCTGCACCGGAGACTCCGGTCCTTCTGACCGGAGTCTCCGGCCCTCCCCGATGCGTGCAAGGTGTGGGGAGCCTCTGGTGCCAGTCCGGAGGAACCCCGGAAGGAGACCGGAGTCTCCGGCCCACTCAGGCCGGAGTCTCCGGCTTAAGTGACCCCCAACGGCTATAATTCGCAGAGGGGTATAAATACCCCTCCACCTACCTCAGACCAGCCAGCTCGTCCAACATTTATGAACCCTAATATTTGAGAGCTCAAAATCACAAGATCTCCCAATTCCTCCGTCCAAACGCGTTGATCTTCGGAGGATTGAAGGAGAAGACCCGGATCTACATCTTCACCAAGCCGTTCTTCATTTCCCCCTCATTCTCTCGAGGATTCTTGTTTCTAGGGTTAGCTTTGTGTTACCCTAGATTCTTGTGCTCATTTGTTGTTGTATTTGTGACAGTGCTGTTAATTTGGGAGCCCCCAATTCAGTTGTGGGTGTGTGCCCCAAGAATCGTGTAAGGGCTCCGGATTCCGCCTTGAAGGACTCCGAATAGTGCAAGGTGAACCAAGCCTTTGTGGGAAAGTTCATCGGAGAATAGGTGAGGCCTTTGTGGCGTTGAGTAGGCCTTTGTGGCGAGCTCACACCCCTCCAACGAGACATACTCCCTTAACAAGGAGGAACTCGGGAATACATCCTTGTCTCCGCGTGCTTCCCTTCGGTTACCTATTTCCATCTATCTTGTTCTTACGTTGTGCTACTTGTTTAATCGTAATTGCCATCTTGTCATATAGGTAAATTCATCGTAGATGCATGTCTAGATAATTTACCGTTTTGCTAAAGCCTAAAATTGAAAAAGATTTAAAATTTGGTGTAGCACCTATTCACCCCCCCCCCCCCCCCTCTAGGTGCCCATACGATCCTTTCAGCATGGCGGCATTCGGATGCGCCTCCCGGAACGACGCCATCACACGTGCTGCGGTATCAAGACTGACTCCGTTCCGATCGGTGCGCAACTGGGTTGCGACCCGGTTCTTGGCAGACCTCACGTAGGCCGTCGTCTTCTGAAGAAACTCGGCCACTTCGGGGAGGCTCCGGCAGTCCGGGGCCAACCCGGAGAGTTCGGTGCGCCTGTCCAGTTGGAGCACTCGCATCGCCACATCTGAGCTGGCGGCGATGATACTCTTGAACCCGTCTTCGGCCTGTTGGTGGATCCCCGCCAGCTCCAAGGACACCCGGGAGCTTTTCTCCTCCACATCGAGGAACTTGTTCATCAGCGACGACAATTCCTCCTCCTTCATCTTCAAGGACTTCTCCAGCTCGGAAGTCCTCTGGCCGAGTATCGTGATCAAGAGGGGCTCTCGACCGAGTATCGTGATCGTATCGTCGTAGAGAGCACAAACCTTTGCATGCTTGCAATCATCTTTATTGGTTCTTATTTGGCTTTTATCTGTGTGAGAATTCAGAGCTTGTGTTCATCTCCATACCAAGCTCTAGTTCACCAAAAACGGATTTAATGAATATCGTCTTGCGTTTTTGGTATTGGAGATTTTACCGGTTTGTCCCTTCTTCGTGAGGTCAAACTCTCTCCTTATATTTTCCTCCTCACATGATAGACTATGATGTGTATATGCATGATCTTGTAGGGCTTGTGATTATCTTCAAAACAAGCCCAAGATCATAGAAAACGGAGTCTTGATGAAAAACTTGTGCGTTTTCGGTTTTGGAGATTTTGCCGGTTAATCTATGCGGAAGGTTTCACTCTTCCATTTTTTAGCAAAATATCCATTGCTTGGTTTCAATATTTTTTCTTTTTGTAGGGTAGCTCTTGTCGTCCTCTTTCCAACAAAATTGGATTCACTCGATTCGGAGTTTCCACGCAAAAGTTATTCAGTTTCAGGGTTCTGCTGTTTTTCAGTTACCGGAAGTACCGGCCAATCGGACGGTACTACCGCTCGGAACTTCCGGAGGTACTTCCGGAGCCCAGTACCGCTTACGAAAGTTGGGTACTGGACTCAAACGGAAGTACCACCGGAAGTAGCACCGGAACTACCGCTAAACCGGAAGTACCGGTGCTCCCAGCGGTACTACCGCCCGGAACTTCCAGGGTTACTTCCGGAGCCCAGTGCCGCTTACGAAAGTTGGGTACTGGACTCTTAACGGAAGTAGCACCAGAAGTAGTACCGGTACTACCGCTAAACCGGAACTACCGGTCCGTTTCCCGGTACTACCGACCTCGCGGGCTTTCTCTTCTAGCCGTTGGCAGGCTGTTTTTGGGTGGGCCGGAAGTACCGCCCTTTGGGCCGGTACTACCGGTCCTGCGGGTTTTCGCTTCCAAAGAGAGCCGTTGGGGCTGTTTTCTCGTGGGGCGGTAGTACCGCCCCTTGGGCCGGTACTTCCGCTCCTGCGGGATTCTGTGCCCAACGGCCAGATTTCCCAGGGCACCTACTTAAGTGCCCCTTCTTCCCCAACGGTTCTTAGCTTCTTGGTGAACCTTTTGCTCTCTCTCTCCTCCATTGTTGCACATCTTTGAGAGCTTGATTCCTCCACTTCCCTCCAATGATTCTTGCCCATCTTTAGGGAAACAAGAGAGGAGATCTAGATCTACCATTCCACCAATCAAATTCTCCTCTAAGTGAGGGGAACCTAGTGGATCTAGATTTGGGGTTGCTTTGTGTTCATCCCCTTTGTTCTTCCTCTCTTATTCCCCCAAAGCATTCGTTCCTTGGTTGGAATTTGGGAGTGAAGGACTTGACCACTTTGTGTGTTCTTGCCTCTTGCATTTGTTGCATCGGGTTGCTCTCCCTACGGTGATACGTGAAGATCGACGTTGAGAAGCTTGTTACTCTTGGGTGCATTGTGTTCCCAAGAGCTTTGTGCCTCTTGGGTGCATTGTGTACCCTAGACGGTTTGGAGGTGCCGCGAAGACTTCAAGTTTTGAAGCTTCGGCACATTTGGGAGCCCCCAATTGAGTTGTGGGTGTGTGCCCCAAGGAAGTTGTAAAAGGGCTCCGGAATCCGCCCCGAAGGATTCCGATAGTGGAAGGTGAACCAATCCCTTGGGTGAGGTTCATTGGAGAATAGGGTGAGGCCTTTGTGGCATCTTGAGTAGGCCTTTTGTGGCGAGCTCACACCCTCCAACGAGACGTACTCCCTTAACAAGGAGGAACTCGGGAATACATCCTCGTCTCCGCGTGCCTCGGTTATTTCTATACCCGAGCTTTTACTTATGCAATTTACATTGTGATAGCCTTCGTGCTTGAAGTTTATATCTTGCTATCACCTTGTTGCTTGCCTTGCTTAGCATAAGTTGTTGGTGCACTTAGGCAAACCTAGTATATTAGGTTGTTGGCTTGTTAATTTAAACACATAGTTTTATTCCGCAATTATCAAGCCCCTAATTAGAAAAGTGTTAATCGCCTATTCACCCCCCCCCCCTCTATGCGACATCTCGGGCATAGTTGTTCTTTCAATACATATACTTCAGACTTAGCCTGTCAGAAGGGGAGTTGCAAAAGTTAACCGAAAAGTAGGGTAACTAGATTCTCAAGACATGGGATACAGTGTCAAGCTCCAGAATACGAGCTAGATCGCGAGTTCCATGCATGGGTTCACGACTACGAAGAGGAAATTGAACCAGCATGAACTCAAAGCAATGAAACACAACCGAATCCTGATTGGGAAACACCAGTAAGATGATGAAGTTTGACAACCTCTTCTTATTCAAGAACGAATCGGCCAGTGGCTTGGTGCGCATACATGACTTATTTAGAGATCTGGAGGTAACAACCTACCATCTCAATAATAACGAACACCCGCATGACCAACTTGTGATTATTCCCGGGGAGACCGAGAGAACTTCACTCGGACCCATGGTGATGGGGGGATACTTTACAGGTAGGCCCATGGACCCGGAAAGTAGACCCGCCAAGACCAAGAAGGCCAAAGCCGAGTCACGTATCAAGTCACATGGGCTGGGCTGGAGACAAGCCGACCAAGGCCCATGATGAAGAAAGGACCCGTCCGGAAGGAGTCCAAGTACAACCCGGAGCCTTAACTTGGAAGATCAAGACGTAGAGTAGGACTCCGTGTTCTAGTGTGACTCGGTGTAACCTGTAAGTCCATGGACCCGGCCGCCTTTATAAGCGGGGTCCTGGACCTTAGATCGATAAGTTCTAAGCAATCCACAGTCGCCGACTCCCCAGAGAGGAGCCGGAACCCTGTAATCGATATCAGATCTAGAGCAATAAAGAGAAGCAGGAAGTAGGTCTTTACCTCAACCAAGAGGGGCCGAACCTGGGTAAATCTGTGTCCCTAGGCGAGATTAATCCCTCCTACGTACTTCAAGCATCGATGGCCCCCGAACTCACCTTCCTGGAGGAAGGACTTGCCGTGACAACCCCACGACAGTTGGCGCCCACCGTGGGGCAGGAGATGCGAGGAGTCGAGATCGTGGGAGCTGCTCGCCGGGCCATGGAGAAACTTGCCATCGGGCGAGTCTACACTGATGAGCATGGAGAAACAGAGATCGATGACTCTGGTTGGACTTCGGACATGCATGAAGTCGACGAGGGTTATCAGCTTGTCTTTGGAGGAATCAACGTATTCGTCGGCATGGTTTGCGCGTCGGGTCTTCGCGCGAACTCGGCAGAATCTGTATCAGAGCCAACAGTTGTTGTCGAGTCCGATGGAGAGGAGTCGGTCGGCACATCAGAACTCGGCATCATCGCCGAGTCAGAGAAGCATCTTGCTGTCAACCATGAAGAGGAGTCACTGGCAGAGCCATGTATGGAGCCAGGTTACGACGCCGATTCAGAGTCTATCTTGCCCTTGTTTGAGGATCGGCTTGGGTACGGAATCGAGGAAGAGGACTACGAGGAGTCGCCAGTTCGCGCTCGCGTCGTCGGAGTCTACATGTCTGGAAACGGCGGAAATCAGTTTGATCCAAGTCTGTTAACAAAGTAAATCAATGCAAGCAATGCAGCTGAGCGGGCGGCCGAGTTAGCCAGTGCGCGTGCTGCGATGGAGAGGCAACTAGCAGAGATCAACGAGGCAAATCGCAGGTTAGCGGAAGAGCGGGCCCGGGTCCAGTCTGAGGCCCAGGTCGTGCGGAGTCGCCAGGAAGAACTCACCTCAATCCAGCATCGCAGAGCCAGGAGTCGCCTGCATGGAGGAGTCAACGTCAATCCTACTGCCTTGTTCACTACACCTACTGGTCCAGGCGCAGGAGCCGGGCTAGGGAGCTCATCAGCTGCAGGAGGCGGCGCAGGGGGAGGAGCAACACCACCACCACCACCACCAGAAGGACCCGGCGGCAATGGTACCAATGGACCGCCACCTGAAGGAGGGGTCGGAGGAGGATCAACAGGTGGTATGGGACCTCCACCTGGCAGGTTCCGTACTCCAGAGGGGCATTACTCTAACCCAATGGACAACGTTCATGCGGCAACAATGAGATTAGAGAATATCGAGATACCAGAAGGACCAGCGGGCCAGGAGACCCGCCGTGCTATTGAGCTTCTGAAGACAGCAATGACTCAGCAAGCTCTTTATCCAGCGTTTCCAGATGCAAGCAGGCTGCACTCGACACCGTTCAACTCGGGTACGAGGAGTCGGCATGACGAGTCTCACCCGGCCAGTGGCTTGGTGCGCATACATGACTTATTTAGAGATCTGGAGGTAACAACCTACCATCTCAATAATAACGAACACCCGCATGACCAACTTGTGATTATTCCCGGGGAGACCGAGAGAACTTCACTCGGACCCATGGTGATGGGGGGATACTTTACAGGTAGGCCCATGGACCCGGAAAGTAGACCCGCCAAGACCAAGAAGGCCAAAGCCGAGTCACGTATCAAGTCACATGGGCTGGGCTGGAGACAAGCCGACCAAGGCCCATGATGAAGAAAGGACCCGTCCGGAAGGAGTCCAAGTACAACCCGGAGCCTTAACTTGGAAGATCAAGACGTAGAGTAGGACTCCATGTTCTAGTGTGACTCGGTGTAACCTGTAAGTCCAGGGACCCGGCCGCCTTTATAAGCGGGGTCCTGGACCTTAGATCGATAAAGTCTAAGCAATCCACAGTCGCCGACTCCCCAGAGAGGAGCCGGAACCCTGTAATCGATATCAGATCTAGAGCAATAAAGAGAAGCAGGAAGTAGGTCTTTACCTCAACCAAGAGGGGCCGAACCTGGGTAAATATGTGTCCCTAGGCGAGATTAATCCCTCCTACGTACTTCAAGCATCGATGGCCCCCGAACTCACCTTCCTGGAGGAAGGACTTGCCGTGACAACCCCACGACACATGGCGACATATGTCAACCATTGCACATGGACTAGAGGAGAACACTCTCAATCATACAGAACACGTACTACGTGATGACACGAAGATGGTTCTGACAAGTTTCCAACATTACTTCCAACCGTCCAAATTGAATCCTTTCAAACATGGAGGAATGAGAATGCTATCGATGGGCTCGATAGCAAGCTTATTAGGATACTCCAGGAAGATGAACTCGTAGGTTGCATGAAAGGGGCTAATATATCGGTTTGAACAACGACATGGAGATAAGAGAAAAACATCAGAGTAAAACACTATCACGATAGTCCTTGAATCTGAGTTTGATTTGACGATAGCCCAACTCTAATCAAAGATTAGGGAGAAGTAGCAGATTCCATAAAGGAAGCACTATCTCGCTTCGGCACGTACCAAAATAGACATCCCTTTTGAGAATGAACCAAGTCAGATAGAGTATTTCTCTTTCAACTCTCCAAGTTGTTGCTTAAGCTCGGTCAATTAGTTCATGGGTATCCATCACAGTTTCTTGGAGAAGGAAGCTATTCCGAGAACCAAAATATTCACGAACTTGACAACATGGTCAGCTGAAAACCTGGCAATACTTTTGGAAAGACATCTAGAATATCATGAACCACCGCATGTCACTGGTTGCAACAGGAAACTTGCTTTTCAAGGAAAATATGTGGTCTTGAGAGTTTCGACATGAATCTAACTTGTTGACCGAAGGTGTGCACCTGAACAAGTGGACTTGGCAGCACAGACAACTCGGCTTGATGATCTGATTACCAATCATACTAAGAGTGCCATCAGAGTCCTTGGGTTTCAAAGCAATAACAATTGCTAAGAATATCCGATTACCACATCAATATGCACCCCCAACATTCTCGAGCCCGAGTAGCTCGGAGGTAGATGGATAAGGAAGGGTAAGAGCATCACTTCATCAAGTACGTCATGAGACTAAGCACGACCTCTTGACATAAAAGAGTGTGACACTCCAAGGAGGAACAGAACAAAAACTAGACAAGCTCTTACTCTGCGAATCACAATCCTTTGACCTGGTCCGAGAAATGGACAAGGTACCGGAGTTTGTTTCTCCTGACATCCCGTAGTGGAATGTCTTGACGAACCACAAGAGTAACTTGCATCGGAACCCACCAACGCATGATATAACTTGACCGTCAACTAACAGACAAAGGTCGGACAATAGATCAAGAGTAAGAAACAGGCTCACAACAATCCCAAGATATTACAGAAGCCCTTGTTAGCACTCTTCCAACAACTAGTGCCGAAAGGGTTTCACGAACGAGTGTTATTGGAGGAATCACAAACATTGATGGAAAACTCGCTAAGAGAAATCTTGTCGTGATCCAGATGGCTCCATGACAGAGAGTCTAGCTAAAGCTAGTGATAGAGAAGAGCATTGTTGAGCAATTCAATTACGGCTACAACCTCGAGCTTGAAGGCTAACTTCAAATTTGGCCAACCTGATGTAGGGTTTGACAATTAACATCGGGGTTCAACGGGAAGGATCTTGGGTTAAAGATCAGCTTCATGTATTGGGACTCACGAATAGCAGAATGCTCACATGGGTGACAACCCTCATGAATCATTACACCAAAGTTCTAGTACAATCAGGGACCTTTGGTTCAAGAACTTGGGCTAAAGCCCGAAGAAAGGAACACCCGATTAGGTGCAAAACACCCGAAACAGGGAAGAAGAAGATTGCTGCTAAAGAACTGAGTTTAATTCGGAGTCTGAAACGGAAGCAACCTGACACATACCACTAGAGGTAGAAGCCAGCCCCGTGATCCTACAGATTTGAAGTAACAGACGAGAAGTAAAACTTTTAACTCAAATAGAGGTAAGATGTCTCCGAGATTAGAGTGATACCAGGTAAGGAGTAAAAAGAATCCTAAAATGGTTTTCACAACTCATTTTTAGGTTATAAATAATTTTCACAAACACTAGACCCGACATCAACCAATAGAAGGGTTTCCTACAGGCAGTCCTGCTCTGATACCAATTTGTAGTGCCTCGACCCCGAATTATACAGAGATGCTATGTAACCCACAGGTCATGCTACACAATCGAAGGTTACTTGGGTTACCACTCCCAGGCCAAAACCTCTGGCAGGCGTGCTCGGAATGAATCATCGGCAACGCAACACCTCGATCATGCCATAATCACTGGCATAGCTATCAATGCATAATAGAGAGATCAAGATTGCGGAACATCTGGCACATCACAGACTCTACGACACAAAGAGATCATAGTTCAACTCATATAATGAGAAAGATAGCAAAATACACATCAGAGGTCACAGACCAAACATTACATCATGCGGAAGCAAATTTAGTTGTCTAACAACAACATCCAAATTATGGCCTAAGAGGCCTACAATAACATATCCCAGCCAGCCTATTCCGTGACGTCCCAAGCTGCCACCTAGGAACCAAAGACTACTCATCGATGTCAACAAAGAACCCACCTTCCTGGTCGGTGACGTCCTCCTCTGAAACAATAATAATCAACAAATGAAGGCTGAGTACGACATACTCGCAAGGTTACTCGAGCTATATACGCTCAGATGATTGGCTTCAAAGCTGTACAGTAGTTGTTTCGCATAAAGCTAGTTTTCCTTTTTAAAGACATGACTCATGGCATCGACTACTCAGAAGGTTTTTCGAGAGTGGATAAGATGGTAAAACTTTAATTCTTCAGTTCACATCGAACCAACAGTAACCATTTTCCACCACTCATCTCCACCAAGGCACTCCCTCGAATCACCCTCGAGGAAATGAACCTTTTAACACATGTTGCCAAATTTTAATTAAGTTCAGGTTTTCTATGATCTTATCGTCTGTTCCCAAGTCGTCCATAACCGTGGACACGGCTTTTCGAAAAGATTAAACCCTGCAGGGGTGTACTGTTTTTAGCCATCGGTACCGTCCGGCTCGCCTATTTAGCTCTCTTTCGGGGAAAGCCGGCAGAGTGGGCGCGGTTAAACCTTTACCTTGCATGAGACTATCCAAGGATCATCGTGACGACAGGATAAGTTCAGTGCCTATTTCAACACCCTGCCCCATCGCCACATCCTAAACACCACCGTCCTCATCACGCCGTCATCCACCTGCAACTCACACGCAAATGGAAAGCGCAAACTAGAGGACCCTTGGATACGCCCGCACAATTTATTCCGTTAGTAAGGATCCCATACCCCCACCGATGGAAGCATGCTCGTCTTGGTTCAAGAGGTACAGAACTCACACCTAGGCGGCAAGACTGAGGCAAAACACCACCAACCCCGATGGCAACTCATCCAAGCCTTTAAGCTTTTTAAATAAGTACCACAAGTTTCCACCTCGTCCGAACATTCCATCAACTTTACAATCATGGAAATAATCACCAGACGACTAAGCATTCGACTAAGCATGGCTAAGCATAAATGCAACAGGTATAACTTTAACTCAGGCCAACACCTCAAACCTATGCATCATAGGAAGGAAACAGATGGTGGTGTAGGGAACTAATGCAATTAATAGGATATTCTAACCGTTGACCAAAATTGACATTGGAATCGAATGCAATATTATGGTGGAGAAAATACTTGTGTAAAACAATAGGATGAGATATGCACAGAAGGTTAGGTTATCTCTTGCCTTGCTGATGGGGCTGATAGCACGGATCGTCGAGGTATTGTGGTGGAACCTCGACTCCTGAATCTACCGAAACACAAACAATAACAGGAGAACAAATAAATAACACGAATACAAAAGGTGCAATGCACACTCATGATGACATGTCAAGTTTATGCACTGATATCATCATTTAACTTAGCTAACAATTTAAATGGAGCGCCAAATAATTGGTGCAATTATCTGGAAACAACCCCATGTTTAATTTAATGTCCACATTGCTTATGAAATACTACAGTACTAAAATTTGGTTTAAATATGAATGAGGATTATGCTATTGGATAGATATTAATTCACTGAGCATTTTGGTATATTAAACACAATTTTCTGAGAAAATATGAATATTCTGTGAATTTTGCAAGTTCCATTTTATATCTGCCATTTTTCTTAATTTTTATAAAAAGCACGAAAAATGAATTATACAACTCTCTAAATGACATAAACTTGTAGTTCATAAATTGATGAACAATTTGATAGCTCATTCATAATTTTTGGATAATTATTTGTCAAGTTATGCATTTTCTAAAATTAGATTATAATCTTCCATTTTAGTTATTTCAATTTAACAGCAAATTAGAATATTCATTTTAACATGTAAATAGAACTAACAGTTAGATATTATTTCCCTAAACATTTTGAGATCTTATTTGTAATTTTTGGAGCAATATTCAAAAAGTTATGGATTTTACAAGTTCATTTACATTTTTTGTTTGAAACTTTAATTCACAGGAAAAGGCCCGAAACGTTTTTCACCTGGGCCGAGCTAGCCATAAACGCTGACCACCCGGGCCGAGGACCACGTTGGCGTCCACGTCATCGCGACGGCCCACGGTCGGGTTGACCCGGGGAGATGCCACGACCGGCGCGTGCCCGCGGCGGTGAGCACCGACGGCGGCACGGACGGACACAGCGGCGTAGGGTGTTCGGGGATGGGCAACCAGGAACATTCGACGCACGGGACTTCGGAGAGCTAAACTAGGGCGGCACCGCTACCTAATGGTCACTTGAGTGACACGTGCGTCGGCACCCAGCGGAGGCCGACGGCGAGCTACGACGACTAGGCGAACCAGGGAGAGAGAAAGGAGGAGAGGATGTCCCGGAGGACGGCGATCTCACCCTTGACGTGTGGGTGCTTGTGCAGTGAAGAACGAGGCCGGAGACGGCGGTAATCGGCTCGGCGGGCGGCGGCCGGAGTGGAAGAAGGCGAGGTCGACGGTAATGATTTCGGGCTCCCCTTCACGATTCCTTGGACGAGGACGACGAGGACGACGAGGTGGAGCGTTTGCCCCATGTCGATCTATTCTGCGGTGCTCCTAGAGACGGCGATGCGACGGTGATGGCGACGGTTCGATGGCGCTCATCGAGCTAGGGTTTCGGTCACGGGGGAAACCGGGAGGGAGCGAGTGAGGGGAGAGAGAGAGCAGGGCCTCCGTGGCCTCTTATCCACCAGGCGGCACGGCGGCAGTGAGTGGGTGCGGCTACAGGGGCGAGCTACAGGAGGAAGGAGATGATGTTTTTGCGCATAACCCCCTGGCTGCTTAAAAGTTTATTACAACTTGGTCCAGCAGCCCATTAATGATTTGAATTGAGGCACTTAACCATTTTTATAAAATCTAGAAAAAATCACCTAGCAAGTATATTACATTAAGAAGCTGCCATAAAAGTTTCAGCCCATTTGGAAAACATTTTGTGTGTAACTTATTTCAAAAAATGCTCACAGGCATTTTGCGGTCTTTGTTAAATTATTTAATTTGGCAATTAGATTTCCTTTGCAATATTTATATTTTTAACTCTAGGAACTTCCTAGATAAATATGGAAGCTCACATTGAATTTCTGTTTATCCAACAACATTCACCATCATTAATTTATTAACTGTTGCCATAGCATTATTTCATGTTAAGCAATTTAAGTATGGATGCCATGATGCAATGATGAAATGATAGAAAGAAAACGTGAAAATTTGGTTCAAATTTTACAGTACCAAACTGGGGCTGTTACAGGGATGTTGCTATCAAGGTGGGTGATGTCGTTGTTTCACCGGGCAGTCCAGCAAAATCAGCGCAACATCAATCAGTTATGCCGTCTCCAAGTAGGCGCAATATAACGCCAGATTTCTGGGACGATGCCCCATCAATGGATTTGTTCCCACCAGGATCAGAGGACGCAATTTTGTTTGCTTAAATCCCTGATAGCCCAGCAAAATTGGCATCTGCTCTGCAATCCCCAGCCATCGCTACAAGTGGCGATTCAGGTGGATATGCAACACTACTATCTGATGGACAAGCAGGTAGTTGTCAAGATCGTTGTATTCTTAGACTCTATTTTTTCATGTTTGTTGTTGGTTATCATCTTTTTTTGTAGAAGACGAAGCTAAAATGTTGTACATCGATGTCTCTAGTGGAGCAACTACCCATGAGAAGAAGAACCGCCACAAGAGAGCAGCTAAGGAAGTCATCAGCCCACCAGTCATGAAGAAGTAGAAGACTGGTGCTGGTGTTGAAGAGATCTACAACAAGTTCATCCTTCATAACCTCAAACTGAAGACTCGGAAGAAAGAAGACGCATCGTATGTTTCCTCATCCCTATTGCTTCCTTATTTTTTTGTCCCGTACCAGTGCTAAACATCTCATGTTGTTTGCTTTTTGTTTTATTTTTGTTGCAGGAAACCTTTCGTGCAAATCGGTGGCTTCTATGTGCCGTACAGAAACTTCCTCAGCTCGTTGAAACCAAGAGCATGGCTGGATAATCAAATTATGTCACTGTTTATTGAGAAGTTCAACATTGAGAATCGAATCAAAGCGGCTGACAACAAGAGGATGAAAAAGACATTTTCATTCTCGGTGCAGATGACCGTAAGTATTCCTTGTTGTTTGACATGTATTTTGTTTTTGTTGATATCGTTTTTTAATTTTGTTTGTATTAGCTATGCGTATATGTTGCAGAAATTCTGAAACATATTTTTCCTTATTTGTTTGTATTACCCAGTCAAAACTTATAAAGGATCCTGCCAAGTTTGACCCCAAGAGTTGCCTAGTTGAGTTCAAGAATGCTTGTGCCAAATACAACATAGCCAAAATGGATCTGGTTAGGGAGCTTTGTTACTATGTTTTATTTTCCCTTTTTTGTTGTGTATCTACAGCAAGTGACACATTTTCTTTTAATTGTTTTTTCCAGATACATTTCCCAATTTTGCATGAAAAGCATTGGCTAACTTGTTGTGGAAATCTGCTACACAAGGAGTTCAATGTGCTTGATTCAATGAAGTCCACCAAAGACAACAATCCTATTGGGGAGTCAGTAAAAAATCTGGTTTGTTTTTTGCAGAACCGAAGTTGCATTTTTACATTTTTGCGCCAGCAACTTTTTTATTGATACATAATTTTGTGGTCATTTGTTGTGGAACAGATAACAAATTTCGCAACTGTTGCAAAACACGATCCATCCATCAAGTTTGACTTTGCAATTTTCAAACGCACTTCTCCAGCAGATTACCCCCAACAGAACACACTGTTAGTCCATACTAACTCATTATCCTCTCAGCATAATTCCATTTTTCTATGGTCTGTGTTCACAACAAGTTTGCATTTTTCCATTTGACAGTTTTGTAGGTATGACTAAGGCTTTTTCGTGATGCTGTACATGGAGCACTTTGATGGGAAGGTGGTCGCGATCTTCGACAAGAACTCAATCCCTACTTACCGCAAGGTTATAGCAGCTGGATTCATCAACCATCCGATGAACATAGAGGATTCCGCTGCAGTCTTTGAAGACGAGATCGAGTGATAGGGTTATTCAATCTTATTTTATGGCTAGATGTAGTTTTAGTCTTTCTGGTTACATAAGGGGCACCATCAAGGATGTTGAACATGTTGTTTTATGTGGAACGTTTAGTGTGTATTTTGCGTCCCGACAATGTCCTGGGAATTATGTAAACGCAGCATAAATACTTGGTACTCATTATGCTCTTGACATGTGTATTGGGTACTTGGTTGACCTTAATGTTCTTTCTTGTTTGTTGTGGAACCAGTGTTGTTTTGTTGGTATATTTTTACATTTTTTTGTTGCGAATTTTTGTGTCTCCGGAAGTACAAATTTTGTGAAGCAACAAGAAAAGATAGACAAAATGTTGCAAAAGCTTTAATTATTTGTAACTTTTGGTTTATTTTTTTATTGCCAGGTTATTCTTGCATCACAGTTATAGAATATATGGCTTTTCTATGCAGACCCAATTTGTTGCAAAAGCTTTAATTCTTTGTATTTTGTACTTCAATTTTTTGTTGCCAGGTTATCTACATGACTTAGTTACAAAAACCAAAATGCTGCCTTGTTACCTGCAGACCCTTTTTTTTAGGGGGATGAGGATCTTATACATTCATGCGGTTAGACCCAGTACTGTCCAAAAAAACAAGCCCGCTGATCTTAGGTGGGAAACTTCGTTGCATGGTGGCATCTCCGGCGGAGTAGAACAATGTAGCGAGAGCATCAGCCACCTGGTTGGCGTGTCTTATGGTATGAGTGACGACAACACCCTGAAGCTTAGACAGGAGTCCTTTAGCTTCTTCAATGATGAACCAAAGTCTAGACTTGTTTTGTTCAGTACACTTGAGCGCAGCAGCCAAGGAGGAGATGTCAGTCTCGACAATGGCTTTGGTGTCGTGGCGGATGGGAAGCAGCTTGATTCCCATTAACATGGCACGGGCCTCAGCTTCTTCAGGGTCAAGGCAGTTGTGGGATCGGGAGCAGGAAGCGATGAACACCGAACCTTTGCTGTCTCTGACGACAGCGCCCGTGCCCCCCCCCCCCCCCCCCCCCCCCGTGTTATTGCTGGGAAGGAAGAAGCCATCAGTGTTGAGCTTCAGCCAGCCGCTAGGAGGAGGCCTCCAGGTAGTAAGTTCAGACTTGAGAGGCTCCGGGTTTGTAGCAGAAAGGAACATAGGTTGTTTTCCTTTGAGATCTTGCGTTGGAGTAGAGGTGGAGTGCATACCATCCCAAAGGGACTGAAGAAAGATCACAGAATCAGCAATAGTGGCCTTTCCGTTGTCATGTATGATATTGTTCCGTAGATGCCACGCTCTCCAGAAAAGAAGAAGGGTTTTGGACCTGGTAGTTTCATCCAGATGTCCCAGCAGGTGCAGCAACCAATTCGGCCCAGTGTATCGGAGGCTTGATTCAGGGGGAGGGTCCACACTTTCCGAAGAGCATGTCTGAGAGCAACTGATTTTGGGCAGGATACAGTGCCATGGAAAGCATTTTCCTCTTCAGTTCCACAGATGTTGCATGTGCTGTCGATTTCCAGGGTTCGTCTCCACTTGTTGCGCTTAGTAGCAAGTGAGTCAGTGGCCACTCTCCAGCTGAAGAAACGAACCTTCGGAGGGATGTCAGCTTTCCAGATCGTGTCCCAGGCTGAACGAGCACTGGAAAGATCTTGTCTGGAATTGCTAGTGTCTTCCGCCCTATGATTAAGGTGCATTCCGAGTCTGTACGCACTCTTGACAGAGAAGACGCCCGATTTTTCGTAATGCCAAGCAATTTGGTCTTCAACATCCCTCTGAGGGATTTCGATTTGAAGAATAGATTGGACGTCATGTTCGTGGAAGAGGTCATGTAGTAGATTCGTGTCCCACCTCTTCTAACCCTGCACGAACAATTGATTTACCCATCTTCTTCTGGAGTTTTTCTTGACAGCCATGATTTTTAGGCCGCTTCTTCTCGGAATCCAGTTGTCTCTGATGAATTGTGTTTTCCTACCATTCCCAATTCACTGGATGACTCCTTTCTTGAGCAGTTGGAGACCGAATCCGATCCCTATCCAGGCAGGAGACGCATCCGCTGCAAAGACAGTATCAAGGAGGTTGCCGTTTGGAAAATATTTTGCTTTAAGGACTCTCACACATAGACTTGTAGGACGCTGAATCAGACGCCAGCCCTGTCTAGCAAGAAGTGCTTGGTTGAACAAAGCCATATCGCAAAAACCCAGACCCCCCTTGCTCTTGGGTTTGATCATACTCTCCCAGGACATCCAGATAACTTTTCTGTGGTTCTGCTCATCACCCCACCAAAAGTCGTGAATTAGCTTCTCATATTGATCACAAAAACCAGAACTCATCTTGAACACGCCCATAGCATAGGACGGGAGGGATTGGGCCACAGATTTGATCAGTGCATCCTTTGCACCGTAAGACATGAACTTTTCAGCCCAGCACGTCAGTCTTTTGGTGAGCCTACACATGATCGGTTGGAAATGTTCGTCCTTCATCCGTCCATCAGGCATTGGCAGACCAAGGTATTTGTCCTAAAAAGTGGACCTAGAGATTTGGAGTGTGTTGGCAATCTCCACTTGGGTCAGCGCGGGGCACGCCTTGCTGAACAGAATAGAACATTTGTCCTTGTTGAGCATCTGACCCGAGCCATCTTGAAAGTCTTTGATATGATCCACCACAATTGCTTCTTTGGTGGATGCTTTGAAAAATAGAAGGCAAACATCCGCGAATAGGAGGTTAGTGATTCCCGGAGCTCCCCTAGCAATCTTGAGAGGTGAAATATGACCACTTGCAGCCTCTTTTCGAATCAGGCTGGTTAGAGCTTCTCCAATGAACAAGAATAGGTAGGGGCTAAGTGGGTCGCCTTGATGAAGTCCACGAGAGGGAGTGAACGGGTTGAGGATCTTTCCATTGATCTTGACAGCGTAGTGAACTGAGGACACACAGGCCATGATCCACCTGATCCACTTAGGGCAGAAACCAAGCTTGGCAAGAGCTTTTTCCAAGAAATCCCAGTCCACTCTATCGTAGGCTTTCGATAAATCTAGCTTGTAAGCACAGTGATTGTTCCTAGGGTTTTTGTTGTGTTGTATTTTGTGGAAAGCCTCGAAGGAGATGATGGCGTTGTCCGTGATCATTCTTCCCGGGATAAAGGCACTCTGTGTCTCAGAAATCATGTCATCAAGGAGGGGTCTAAGGCAATTCACGAGACACTTAGAAATGATTTTATAAACCACGTTGCAGAGGCTTATAGGTCTGTATTCCAACAGAGATTCAGGGTTGGTTCATTTTGGGATCAGGACAATAGTGGTGTCGTTGGTGCCCAAAGGCATAGAGCCCTCTTCGAAGAAGGATTGGACTGCAGCGATCACTTCCTGCTTCAAAACGGCCCAGTTTCTCTGGAAGACACGGGCAGGCAAACCATCCGGGCCGGGCGCCTTTGTAGGCCCAATGCCAAAGAGTGTGAAGTTGATTTCTTCTTCCATAAACGGTTCGCATAGTTTGTTGTTCATGTCTTCAGAAACTTGGTTGTGCAGCAGGTTAGTCAGCGGTTCAGGGTCGACACTGGGGTCAGAAGTGTACATGTTCTTGAAGAAGTTGGTGGAGAGCTCTTCAATATCATCTGGTTCATCAATCTAGTCACCATGAGGGCCCTTGATCCTCTTGATTTTGTTTTTGGATTGTCTCCCGGAGGCTTTCCTATGGAAATAGGCAGTGTTTTTGTCCCCTTCTTTCAGCCAGTCCACTCTGGATCTCTGGCGCCACATCAACTCTTCCCTCAGCAGCAGCTCATCAAGATCAGTATTGGCCTTTCTGATGGACAGGTCTCGATCTTCAGAGGGTTGTTTCTTCCAAAGGTTATTGATTCTGTTTCTGAGTCGTTTGGCCTTTCTAGGGATGTTACTGAAGTTTGAACCACTCCAGGTGCAGAGCTTAGCGTAGGTGTCGCTCAACTTTTTTATTAGTTCAGTAAGAGATGAGCTGCGGGGGATATCCCTCCAAGCATCTTCAATAGCCGTGGTAAGACTTGGGTCACGTTCCCACATTGTTTCATACCTTGGGGTTCTTGGTACAGCCTTGTGCGAAGGCTATATGTCAAGTTGCAGCAGGAGTGGAAAATGGTCAGACCTTGAAGAGCAAAGGTGAGTGACCTGGGCTTTCGGAAACAAGTTAGACCAGCAGCCACAGCTCGATCCAGTCGCGCTCTCACATTTCTCTTCCCTTTTTGCTTGTTATTGTAGGTCCACTTAGGTCCAATGAAGCCGAGATCATGCATGTTGCAGTGGGATAACACATCTCTGAAATCAGCCATTCTGCTCTCAGAACGCTTGGAGTTTGAAAGATGTTCGTGCTGCCACATGGTTTCATTGAAATCACCCATCATCAACCAAGGTTCAGTGGCATTGGGCTTGATTCTTCGGAGTGTGGTCCACATGTGTTTCCTGTCCGAACGTTTTGGCTCGCCATAGAGGAAGGTGCCCCGCCATTTGAGGCTAGTGGGGACTTCAGAAACAAGAACATCAAAATACTGAGAACGCTCTGACAGGACTTTTATTTCCGTGTGTTCATCCCAAAACAAGGCAATACCGGCACCCTTTCCTTTGCCATTTTACGTTAAGCAGTGCTTGAGGCCCAACCTCCATCTAAGAGCTCTTATTTTATCCTTACTCTGCCTAGTTTCGCTAATGAACACAATGTTGGGCTTGTAGGTGCGGACCAACAGCACCAGTTCATGAACTGTCCGGGGTTGTCCCAAACCCCGGCAGTTCCAGCCTAAGAGTATCATGGCTCCTGACAGGCACAGACATTCGCGCATGTCAGTTGACCAGCAGCCCCTGGGCTGGTAGCTTCTGTTCCTTCCACGTTCCCTGTTTTGCCATCCTCCTGGATGACAGTGTTGATGGTCTTGTGCTTTTTGGTTTTGACCTGCTCTCCGTGTTCAGCAACCTGCATGTTTTCGTCCCCCTTCTCCTCCTGGCGCTTACCTCGCAGGAAGGTGTTGATGGCATCAACATCCTTACCAATCGGGCCTGATTTCAGCTTGCTTTGTGCTTCATCTCCCTCTCTTTCCTGCCTCTTCCATTTCTTCAGCTTGGCAGCATTTGGAACTGCTTCAGTGTTGTTGGCTGCAGTGGCGTTGAAGATCTTGTCGATGGCCGCAGTGGCGTCAGTGGCAGGCCTGTTGTTGTTCTTGTCAGCGGTCTTGTTTTGCTGAACCTACACCGAGGCGTGTGGTGGGGATGCAGGCTTGGCGGCGACAGAAGTTGCCGGAGATGTAGTCGCGCCGTCCTTGCCCAAGCGGTCTCCGGGGCGGGCGCCATCCTCACGGACGGAGAGCTTGGCCACCTTATTGGCCACATTAGCAACCAAAGCGTACTGCGGGTTCTCAGGTGGGCAGCAGCGGAGCTTGAAAAACCCTTCAATTTATATATTTTTATGTGTTGATCCCTAATGTGTACATTGTCTGACCCACAGCATTTTTGCGCTGGCTCCGCCACTGCAGGTGGGGCGTACCGCACAGCATGGGTGTCGATCGCGCGCCACGGCAGCGCCATCTGGATGGCCCGCCGGTTTTGGCCCGATGTAGCGGGCAGGTACCAGCATCTCAGATCGTCGATGTGCGTCGGTTGTACCCCGATGGAGGGGCTGTACCTCCTCCTCCTTAGAGCCGGAGGCAGGTTGCAGGATGCTTCGGAGTGACCGATCACCCCGCAGCAGAGGAAGAAGGTTGGGAGGCGCTCATAGAGCACCGAGACCACCACCTCCTTGTCCGTGACTTCGTCCTCCAGCATGATCCACTGTTGGAGCGCAAGTGCGATGGGCAGCTTGATGCGTGCACGGATGATCTTGTCGCAGAGGTCGCCGTGGGCGTTGTTGTCGATGGAGATTAGCTCGCCGAGCTTCTTCCCTAGCTCCCTCGCCAGCTCCTTGGAGAGGAGATAGAAGGGCAGGCCGGCAAATTGCACCCAGATGGGTACGGTCTCGAAGGGGATCGTCGCGGGGTCCTCTCCCTCCTTCAGCGGCCGAATGAGCACGGCGTCGTTCTGGTAGCGCCACGGGCCGCCGCGAGTGACGTGCTCGTAGTCGCCCTCTTCAGAGAATTCAAGGACGAACCTCTTGTCGGCGAGCTGGTTTGACTCGAGGGAGCCCCTGATCTTCCACACGTTGCGCATGTAGTTGACGAGCTGCTTGGAGGGGATCGTGATCAGTGAGAGGAAGACGCCCACCGCGATGAGCCTGCAGTGGGTTAGGCCTTCGGCTCTAGCCATGTTGACGATGATGGGCTTCCTCTCTTCTTCCGTGCGGTCATCGTGCACATGTTCCTTGCCGGGGCACCGCCACGAGGGGCATGCGCTGCTTTCGCCACCCGCCAGGACCATCAGCGGCGGTGGTGGCGCCAGGGGGCCGACGGTCCCCGCAGCAGCAGAGGCAGAGAGCTTGCTCTTGTTGCAGTTTTCCATGGGGAAGGCCGAGCTCAGTGTGTCTTGGGTGTTGGGCGTGGGGCACTGGTGTGGTGATGCGGATCCCTGGGTAGTCACATATATAGTAGGCTCACCGGGGTCAGGTGGCTTGAGACGAGGAGGCGGGTGAAAGCTCGTGAAAGCACCTCCGCAGACGCCGCCAGCGGCCGTTGATGGCAGTGATTGCCGCGGCCCGGCGTGGGGAGTCGTTTCCGGTGGTGCGAAGGCCGGCTTAACGACGACGGTGAATGCGAGCAAATCAATGGTGCCATTAGGGGCATAAACAGGCAGAGACGCTGGGGGGTCATGGTGGGCTGGGGCGGCCAGGCAAGCGCTAGACGGGAGTAAAGTTGGGGCGGCGGGGGTGGGTAGTGGGGCGGCAGTCTGAGGAGGAGCTGACGGAGGAGGGGCCACCGGCGACGCGAAGGCGGGCGTTGGAACAGCCATGAGATTGTCAAATTTTGATCTTAGGAGAGCGATGCTGCCATGGGGATTTGGGGATCGGAGAACGATGGAACCCAATCTAGACCTAAACTGTGTGGGGAGGAAGCTGGATTGGTGGTTTTTAGGAGAGTTTTGTGGGGCAATCGGGAAATCTGTAGTCGCAGCTATCAAATCGGGCTTCAAATCAGGAAAATCGGGGTTGATTTCATCGGGTTCGTGGTTGGGGAAAGAATCGCCTCGCAGGAGGCGAGGGAGGTGATACGGCAGCATAGTACACCTGCAGACCCAATTTGTTGCAAAAGCTTTAATTATTTGTGTCCTGCAGTCAATTTTTTATTGCCAGGTTATCTATATGGCTTAGTTACAAAAACGAAAATGTTGCCCAATTTTTGTGGCAAAAGCTTTACTTATTTGTGTCCGGCAGTCAATTTTTTGTTGCCAGGTTATCTATATGGATTAGTTACAAAAACGAAAATGTTGCCCAATTTTTGTGGCAAAAGCTTTAATTATTTGTATCTTGTACTTCAATTTTTTGTTGCCAGATTATCTATATGGCTTAGTTACAAAAACGAAAATGTTGCCCAATGTTTTTATTGCAAAAGCTTTAATTATCTGTATCTTGTACTTCAATTTTTTGTTGCCAAGTTATCTATATGGCTTAGTCAAAAACGAAAATGTTGCCCATTGTTTTTATTGCAAACGCTTTAATTATTTGTATCTTGTACTTCATTTTTTTGTTGCCAGGTTATCTATATGGCTTAGTTAAAAAAGAAAAATGTTGCCCAATGTTTTTGTTGCACAAGCTTTAAGTATTTGTATCTTCCGGTCAATGTTTTGTTGCCAGGTTATCTATATGGCTTAGTTACAAAAAAACAGACTGTTGCCATTTTTTGTTGCAAAAGATTTAAGTATTTGTATCTTGTACTTCAATTTTTTGTTGCCAGGTTATCTATATGGCTTAGTTACAAAAAAAGACTGTCTAAATGTTGCGCACTAATTTAAGAAAATGTTGCACAATAACAGCTTAATGTTTTGTTGACAGGGCATTTTTTGTGTCAACAAAAGTGAATTTTGTTTATTGTTCCAACAATTATGCATAATGTGTACACATCTAGAGTTAACAAAAATATTGGTCTAACAATAATTATGTCATCTTTTTCTCTGTAGCATCTGTTACACAAATTCAGCAGCCTCACTTTTACAATGGCAACAAAAAATTGAAGACAATTTTTTGTTTGCACTACTTTTTTAGCTACACTTGTGCATCATCATGTTGAAATGGATTCATCTCTGCAGCATCATCACGTTGCAATGGATTCATCCCTGCAGCATCTCGTGCATCAGCAGCCTTAAGGTATTGACAATCCGACACAGGCTGCTCCCCCAAGCAATAAGCACACTTTATTTTTGTTTTCCTTTTCTTCTTACTTTTGTTGTCAGGCTTTCTTGGCTGACTATCTTTTTTCTGCTCCTTTTTTGCTTCATCTTCAAGTTGTTCAACAAGAGGTTTCTTTCTCTTCTCCGATGCTTTCGGGCGACCTTTAGGTTTCTGCCGTGATGGATTTTTTCAACCCACCGTGTGCTTCAGGGTGTTGATTGTGCACCGATGATGCAGTTACGTGTTGCTGCGTTTGCACTGGGTCTACATCACCTTGGTTTTGTTGCACTGGCTCTCCCACCCTCTTCTTTGCGACCAGTGCACCAACACTGTCTATTGCTGCCGACACAATTTCGTATGTCTCACCACTAAAGCAAGCATCAGAAGCTAGCCGATTCATCTTTTTGCACAACCTGTTGTACCTCAAGGTGTTTGTTCCAGGTATTCCAAAGCGACGTGGTCGATTGACGGCATCTGGGACTGGAGCATGTTTTGTGGCTTTTTCTGCCCACCTCTCAATCAGGTACCTATCTGGTATAAGTTGGACATTCAAGTGCACCATGTCAAACAAGCAGCAGGTGCACTCGAATATCCCGTCGGCAACATCGGCTTTGACCAGATGGACCCTTGTGTCTATGCCGTCGTTGAACACAACTCTAAGAAATGAACCAGCAACATCATGTGGAGGATGGATGTTGAAGCCAGTGCTTGCTGCAATAAGTTTCTGGAATCGGTCAAAGACTTCTCTTGTGTAGAAGCCTGCAGCCTGCACCTCAAGATTGTAGCTGCACAATTTTTTTAGTTGTCATATGTACATGTACATTTTTTTAACAGAAAAATGTTGTAGAAGGCAAGTAGTTCTCACCTCCCCCAAAGTGGAGGATCAGTGGTCTCATCTATGAATCATGCGTTGTCTTTGCGATCAAGCATAAGGTCCTGGCACAATTCAAATTGTCTCACAAAGGTCCATATAGAATCAGATGGGTGAACCAATGTTTTGAAGTAGGAGTTTAACCCCTCAGACCGTCCTGTAGTGGTTGTAAAGGGGAAAAATTCTTCTTAAAATACACTGGTGCCCAAGTCTTCCTAGATGCCCACATGTTCGTCAGGTGTTTGTGTGCAGTCATCCCAAACCATTGCAACATATGCTGCCAAGCCCTCTCAAACTCTTGAACTGTCTCAGTGTTGTAGATGCAGGCATAGAATGCTTCAGCAAATGGCTCACCGTCAAGCATATTCCTACCTAGTTTCTTTTTTGCAATTCTTATCACATGCCAAAAGCAACATCTGTGTATTGCGTCTGGAAAAATGTTTGATATTGCTTGTTTCATTGCCTGATCTTGATCTGTCATGATGTGATCCGGCTAGACTCCATCCATTGCAAGCAACCATTGCTCGAACACCCATTCAAAACCTTTGATTGTCTCATCAGCTAGCAGAGCACACCCCAAAACCAATGTTTGGAGGTGATTATTGATACCAACAATCGGTGCAAAGGGCATATTGTATCTGTTGGTGCAGAATGTTGTGTCAAAAAAGACACAGTCCTTGTACTTGGAGTATAGTAACCGTGTCCGTCCATCAACCCAGAAGAGAGCCCTTATAGCATTGTCAGAGTCAACTTGAGTTTCATAGAAAACGTTGGGGTTTTCTACCTGCCTCTTTTTGAAGTAATCGACTGTGATATCAAGGTCTCGAAGCAACAGTTCTGACCTCATCTTCGACCTCTGATTTGTAACATCTCTCTTCACATACCCTAGGTTTCTTGGATCTCCACCGTGTGCATCTCCCTATAATCCCATAATATCCGAGGTCCTCAAGTTGCGATTATGCAACCGTTCCAAGAACTCGAGGTCTTCTTCAGGTATTTTGCGGTGAGATCGGTAGTAACGGCGCCGCCCTTGCTGCTCGACCATCGCATGTGTGTGATGGTCACTGATTGTTGTCACAGTGTAAACTCCTTGTTTGAGTGAGACAATCATCCGAGCTTTGCAATTGTGTCTGTCGCAACAGTGGAACATGGGGTTCCCCTGATGCGGTCAAAGTGGGTCCATCGCACATAGGCCCACCAAGGAGGCACTCAAGGCCAAGGCTCAAGACTGGCAGATGCCCCCCCATCTGCCCCACGGTGTCCCGACGCGTGCAGCAGTGACACCCAAGGCCAAGGACTCGGGGACCCTCCGGGGCCCCCCTCGACCCGGAAGCAGGCACGGAGGTCCCGGGGACCCGACGCCCGGCAGAAGGCCAGGCTCATTCCCAGGAACCAACCTCCAGTGCGCGAAGAGGATAAGCTTGCCAGCTCTGGCTGGAAGCTCCTAGAAGCCTTGGGCGCCAAGAAGATGGAGGCGCCAAAGGGGGGTAGAGGCAGAAAATCTGTCAGCCTCTGTCCGCCCTCTCAGGAAAAGGTGGGCGGCCTCACCTGCCTCCTCTGAGAAGAATACTTGGACGAGAGGAGGCCACGTCGCCTCCTAAAGAGAACCCGGAGGGGTTTTCCCGCCAAAATCCCTCCGGCCCCAAGGGTGCACCTGTGGCATCCCCTTAGCCTATAAAAGGAGGACCGAGGCACCCAAAGGGGAAGGACAAGTCCAGAAGAGAAGGAGGCTAGGCTAGGTAGCGCACAAGTCCCAGATTAGCTTAGGCGAGAGGTGATCTCCTCAGGGTCAGGATCTGCTCGTCTTCAACCTCTAGCCAACACCTCCCGGGTTCTCACCCGCAACCACCCTTGTAAAGCTACACCATGATACACCTCTCAATCCAGACATGCAGGAGTAGGGTTGTTAGCCTCCGGGCGGCCCGAACCTGGGTAAACTCCTTGTGTCTCTGTGATGCTTGCTAGTATGTAGATCTCGAGCGCCGAGCGAAGCCCCCGGGTGGAAGAAGTTCTTTGGCCTCCTCTGCGCCCCATACCGAACCTAAAAAGGGGGTATCCTTTACTCCCGGTGTCCGTGATCCAAGACACGACATCTGGCGCGCCAGGTAGGGGGCGCAAGTGCTGATTTCTTCTTCGTCGACTTCGAGTTCTTCATCGGCTTTGAGATCTTTGAGGAGATCTGGTGCGCCAGATCCTCCGGATCTTTCGGACGGATCTCCCACAAGGTCATAGACAAGGTCTCCGTCGAGCTCAAGGTCATCGACAAGGTCTCCGTCAAGCTCAAGGTCATCGACAAGGTCTCCGTCGAGCTCAAGGTCATCGACAAGGTCTCCGTCGAGCTCAAGGTCATCGACAAGGTCTCTGTCGAGCTCAAGGTCATCGACAAGGTCTCCGTCGACCTCAAGTTCTCCAGTAGGGATGGCGCGAAAGAAGAAGGCCAAGTCCAGTGAGGAGTACCTACGGTACCCGGGACTGGGTTCGACCCCGAGGGAGCTTCAGTGCCGCCATCCGCACAAGGTCTCGCTAGCGGGATTCGATTCATGTCCCTGGTGGCTCGGGCCGATACAGCTGCAAGTGGAGGCTTGCCCCCGGGAAGTAGTACAGGCATTGACGCCCCTCCCTCCCCGCGGACACGCGTGATGAAGGAAGAGCTCTGCTTGGAAACTTCCCCGTCGACTCTCCCGTTGGGGGAGGAGCGTCAGATTCAAGGTCAAGAAATTGAGGTCATAAGGGACGAACCCTACGTGCCGCAAGAAATCCAGCTCCCCTTGGGCGAAGATGGACAACTGGGACTCTGGTGCTCATTCCATCGAACCGACAAGCACCACATCGATGACTGCCGCGAACTCAGAAAGCGCCCAAGGGACGAAGGATGCTACATCTGTGGAGAACTTGGTCATTACAGACGGGATTGCCCTTCGAATTCGAAACCAAAGAAAACCCCGAAAAAGAAGAAAACATCAAAAGCTGTTGCAAATGCCTCCACCCAAACCGACGACCCGCCTTCACCACCAGTGACCCCCGCGGGTCCCCTCGTGGCAGCCTCTAACTGGGATCGAGCCTACTTCAATGGAAGTCAGCCGGAATGGGACCTCCCGGGTCACGTCGTGACAATACGCCCAGGACCAAGTGGGCCGCCGCAAAAGTATTGGATTGCAAAATGGTTGGCCTCCGAGCAACAATGAAAAAGAGCCAGGAAGGGTCTCCGGACCGGCACAGCAAAGGTGTCAGCAAGGTGGGCGTGCTTTCAAACGGTGCTAGGAGTGAAAAGGGGGTCTCCGGACCGACATCATAAGAATGTCAGCAAGTGGACGCGCCCTCACGCGGCGTCAGGAACATGAAGGTCTCAGGATCGGGGTCACGGGCCCCAGCAATAAGGTCCTGTGCCAGTAAGGATGACTGGGCAGGCGGCTATTTCAGCGGGAATTCCTAGCCCCGCGGGTAACCGCAGGCGGGGCAGAGTTGTGTCTTAAAAGCGGCACAGAAGACCCGCTCTGGCGGTAGCGCGACGAAACGATTGCTGAAATAGCCAAAAGAAGGTCGACATTGAGCTAAGTATGAAACGTGCTTGCACGGGCTTTTCCTTCGTTGCTTCTATTTTATGCATCTTGGCTAAGACGAAAGCGGGCGTTGTTTTGAGGTGGCGCCTCCGCGACTAAGCTGTCCGTTTCCCTCGGGCAGTGGAATCGTGGGCTGAGGTTTGCGACGGTCAAAAAACGGTGGGTTCTTGGGGGGATGCGCCCTGTGTCGGTGGCTCAGATCCGTCTGAGTGCCCACGGCTGGTTAGCTCTCACGCTCATTAACCCTTCCCGAGAGCGTTAAGCCCCCACGGGTGCAATAAAACGGATAAGACTTGGGAAAAGTTATTTACATTCAGAAAGGTGCAAAATACGCAAAACACAGTTCACGTTTCTTGGGGTTGCTCCATCCACTTTCAGGACCGATTGTCGTCCTCGCGGGAGAAGTGCTCCATGATCTCGTCTACATGGCGGGTCACCTCGGGGTCGGTCAACATCCCGGGGGCTAGACCCTGCAGATCGGACAAGGAAGGAGGCGGCTGACGATGTCGCCGGAGGGCCGCGAAAAACTGGGTGGCCACCTGCCGGGCAGCAACCCTCCCTTCCTGGAGGGTGGCTTTGTTCACGCTGTCCTTAAGGCCACTGATGCTCGAGGCCACAATCTCCAAGAACGATGGGTAACACCGAATGGAGTAGGAGCGCTCCGACGGGAGGGCAGGCAGGCCCTTCACCTTCAGCACCGCCAGCCCTTCGATGATCTTCAGGACCCAGGGGTGCATCTGGAGCAAGATCTCGTTGTTCCCCTGCCGATGCCGGCGGAATTCGCTCGTCTCCTTGGCATGTGATTCCTTAGCGTTTGCCAGGTCCCCTTGCACCTCTTTGAGCTGATCGGACAGCTTCTCGTGGCGGTCCCAGGCAAACTGGGCCTGCGATTTGCTCGTCTCCGCGGTTGCCAGGCTTTCGGCGAGTTTCTTGGCTTCGTCTTGGCGCACGATGGCCATACGTTTGGCGGCCTCATCCCGGAACTTCACTGCTTCTTCCAAGATCTTGATCTTCTTCTCCAGCTCGACTCGATGGGCGCCCAAGCTTTTCTTGGATTCCTCGGCCGCGGCCAGGGCCGTCTTCTGTGTGTCGATAGTGGCCAGCAGGGCCGCTATTCTCGACGCTTGGCCATCTCGCTCGCTTCGGACCCTCCGAATGTCCTCTTGAGCTTGCTCCCGGCGTTTCTTCTCGTGGGCGAGGTCCTGCTTCAGTCTAGAGATCTTCCGATCCCTTGACCGGATGGCCTTGTTCTTTGCTCGGATGGTCTCCTCCGTCGTCGCCTCCACCTCCATGCGAGTCCACCCCTCCACGTTCAGCATCCCTTGCTCCAGGCGTTCTTTGTCGAGGGCCGCCCTGGCCTGGTACGCCTCCTCCGCTTCGAGGAAGGCCTTCTTCTGGGCTTTGAGCTCTCGGAGACGCTCCTGTAACTTCTTTTGCTGAAGGGACAGTCTTTGCTCCCGAGCGCTGAGCAGCTCTTCTTCCATCGCCACTCGCTCCTCGCGGGCCTGCACGGCTTCCTCCCCGGAGGAAGGTGCTGGCTTCTGCTGCCTAAGTTCGGCCTCCGTGAAGGCCAGGAACTCCCTGACATTGGGAAACGTCCATGTGAACTGCGGCTCCGGGGCCGCCGTCCGCTGCTCAGGCCGGGGGCTCGCGGGCTCCGGCGCCTGAGCGTCGCTGGGTGCTTGCTCGGCCTTTGCGTTGGATCAGTGTGACACGCTGGGGGCTCAACATCGCCTTCGCCCCCGGCGCGGTTTTCCGCTCCATCGGCATCAGCTTCAGGGCGGGCCACTGGGGGCTCGACATCACCTCCGTCCTCAGCGCGGTCCCCCGCCCCAGGCTCTGCATTGACAAACGAAGATTCAACCTCTGGGAACCTCCGGGTTCCTCGGGGACAACAGTAGCAACTCCGGGTAGCTTTACCTGGAGGTGGCACCGAGGCTGCCGGGTCCCGACCCGGGGGCGCTTGCTCCTGCTCACGGATGGGTGATTTCCGGGTTTCCATCGATGGCGACCCCACGTCCCTTGCCTCCGGGAGTTCCGCTCCCAGAGAGGCTCTGCTGGGAAGCGGATGCTCCCTTGCAGTTACCACGGGGCTTTCCGCGGCCTCCCCTGCTTCGACATCTTCATCCACTCGGACGCGCTTCCGGGAGCTCGCGGACTCGGAAGACCTGCAGCGCGCATGCAACGGTCAGAATTGCCGCGGCTCTGATCAAGCAGGAAAGGATCAAGGTAGGCTCCGGGGTTACCTTCGAGCCCGTTTAGTGCTGGAAAAGCTCCACCGCTTCCCCACAAGATCTTCGAAGGGGTCCGGCATCGACACGCTCTCGTCGCCTCCGTCTTCGGCAGGAATCGGGGAAGGGAGTCCCCCCGTTTTTTGCCCCGCCTGCGGACTTTGAGGAGCTGGCTGCCCGGGGGGCGGCTCTACCCCAGCGTCTTCTGGTCCTGCGGACGCCTCCCCCTCTCCTTTGGGGGACGTCGGGGGAGGGGTGCGGCCCAGATCCTCTGGGCCCTCTTCTTCCTCGTCTCCGTCGTCAAAGATCTCGGGCTCGTCTGGCGAGAAGTCCCCATACGGCGGCTCCGCTGCCATCCAGGACCTCCGAGCACACGGACACCAGCGTTCTGCTTTTTGTGTCGCGGCGGCCAAGAAGGTTTGCGGTGTGCTCCGAAGACGAAGATGAAGTGCTCTCCGGCGGCACTTCGAGATCTCTACGTTTGGGAAGGAGTAACGGCTATAGTTCCTTGGAACCGTGGCTTATAAGGCTTCCCACGCGTAGCATCGTGGCCCCACCGCTCCGACCGGCGCAGGGATCGAGGAGGCGTTTCGTTCGATCGTCTCCTCCCTATGGATTCAAAGCGAGCGTTGGCGGTTCGCGCGGATCGCAACGTTCAGAAGACCCGTGGGATGCGCGCCTCCGTAGCGCGCGGCTCTGACGGACGGGACAAGACGTTCAAGACCTGACGCCGGGGACCCACTTTGACTCTTTTTGGTCATAGCCCCGGCGGCAGAAGGGCGTGGCCGCCGGGACTATGCCCGGGGGCTACTGTCGCAACAGTGGAACATGGGGTTCCCCTGATGCGGTCAAAGTGGGTCCATCGCACATGGGCCCACCAAGGAGGCACTCAAGGCCAAGGCTCAAGACTGGCAGATGGGCCCCCCCCCCATCTGCCCCACGGCGTCCCGACGCATGCAGCAGCGACACCCAAGGCCAAGGACTCGGGGACCCTCCGGGGCCCCCTCGACCCGGAAGCAGGCACGGAGGTCTCGGGGACCCGACGCCCGGCAGAAGGCCAGGCTCATTCCCGGGAACCAACCTCCAGTGCGCGAAGAGGATAAGCTTGCCAGCTCTGGCTGGAAGCTCCTAGAAGCCTTGGGCGCCAAGAAGATGGAGGCGCCAAAGGGGGGCAGAGGCAGAAAAGCTGTCAGCCTCTGTCCGCCCTCTCAGGAAAAGGTGGGCGGCCTCACCTGCCCCCTCTGAGAAGAATACTTGGACGAGAGGAGGCCACGTCGCCTCCTAAAGAGAACCCGAAGGGGTTTTCCCGCCAAAACCCCTCCGGCCCCAAGGGTGCACCTGTGGTATCCCCTTAGCCTATAAAAGGAGGACCGAGGCACCCAAAGGGGAAGGACAAGTCCAGAAGAGAAGGAGGCTAGGCTAGGTAGCGCACAAGTCCCAGATTAGCTTAGGCGAGAGGTGATCTCCCCAGGGTCAGGATCTGCTCGTCTTCAACCTCTAGCCAACACCTCCCGGGTTCTCACCCGCAACCACCCTTGTAAAGCTACACCATGATACACCTCTTAATCCAGACATGCAGGAGTAGGGTTGTTAGCCTCCGGGCGGCCCGAACCTGGGTAAACTCCTTGTGTCTCCGTGATGCTTTCTAGTACGTAGATCTCGAGCACCGAGCGAAGCCCCCGGGTGGAATAAGTTCTTCGACCTCCTCTGCGCCCCATACCGAACCTAAAAAGGGGGTATCCTTTACTCCCGGTGTCCGTGATCCAAGACACGACAGTGTCTACTGACCCTGTTCCGTTGCCTTGTGTCCGACATTTGCATCGCAACACCTGCTTGGCGGCTTGTGTTTCTACTGCCAGCGCTCATCTCCGTGGCTGTGCCTTCCTGCAATGTTGAGGTGGCTCCAGAATTGGTCCCGGATGTTGCTGGCATCCTGGCATGGACACATTCGAACACCCTGTTGATCAGGATACGCTCACAACCTTTCTTTTGGCTGTTTTTTGAGTTGCCTATTCTTGAGCCAAACCCCATCTTGAAGGCATAATTGTTGTTCACTTTTTGCGCTTCTTCAATGTTGTCGAATGTCATGCCAACAAATGGTACCACTCGTTGCGACGACACATCTTCATCAATGCTTCCATCCTCCTCAGCAACAACACCATTTGGTTGAGTATGTTCAGCACAATCGCTCGAATCATCAGATTCATAAGGTTGGTTGAGGTCAAAAAAAAACTACTCCTGAGCTGCCCACATCATCTGCAACATGCTGCAATGCACAAAAACAAAAATTGTTGTGGAACATTAAGAACAGAGATATATATGTGACAATTTACATGCAACAATTTTCTGAGACAACAATCATTTTTTTTACAATTCTTTCAAGTGTTTTTCGCAGTTTTTTCTTCCCTTGCTCAGCATGTTTCATCGCAGTATTTTTTTCAACAATAGTTGCTTGCGGTGGAGATGTAATTATGAAGCAAAGCAGGAACACAACAGCGCAGGTACCATGAAATTCGATCAAACCCTAGTGTATTTTTTTCAGGGGGAGGGGGAGGGGGCTGCAATACCTGTTCCCCGTTGGATCCCACTTGGGTTGTTGTTGCGAAGACGACGGGAGGGTTTGGTTGATTTCCTCCTGGGATCCCATGGATGGACGGATCTGAGGATGCTCGCCGGAGTGGGAGAGGGGCCTGAACTACGTCGTTCTGCGCGCGGCCGCCGGGTGGAGGGTAGAGGACGTCGCGGAGGAACTGCGCCATGCAGCCGCAACAGCTCGCCGCACGGAGGAGATGCTGGAACGAGCGCGACGGCTCCGCCGCGCTCGTCGCTACGTCGTCGCCTCCCGAGACGCGCGGGGATTTCTAAGGGAGGAAGACCGTTTTTGTTGCATTGAAACAAATCTGAATGTTGCGGAACGCGGCGCTGCGGGGGTCGGTCTGTGGTCTCGATCGGACGGCAGTGCGGGATTAAATCCAACGGTTCGGAATACGACCGATCCCCCCCCCCCCCCCCCCCCCCCCCATATCATCCGACTGACGCCTAGCGCGCGCCTATTAATTTTGTTTGGAGAAGTTGTGACCCTAAACTTCATAAGCAGATTATTTGTTGTCTTCGCATGAGTGCTAGTTGGATTGAAGATGATAAGGTTCAGATAGATGCTTTCGATGCAAGTATAGAAAATTGTCATATGGCCTCAATGCAACTCAAGGGCTGCACAATATTCAAAATGGCACTCCCGGCGATCTGATCGAGCCCGCACCTCCCAAGTTTTGATGGTTATGACACGGTAGTTTTGCTGTTTATGCCCCAACCGCCCAAATTTCACCCAATGATTTCACAAATCATAGAAATGATTCAGGAAAAAGTAATTGCAATATTCATTTGTTTCAGCAACATAACTGGATCGAAATAACAATCAAATTGTTCAGTGAGACAAACTTGCCTTTTTGTCTAGTCAAAATAGCCGGTTAAATATGGATGATCAGCCAAGACAATTAAGGATCTAGCATGGTCTACTGTAGCGGTCAACCAAGTTCGGTTTTAGAGTATGCTAGAGTACACCGCAACTAATTGTTTAATACTAATGCTAAACCATGGCCTAAAACCGAACTACAGGCCTAAGGAATCCATGGTGCTAATGGTGAGTCTTGCAACAGGACAGCCATGGTACTGAGGAATCCATGGTGTCGGCTTGTCAGGTCTTCCAAAAAAGTAGCTCCTTCATTGGTCAAATAAGAAGGTTCACTCCTGAAGAAGAAAACACACGGTGAAGAATAAGAAGAAAAATGGGTGAAGAATAAGAAAAATGGCGAGACAAAAGAAATACTTGACATCTATCTATTATTTATTTAGTATTAAAAATAAATGAGGGGCTACCAGAATTGGAAACACGAAATGTATTTTCCCATGGAAACACTAAAGGTTGGAATCAATAGAATCTATAAGAGCTTAAATGTATCGTAGGAATTTTTTAGTTTCTACATCTATAATTATTTGTTTCCATGGTTCAAAACAACGAGCTGCTTGAATTGTACTATAACTTCCACTCTAATATCTCGCAATTTTATCATTGAGTGGAGCAAGATTGACAGCTGTCGGATAAAAGAGATACATGACAAGAGAAACTGGAAGAACAAACTTGCTTGGTAATGGAAACCAAACAAAAATAATAGAAACAAAGCAAAAAAGTTCAAATCCAAAATTTGCTCACAAGAGAGACTGGAAGAACAAACTTGCTTGGTAATGGAAACCAAACAAAAATAATAGAAACAAAGCAAAAAAAGTTCAAATCGAAAACTTGCTTTATAATAAGAAGGAATGAAAAACCAAAGAAAAAACTAGAACAAAGCAACAACGGAAAGGCAACAAAAAAGGAAAAAACAAAACAAAGCATGAAATAAATAAATAAGAGAAGAAAAAAGAAGATTAAAAGCAAAACGACACTTCTATAACCCTACTAACCTGAGGGTTATTGTCATCCTCAGAGTACAATGGACCATAGTCGTCCAGCATGTATTCCGTAAGGAAATGAACAATCAACGAGATCGTATCAATCCCCGAATTCTCCCATTGCCTTCCGCAAGTCCATGCACTATGTGCAGCGACATCCACACTCCATTCCTGACCATCCCTATCCATCCTCCTGTTAAGAAAATTATGTCAAGATTAAACCAATCCATAACTTTAGCTAAAAACATGTATTATTCAATTCATGGGATAAGCTTACCCCTTCCAAAGTAATTCTTCAAAGCGCTCACACTTGGTCATAATGTCACCATAAATTTCAGGATGAGCCATTTGAAAATTATGTTCTTGTAAGAATGGTCTTGCGTTGTTTAGAAAATTCATCACGTTAACAGGAGACATCTACAGGAAATATAAGTGATTAGTCGATATCTACAGATCAAGAGATCATTATATATGTATGACGAGTAAATAAAAGTAAAGTGCAATGGTCATAATACCATCATAAATGGCAGGATGAGATTTTGAAAGTCATGTTCTAGTAAGAATGATATTGCGTTGTTTAAAAACAACATCACATCAATACTGAGACATCTATATAGAAAATAAAAATGCAAATGGACATTCGCAAATCAAGAGATCATTATACAGGTATGATGAATGTACAAAATTAACTAAGTGTCAGATTGGGGTATTACCTTGGTACTACTCTCCATCTTGACATAAGAGTCAAAGAGTTTCCAAAACATCTGCTCTGGAGTCCTAGGAGGGTTGCCAGGCTTGACACTGTTGAGACTAGACAGCACAATCCTCTTCTTGAAACCTCCTTTCCTCAAAATAATGGAGGAAACCAAATCTCTGTTACTCTTCAACAGATGAAGCTCTTGATCTATAAGTTGGTGGAGAGCCCCTTCCCCATACAAGTGATACTTCCGAAGAGGAGGATGGTTCACAATCTGGGCTTGGTCCTGGTGTTCATCTTCATGTTCTGGATGATCCACAATCATGTCTTCTTGTTCTTGAGGATGGTTCACAATCTAGGCTTGGTCCTGGTGTTCATCTTCATGTCAAGGATGATCCACAATCATGATACAAATCAGCAAGAAAGTCGTCACTCTATTGTTGTTTACTTGCTTGTGCATTGTGATAACAGTGTGTAATAAAAAAAGCTAACTTCTTACAACTAATTCTTATAGGAGCCATATTTTTTATGGTGAAGATACTTTGGATATTATCATTGACGAATTTCTTGCTGATTTGTACCGTAATCCTGTAAAACATGATAATCTTCTTGCTCGCACATATTTCGCCATCATCTGCATGTTATTTGGCGAAGCTCCAAGGCTGAAGGCTATCCGGAGGTTCATTTATTATTGCATTAGCACGAAGCACAATCACTATTATTGTAAGGATCATCTTACACTTGGGAGTGACAGATATAGACTGATGCTGAAATGGTCGTTCGCATCCGATACAGCCATGTACCTGATTCTGGTGCAATTTGAGAAGCTTATCTTGGAAGATCTCTGTAGTAAGGGAACATTTAACAAGCCTTCTTTCAAACCGTTAATTGAGCAACACAAATTAAATCAAAGAATAACTCATCATCGCTGTCGATATTTGATAAAGCACTTCAGTTCCATATTCCATTAGTGAAAGATGAATATGAAGACCAAGCCCAGATGATTCTGGACCATCCTCAACATCAAGATGAACACCAGGACCAAGCCCAAATTGTGAACCATCCTCAAGAAAAACAAGAAGACATGATTGTAGTTCATCCTGGACATGAAGATGAACACCAGGACCAAGCCCAGATTGTGAACAATCCTCAAGAACAAGAAGAAAACATGATTGTGGATCATCCTGGACATGAAGATGAACACCAGGACCAAGCCCAGATTGTGAACCATCCTCAAGAACAAGAAGACATGATTGTGGATCATCCAGAACATGAAGATGAACACCAGGACCAAGCCCAGATTGTGAACCATCCTCCTCTTCGGAAGTATCACTTGTATGGGGAAGGGGCTCTCCACCAACTTATAGATCAAGAGCTTCATCTATTGAAGAGTAACAGAGATTTGGTTTCCTCCATTATTTTGAGGAAAGGAGGTTTCAAGAAGAGGATTGTGCTGTCTAGTCTCAACAGTGTCAAGCCTGGCAAAGAGCAGATGTTCTGGAAACTCTTTGACTTCAATCTTTTTCTCCTGAGGCTGCTTGGAATGCCGTCTAGCGTCCTTACCACCATAGGTAGCTAAGTACTTAGCTCTCTTGTCAGGTTTCTTGCTTTCATCCACTTCAAGAGGAGGTTGTGGCCCAAGAGACGGCCAAATAATCTTAGTAGGAGACAAAGATGTTACAGAAACCTGTTGCATGGGTCTCTCAAGTCCAGATGTAGGAACAGTATTGGGGATCACTAAGGAGGCAACAGAAAGAGCATGATTCTCCAACTGCAAGTATAAATTCTGCAACTGCTTCTTGCTTGGGTAGCTTGGGAGATGGTCGTGGTCTAGAGATCTATCGCCCCAGCTTGGAAGATTATCAGCGTTGTACGCATAAGGGAAGACAAGAAATTCCTAGAAAACAAAGAAAATAAGTTTCTTTTTTGGAAGGAATGAGCAGGTTAGAAGGAATGGAAATCTAACGGAATTAACAAGTTACTCGTATTTGAACTGGACTTCAGATAAAAGCACAATCATCATGGAGTAGATTGTGCTAGACGAACAAAAAAAACAGGACAACATGGTACGTCACTGGCAAACAATAACCGTCAAGTTTCTTCTCCAAAATAATAATAATTGATGAGATTACTTTCCAAAAACAAAACAATAAAAATTCGAGTGTCTATTCAGCAGCTGTCTGTGTTTCGGAAACAAACATATTTTTTCAACCAAAAGGATGATAACTTAATTCTATATTGAAACTTGAAACTGCTTAAACCATAAAATAGGAATGCAAGTGGGTCGGGTCAAGCTGTCGACTCATTCTAATTCATTTGCTTCAAAAAATAATTCAATGATATGCATGCAAAGGGAGCATCCAATTAACTTAGAAATTAATCGTTACCTAAGTGAGGTGGGCTAATGGACTGATACTCTTGCATCCCTACCTGAAACTGCCTATACTGCTCATCCAGTTGAGCAACCACACCAACAGTTTATAACAAAAAAGTTGGGGTGTTAAATGACTATGTGGTCTTTTTCTCCATACGTATTATACTGTGCAAAGACAAGTTCCTTTCAGTTTTCATCCTATTTTTCATGTAAATTCAGTTTTACGTAAAGTTGGAGTTAAATGACACGAACAGTTAAAAACAAAAAAGTTGGTGTTAATATGTGTTCTTTTTCTCCATATGTTTACACTGCAAGGAAAAGTTCCTTTCAGTCTTCATTTCTTTTTACATAAATTCAGTTTTCTTCATTTAGACATTATTTGATGTTTAGATTATAGCAGCAACCAAAGTATCAGGAGATGATTATTGTTAGCTGGCTCTTGTTTATCGCTCAGCTCGAATTTTTAACAACTAAAATGCTGGCATGAAGTAGAATGTCTCAACAAAGCTACCAAAAAATAGTATGTAATAACTGATTAACCGTTAAAGATGGTCACTCACAGTAAGGACTGGGCCGATTGTCAAATCTTCAAGCTTCCTTCTTTCAGAAAGTTCCTTCATTTTCTCAAGTAGCCCAGTAGATGACCAATTCTGCAATTAGAAGAAAACTATCAAACGAACTAAAAGCACACATGCACACAGCTATTACTGCAAACTGTTGACAAGTGCAAGCTTGTAATAAGCTCCAAAAGTTCATAAGAACATTTGTTTCTTTGTCTCTTGACCATTTTACCTATTGTATTCAAATAACAGAAACGAATAAGATAAGAGACAGCTAGACTTAAACCTAGTTTTATCAAGTTAGAGGTACTAAAGATATCAACACATGGCCCATAAGTCATGGATAAACCCACCAGAAAAGTTGGGCAGTTGTGATTTTTTTTTTTAGCCTTTACCTTGTGCATGAATAGCATAGACTGAGCAGAGCACTTCTGACCACTGCAAGCATACGCATCCTGATCGCAAACCCATGAAATATAATCAACCTGTTTGGAAATCATATCACAAAAGCAAAGCTTCATCTTGGTAAATTCACGATAGAGAATTATGAATATACAATGCCAAGCAAGTAACAGAAGCTACTTCAGACCTCTTGAACATCTGGACCAAGAATTTTCCAATCAAAACCAGCATCTTCCAACTTGATTCGGCCTTGCAAATCAGCAGCCAATTTCTCTGCTACACGCGAGCTCCCGGTGAAAAGGGTCATTTTTGGATTTCCCTACAAAAGATTTGTGGAAACTAAATCCAACCATGAATATGCGCTGCATGCAGGACAATAGTGCTAGCCGACATGGTTAATAGCCAGTTCTGTCTCATGTTACAAAACTATGGATGCATTTTGTTATGTATTAAGCTCTCAATTGCTGAACCTGATGCACCAAATACTGCAAATGAAAACAATGGTTGAATAGCCATAATGCTGTTTATCACTAAAATGGCAAACATGATGTTACATGTATCTGGAAAAATATGGAGTTTTCTTGTCAGAGATTGATTAACTAGTTATTATTTCATCTTGCTATAGCACACATTCTTCAAGTCATCAAACAGAGGCAAACCTCCAACAGCAGCTTGTTCATTGTGATACCATCAGAATTTATGAAGTCTACATCTTTTGCAGGCATGAAGCAACCTGATCATTTGTTCCATCACAATGCTAACTTTGCTGTCAACTTTGAGGACTGGTTTATTCCCCATATAGAGTGCACCAATTAGTTGCAGTAAAGGGATCTCTAATGGGAAATTAAATGGTGTGATTATTGCAACCTGCTCAAAGTCAGAAAAACATTAGATCTAACATGCCATAGGTAATACAAAAATACTGATAGTGCTGAATTCTGAACAGCTTAACCAAGTTACATATTTAGAGCTAACATGTGGCAGTTTGCATGAGAATATTCAAAAAGATATACAAAACCAGGCAGCACTCTTGAATGAGTCATGACATGCATGGCAACAGTCAAATTGAACAACATATTTGCCATGATTAGATCAACTTGATCCTCCACAAAACAACAGAGCTCATTAGACTTGGTTCAAAAGGTTATTCATATTGCCTATATTGCTATACATCATAATGCATCTACAACATGAAATAACTCAAAATTAATTAAAACCTTATAGCTTACTTGAGTTCAATCTCAAAACTCGAAATAATGGAGGGCTAAAGAGTTCACGGAAATTGTGAAATCAAACATCTTTTACATCGACATGAAAGTTCCCTTCTGGTTCAAATGGGGTTGAGTCTATTATTGAGAAATAATTAGGTTAAGAATTGAACTTGGTGTCTCTTGTCTAGTAGCTTCACAATTGCATTGCAGTCCATTCATCAAATAATATGTCTATTCATCAAACAATATGTCTATGAAGAGAAAACACATTAGGAGGCCATGTTAAGCAATCATTTTGGCTGGTGTATCAGATGCAACTCACACTTTGCACACACTTAATTCCCTGTGTCCAATAGAACGTAAACAAGAGTAACAGCCTTGCCGGTACGCAATGGCTGGTATGTATGTAGTGTAAAGACCAACATAGTCAACAAATCTAAAAAGTAACATTCTATCTAGGAGAGAAGTTCTGAGTACTTACCGGGCCATACGGCCAATGATAGCCATTACTCATTTGTCCAAGATGATTGCCAGGCACAGCAAAAGACCGAGAACGTACCTGTTATACTAGACATATATTCGATGAAACACGAAAGTATAATTGGGGGTTTCTTTCAATCTTCGGACAGGAGCATTTGTAAGCTCCTTGGTAACAAAGCATGCATTCCTATAAAAGTGCACCATGATACTTGTGAACAAATGAAAATGAAGAAAATGCTTTTGTAGATCACATACCTGATCTGCACAGAAATTCTCCAAGAATTTTTGCATGACTTGAACTTCCGCAAGAGCTTGTTGATAGCTCTTTGGAGCAACCCTTTGAATGAGCTTAGCGAAAAAATCCAAGACCTGCCGATGACCACTGACAACAGTGAGTGGTGAAAAGAAATAGATGAGAAAATAGTGTTCTCTTTCTTTTCTCCCCCTTCTGAATTGACATGTTTTTGCATTCATAGTACAACGTACATCTCAGAGCAAATCAGTCCATGCACATGTAGACTTATTTACAAACAAGCTGTGAACAAACGGGAGTTGAAACATTTTGGTTTCAAAAGGCATACCTCAGGTTGACCAAGCACGCGTGCAGCTTTTGCAAATATATCTCCATACATGAGATACCTGCATATTGGAGGTTCCGAAATTCATCAAGGTACAGTTACTGATATTATCAGCCATTGCCACTATTAGAAGTTTAGAACAAGTTCATAGAAGGCATGCGGGTTTGCTCATATACCATGTTTGCTGCCTACTCTTTCGAGTCACAAAAACATGTTACTGTGGGAAGCACGGGTGAACCTTTAGATATCTGATCAACAGTATTTTTCAAACAATACTTAGATGTGAAAAGAAATAAGATGTAACAAATTTGCAGTTTGTATTTTCATATAGTTGCTAAAAGTATTTGTGACAGAAACAAATGGAAGATAATGCATCACAAAGACTGAGGAATGTAGACATCAAAATCTGTGGTGTAGGGACAATAAAGTAGCTATGTATCACTTGTCTTGCAGGAGGTGCTTTCTCGGGGACAAATGTATAGAAAAGTAGTATAAACCGTAATAAATTGCGCACTACAACGTTGTAGGGTGAAAAATTCAGGGAGCAGGTAAAGGGTGAGGAAAATCTATTGAAATTGTAACTTGCGATAGATTAGAAGGTTGATAATTGGATAACTGGACCAGTCAAATAAAATTTATCGAGCAACTTGTTAGTTGGCATCAAGTCAAAAACATCAGATGGCCAAAAAATATATATTAGCCGGCATGAAATGTTTAATACGCATTACACATGTAGTACAAGAAAATGTGAAATACCTCTCTGGAGCTTTAAGCGGGTTGTGAAGTCCATGCTTTGGGCATTTAGATAAACTCTCCACAAATGGCTGCGACACAAAATTTATTGCATATTGTTACAGAACATATTTCAGAACTAACATATACACATAAGGCAAAGTCAGCACTTGTATTTTAAGCCAAGAAAAAATGATAACAATGAGATATAACTAAATTACACTAGTAGCTCTGTAACATGGAAATCAGAAGAGAAGTATCCAGAGCATCCATACCTTCAATTCAGATCCCTGGATCTCAGAAACTTTGATAAATTTATCGCCATTCAAAGGATAAACTATCCAGTTCCAGTTAGCAGATGTTATCCATTTTCCCTGCACTGAAGTTAAGTGAACTTATCAATGACTGTGTTTACATGTTTCACTTCGGTGGGGTACATGATTTGTCTAAGGTGAAGCTACACAACAGCCAAATGATTACATGTTTTAGCAATTCGATTCAGGTACCATCTTTTAAGAAGTACTTGCTCAACGATATTGAATTTCCAGGTCAAATACGTGGCATAGCTCTGAAAAGCCGCTAGCACGAAAGTGTGGCATCAACGAATCATGGCATGAGCCTCTAAAATAAAGCAGGACAATGACCAAAAACACCATGCCCATTTTGCCTATTAGGAACTTCATAGAAATGGTATCTGACAGCACAAATCAGACAGAATGGGACCTGTCTTCTCAAGTAATTTCCATCCACATTTCCTATAAATTCTTACATATGCTTCTAGATCATCATTACATTACCGCAAGCAGTAATTAATAATCCCCCTGGACAGAGAAAGTTCTCAAATTTTACATGGCAGCGGGACAGCCGAGCTAAGTTATTGTACTTAGCACACAAGCAGATCCCCGCAAATGACGGCCTTACCAAAGTTCTGCACTTCCGCTGGGCTTGAACCCGAGATCTCCTCGGGAGACACCGTCGCGAATGCCGGCGTGTGCAACCACCTGCGCACCACCACCGCACAAAACAACCAAACGATCCACAGTTAGTGCAGATTCGGGTAGTATCAAAAGTCAAAACCCTGGCAGCTAGCAACCCAGATCGCCCCTGAAATCGCAGCCGCGGAAAACGGCGATTCGAGCTCCCGTATAAAGCAATCCGCATCGAATCATCCAGCAGCGCCACAGACTGAGGCCCGCGCACGCCACGGTTGAGGATAAGCTTTCGACGGAACCGGATCGGCACAGAAGACAAAAAAAAACGGAGTGCGATGAGAGGCGGGTCACCTGGAAGCGAACGCGGCGGGGGAACGTCCGACGGCCGCCGCGGCGGCTAGGTGCCGCCGGGAAATGAGGCGGCTCATCGGCTCGATCGGGAGGATGGGACGCGGCGGACCGGCGGTACTGTGGTTCGACTTGGGTGGAGTGACGTCGTCGGCTCGCTCACTGTCCGCACTCCGCAGTCTTCGTCTGTTTGCTGCTGTGCACGTTTTTATAAGCGAAATTTGACTTCCCTTCCCTATGATAAACGGGTCGATTTTGAAATATGGTTGATGAGATGGTTGAAGCGTACTGTGATTTTAAATAGACAATCACTTCGGTGGAGTACTCCAGTTGTCCCTATTTTAAATACTACTAGCAGCCTTTTAAATTTATTTTTATGCAATGCAAATGAAGAAGCCATCTGCATCTCTTAAAATCAAAGTGGAAATCATGTAGATGAAATAAATGGACATTCCTATTTTACTACAGTAATTCGTAATTAATGAGATTGTGACTTTGAATTCCCGATATCGTCTGGCATTCAACAAAAGCCATCATATGGTTCTAGTGAGACCTCCATACTTAACTTTGTATCTAACATTATGTGGACTATATTACGACATAAGCAAACAATTCAATTCCAAGAGTATGGACACGGCATTGCAATGGATTCAACGTGGGGTGTTGTGAGATCCTGGCTCAGGGAAACGAAAGGAGGTCAAATGTTTGAATGAAACCAGGTCGAAAGCACAAAGAAACTGATCTGGCGAAAGAATGTGCCTTGGAAAATAAAAGACACATGTTTAACATCTTACTAACTGAACTCCTAAACTTACTAGCTCGGGTGTCTAAATTTAGTAGCCGAAGGAAACATACACATGCTGTCTGAACTGTACCGAGAAGGAAAAATCTTATATAGGAACTGAATCCCTAGGAGGAAGAGGTTGAAATTAAGTTTGGTGGTTGGATAAGGAGGAGCAAGCAAGCGAAGGTTCACCTTCCCTTTCTTCATGACGTACTTGACGCGGTGGCCGTCTAGCAGGCCGGTGGCGAGCAGCTCCTTGAGGTTCCTGGGGATGGCCTCCGCCTTCCTGGGGGAAGGCTCGGGGGAGCCGGCGCTCACGGTGGTGGTGCCCGACTCGTCTTGGTCGTCGGCTGCGGGGGGTTTGGCCTTGGCCAGCAGGGACCTGGTGAAGCGGCGCGGCGTGGTTGCCTCGGTGGCTCCTCCGGGGTGAGACTGGGTGCTGTCTGCGGCGGGCTTCTGCTTGGGCTTGGGCCTGGGCCTGGGGGAGGGGACTTGGTGGCGAGCATGGAGCGGGTGACCCGGCGGGGCGGCGTCTCCGGCGGGATGAAGAAGTCCTCCTCCTCATGCTCCTGCTGGGGTGTCATGAACCGTCAATCTGAAGTTCTGAATTTTCTGGGGATCTCGACAGCTAAAACTCATAGACAACACTTCAGTTATCCTACGGTCAGGATCAGCCAATACCCCTTTACTTTATGAAGATCGTGTGGCCATTAATGGCCCTGTTTCTGTTATCTTCTGTTAGTTTTAGTCGTTTATTCCCTGTAGCTTGTATTGTGGCATTTAACGCCTTCTTTCTCACGTGGTTGCGCACTCCTTATAAGCACCACAAGTACCCTGTGTAAGGATATGCAGATTATTAATGAAACTAGAAATATTCCCCGCGCGTTGCAGCGGGGACCCTTCAAAAACAATATTACGTAAATAAAATGCTATAAAAATAGTATGATATATATTAAATTGTCTAAAGGAATATGCTAATTCAATTTGTTATAGTCGACATACTAAATTTATTCGACATGAAATATATGTGCATTAAAAAATATTAACATGGACAAATAAATGATTAAAAATGTAAGATGATGTGGAGTTTGCATGTATATATTAATTAATATTAGTGGGGATGATATGGATAATTGATTGGCTAATGGCATGGATGATGTGGATAGCTTGCATGTTGAGATAGAAAAATCATAAATGAACTTAGTGGGGTTTTGCTTTATAAGAGGTATAGATTGCTAAAGGTTGAGACCTAGCAGCTCTTTTCTCACCCCGTGTTCTTCCGCTTCTCACCCAAAATATCTCTGATTTCACACCTCATGCTTTGCTATTTCTCACCCCAAATTCTAGTTATCCTGTTGATTACTTGTTTCTGCGGATCCCCAATTTGTTAGGTTGTGACAAAGTGGTATCAGAGCCGTGTTCTTGGCCTTGATTTCTGAAATTCGAGCACTTTTGGTGAGGGTTTGAGAGTTCATCTCTCTGTAAAATTCCGGATCCAAAATTGTTCCAATTCGGAGTTCAAGGGTACTGTGGAAGGCCTGAGTCTTGGATCTGATTAGATTTGACTTGAGTCCAGGGAAACACATCGCGGGGAGATGGAAGTGGAGTATTTTCCTTCTCAGCGCAGGGCAGGCTATGGAGGAGCAGAGGCAAGGGTTCCTTCAGCACACAAGCACAGAAGATTCACCACCGTCCCTCCCACAGCAACAAGTTTCAGAAGCACCAGCTGTCTAGAGTGTGATTTGTACATGGAAGACACTCGACAAAGGCCCTGTTTGTTTGGGCTTCTGCTTCTGCTTTTAGGGTCCAAAAGCAGAATCCCAAACAAACAGCCTCCGATGGAAAAGCACTTGCAAAAAGCGTTGTGTGAAAATACACTAAACGAGCGAAGCGAAGTGGAAGCGGGAGGAGAGCTGCTTCCCGCAGCTTTCTACTGAAATGGCGAATCGTTTTTCTCTGTTGCCCATTTCATCGCTAGAAATTACATGCACACTGCCACGCTGAGCGCTGGAACCAGTACTTTAGCTTCGCTTGGCCATCTACCTGTACGGCCATGTGCCATCTACCAGTACATATGCCTCAACCTAACCCATGCTCCATCTCATATAAATATATTCCTATTGGAAATAATTTATATATGAAATATGTGGGCATCGATGAGTAGGTTCCATTCCCGTAATCGGTTTTGAGTTTCGTAAACTGTAGCTTCTTAATTTTGGACCTAAATTCGTACTATTTTTAGAGGAATTTTGTCAAATTCTTCACACTTGTTCGACCGTTTGAAATTTTCTTTCACGAGTAGATCTATTTTACTATTTTGCACAACTTTCGTGTTGTAAGTTTTTCATTAGGCGGACATATATGAATAGATTTTGTATGTACGCGTTTACAGTGTGCTTGTTGAACCGGTTCATGATGTGGTCGGGTTTGCTGTTGTAAAAAAAAACCTATATTCCATGAATTATTTAGTGTGTACATTCTATGTATTTGTAGTATTTTTTTAAGTTTTAGTGACCCATCTGCAAAAAATATATGTTCTCGCTAGTTTGAGGGTATTTCAAATAATTCATCAGTTTAACACTTCATCCGTATATTATTTATTATAATCAATAACAATACACATTTCATCACTAGAGTGTTTCAGATAATTTCGTATATTGAAGTTAGCCAACTAACTAGTTGTCAAATACAAGAATTAGCTAATTCGTTTGAATTAGCATTCATATAACTTCATTAGCGTTCCAACTCCCAGCTCGATTGTGCCTTGTTCCGGCTCACTGCCGTGCTCCTCTCTCTGCCGCCGCTCGAGCTCGTCGCCGGGCGAGCTCCGGTGACATTTCTGGTCGCCCGCATCGCCTTTTCTTATTAGTGTGCTAATTAATCAAGATACTATTTGTGTGCTCAGTTAGGTACTACACGATCCAACTAGTCCATGACCAACGAAGCTTGTAGCCAATTGCAAATTAGTATCATTTTTGTTTAAGAGTGTGTGACTTAATTAAAAAATAATCTATAAAATAATTAACTAGCAAAATTTATAGCCAAAAAGCTAAAAGCCAAATGCAAAAAGCCAAAAGCCTAACAAATAAATTCAAAATTATTTTGATAAATATCGTGTTTACAATTATTTTAGAAAAAAAAGTAAATTGAGGTAATTTAGCCCTTAAGCATGACAATTATGTTAAAAAAAGGTCAGAATTAGCTAATTCGTTTCGAATCAGCATTTATACAACTTTTTCAGCATTCAGGGGCATTTCAGACATTTCATCCTTCAAACCAGCAGCAGCAGCCATCAAAAGCAGTTCTGCCAAACATCAAATCTCTGCTTTCAACAGCTGCTTCCTACAGCTGCTTTCTCACAGCCCACCAGCTACAGCTGCTTTTCAAAAGCTGCAGCCCAAACAAACAGACCCAAAGTCATGCCCACAGGGTGTTCGACGGAAGGTCGCGAGTGAGTTTAGGACAGAGCTCAGGTGGCATGGCGCATGGAAGTTCCAACAGTGGCCTAGAAACAGAGCAGGGCCCGTGTTTGCAGAGGAAGTGCACTGATCCAGGTGACCAGCCTACAACATGGCGACCTGGTTATCAAGTGTCTGACGAAATGCCGCTTTCTAGCTTTGGACATGAACATGTCCAAGGGCGACATTGCAAGGTTCCAGCAGCACCCCAGGACCTGTACAACTCATATAGAAGCACTAGTCATGCTGGAATTCAATCTGAGTTGCTATCAAGAGCAAGTGACAGTGACACACATCAAGCGTTTGTGATTATGCCTCATATTCATAGGAGGGTGTTGTCAGTGAAGATTCACATGATGGCCTATCCAGTGACTTCAGATGTTCTTTACCAAGTCTTTTCAGCCTATGGATAAGTAGAGATGATAATTCCCATGACCTCATTAATGGAAGATCGATTATTAATTCAGTACCAACATGAGCAAATGGCAGGGAAAGCTCACAAGCTGCTACATGGAAGGTGCATATACCAATTATGTTGCCAACTGGAGATACGGTATGCTCACAAAGCTGAACTAGAAATTCTACATCCCTTCCAATGCATTGGCCAACCCACATTAGATAGTGCAACTGTTCCATGCACTAGAATTGTAGCCGAGAAGATCAAGCCACAAGTTCTTGAACAGTCATCTTCCACAAGCCTGGACCATGGGATAAATGTTGAGAGCAACCAGCAAGTGACCTTGGAAGAAATCAAATCCTTTTTGGATGAATGGAGAGCAGAAAGAGAACATGAGGAGCGCTCTAGAGTCGAACAAGCTGAGCTAAAAAGCGAGCTGGAGTATTTCCTTCACCAAGCTTTTGATATATTTGACGAAGAGTCTGAGAGTGTGGTTGTTTCGGAAATAGAAATGAAGAATAAGAGAAAACAAGAAGAGCAGCTGAGAATTGAACAAGAACTTCAAAGCGAGCTGGATTATTTTCTATATCAAGCTTTTGATCTGTTTGGAGAAGATCTTGAGAGTGTGCTGGAAAAAGAAAATGACAAAATACCAGTAGAACATGGTGTTGGTACTGTTGTTGGCACTATTTGTGGAGCAGATCCAGCAACCAAATGTGAAGTACCTCAAGAGTGCTTAATGTTGTATTCTCAGCCCTTGAGTCATTTTGCTAGCAGAGTGGAACTTAGTCTCAACCATAATCTTGGGAAACAGCTAGAGAATCAGAAGCTAAACCATGTTGAGCCAAGAATGCATTGGGAACCTGGAGACCAAGAAGAAGGAAGTGAACATATGAAACTGACAGTGGATAGTCAGTTCTTAAGAAGGGAGGAAATGCTAGGGATACCTATCTTACAGCTGAACAAAAAGCATCAGAGTGGCATACTAGAATTGAGTGTACGGCTGAAGCTATGTGGCGGTAAAAGTGGGAAGCCAACATTGCCATGGAACCTAGGAGAACGCGGTAAAAGTGGGAAGCCAACATTGCCATGGAACCTAGGAGAACGCGAAGATGTATATTCAATTACAGAATTGGCAGTGGGCAGTAGGAGTGCTAAAGTCACAAGAAAGTGCATGCTAATTAATCTACTAGAACTCATGCAGCCACTTCTTTTACCACATGGCAGCAGTTTATCTCAAGCAAGTGTAAATGTTAAATATACTATACAAGGGGATCTCAGCAGATTGCAGGCAGCCCAGGTTAATTGCATATTTGCTTTACTGTCAAAACTACATGACATGTTCATGTATGATCCATTTACACCAAAACAAGCCAAAATGGCAAGGACTGAATACAAGGTGTCTGCTACAACAAGTACTGCTCCAGTGAAGAGTTGTAGGGAGGCTTGTGTGTCTGGTCGAAATTGCAGCGTACTTATGCAAGCTAGAATTAGAAGCAAACTTATTGCCATTGTATTCTTATGCCAAGAGGATAATTGGGGAATTTATTGCACTCAAGCATTTTCCCTACGAGAAACAAAAGGTACTTGTGCTATTATAGCCATGGCATTCATGAGAAGGGGAGTAATGCTGAATTCTTACAGTCTAGAAGTTCTAGTGCCTGCATTGCCTTTTTCTGCAACAAGTGCTTGTCAGGCTACTGATAGACTGCATAGTGATGTGGCAATTATGTTCATGGGGGTCTCAAGTGAATTTTTACTAGCTCAAGAAGACAAGTCAATTGTCTGTTTCAGCTGCAACCAAAACCAGCTTGACACTAATAATCTGTGGGACCCTGGTATTCTAAAGTTCACTCATACATATACCCTGATTCTCCTTTTAACAACGGCTCATTTCATATATATGAGAACAACTTTTCCTGGAATTGTGGACATGTACTTATTGGTGGGCACTTGTAAGATGACAACTACAGATTGCCGCCTAACATGCCAAGAGGTCACACTGGGAGTTGACTGCAGTAACGTGCAAATCCTTGAGTATTGTTTATATGGAGAGGTGCTCATACTTGAGGTAAAATTTCCCTGTTTATCATTTACCATAGGATGGTTTGTTGTCAGTTCTATTGGGCATTTCATCTTGTTCCATTGCATCCATCATTTGGCGAAAGCAATACCAAGCAAAGTCATTATCAGCATAAAACATAGGTTTGAGATGCCAAAGAGTTTCAGTACTGACATTTTATTGGAATCCCTGAATATATATTGTGAACACTCATGGTATGCTGTCATCAATACGGTACCACCTGAGAATATTACAAGGCTTGCAGATTTAGAGGAGAAGCTTGCCGGTTCTACTGAACACACGTACAAAATCAAGAGACAAATGTGTGCGACCCAGTGTGCCGCTTCAAATTATTTTGGTTTATCATTGAAAAAGGACAGTGAATCCTCTTGGTCAGATCTTTCGCCACAAATAGAAACCAATTGGCAGTGGGCTCCTTGTACTGTAACCTCCACTCATGTATTCCTAAAACAGAGAATCTGGGTCATGGATATTCATCTCGACTTTTACCAGAGTATCCTGAGTCCTAAAACAGAGTATTTTTGGCAGCTAGCCGCTCCGATTTCTTGTGATTCATCAATGCAAGTGCACAATGATTTCTGCTGGTGGAAGCTATCACTTGAAATGAAAATTGTATGGCAGTGGGATCCGGGCATAGTAGGCCACACTCAAGCTGTACTGGAAGAAAATCTTTGGGCAAAGCAGGTTCATTTGGAGACAAGCCCAGTGCAAGCAATGAAAACCATGCTTAGGGGATTTATATACTGTTCTCAGGAGTTTATTATTATTGATACCTCGATGTGGAGAAATGAAGGTGTGGTAGCTGAGCTCAAGCAACCGTATTCAACACTGAAAATCTGTTTTTCGTGTCATCAACAGTATCCTCATGCAAGCAATCAGCTGAGCCTTCTACTTCTACAACCATTCAAGAGTTGCAGCCTGGGAAATGGAATTGAGGTTTGGATCCTATCCTTTTTACCACCATGAGAATCAGTACCACTATTGGAGATTATTCTCATCTTACCCTTGAGGACAAGGGTCTTTAAAGGAGGGAGTATTGTCATGAACCGTCAATCTGAAGTTCTGAATTTTCTGGGGATCTCGACAGCTGAAACTCATAGACAACGCTTCAGTTATCCTACGGTCAGGATCAGCCAATACCCCTTTACTTTATGAAGATCGTGTGGCTATTAATGGCCCTGTTTCTGTTATCTTCTGTTAGTTTTAGTCGTTTATTCCCTGTAGCTTGTATTGTGGCATTTAACGCCTTCTTTCTCACGTGGTTGCACACTCCTTATAAGCACCACAAGTACCCTGTGTAAGGATATGCAGATTATTAATGAAATTGCTAAAGGTTGAGACCTAGCAGCTCTTTTCTCACCCCGTGTTCTTCCGCTTCTCACCCAAAATATCTCTGATTTCACACCTCATGCTTTGCTATTTCTCACCCCAAATTCTAGTTATCCTGTTGATTACTTGTTTCTGCGGATCCCCAATTTGTTAGGTTGTGACATGGGGCTCGGTGTTGGCGGGCGGGGTCGCGAGAAGGGCGAGCACCGGCGGCGGCGGCGCGGCGGGCGGATCCGGCGGAGCAGCGGCGGGATCCGGGGGGCGCGGGCGTTTGGAGGGCCTGCTACTGCTGCCGCTGGGCTCGGTGGAGAGGAGCGTGGTGGTGGAGGAGGAGCGGGTGCGGCCTCGGGAGGGGGCGAGGAGGGCGGCCTGGGAGGCGATGGCGAAGGCGAACTCCCGCTTGAGCGCCCCGCCCGCACGCCCGACCGGAGCACGAACTCCGACTCCATATGCCGCAGGCCGGCGGGAGGAGGAAGAAGACGGCGGCGGTGGCTGACTCGCTCGCTATGGTGGAAAACGCATTGAATAAAGCCTCCTCGAGAGTGTTTGTTGTTGGATTCCATTTTTGAATTATCAAACAAGATGGATGGGAATGGGATTATCCGTCATTCATTGACCTCAAATCATGTGTTTGTTAAATGCGTGCATATGTAGACGCTTCCTGAAGAACCCGTATTTGATGAATTTTGTTGAGGAAGTTGACGAGTAAATTCATGAAGACGCTTCTTTGAGGAGCTAATAAAAGATTTGAGCCCCTTTTTTGCTAGCTAGGAGAGTGTACTTCTCTCCTTGAGCAAGCAAGGGGAGTAGAACTAGAAGGACATGCCCACGATCATGCCGATATAAACTTGAAGAACCTATTAGGGAAGAGCAAGATCTAAGAGAATCACTTGATAAGACCCAAAATTTTAGTTTTTCTATGATGAAGGAAAGTCGCGATAGTGCCCTTCAGAATGTAATAATTTAAAAAAAATGATGAGCTTATGGTTGGTCACAGTAAGCTTCTTGAGGATTTTGAGTAACCTGAGAACACTCGCAAAGCCCCTCATAACGATTTTGCCAGAAAATGCAATCCGTCTTATGTTTGTTGCAAGGCAAAGGATGGACATGTTATGCTTAATTTGTTGGACTCCTAACACTCGTGTTATTAACATTCTGAGGACCCATCCAAAAATGGGTACCTAGTTTCAATTCTTTATTAGTTGTAGTACTATGCTTTCGAACGAGGCTCATGGATATACTTGATAGTGATGCCACTAATTGTATGATCGGGAGTGAAGACATGGTGAAAGATTTAATGTCTGAATTTATCCAATCACACCAACGTCTCTATTGGAGATAATACAATACTCCGTACTAAAGGTACTAAGTTTTGACAAGGCGTTGGTCTCTAATGGTACATCGGAAAATTGAGAATGTCATGCTTGTTTAATCCGTTTCCTGCAATATACTTTTCATGCTAACTCGTTATACTTCAACAATCGTCATATAAATTTTATTTCTACAGATAGCAGAAGATTACTCTAAATTTGCTAACCTCCAAGTAACCTAGATGAACAAGTAAAAGGGCATAATTAAGTAGCAGCATGAGGAAGTGCAACAACGCACAGTAGCCATGTAGTACCTATACATACAAACAACTAGTGATCGATGTGGCCAAAAACATTTTTTGCATGTCCAGAACATTTTTTGCATGTCCAGAACATTTGTTTGGCTCTATCTCGAAGGTTGTAGACTCATCCTGCTTTTAGAAGGAAAAAAAACAAGATGATATGCTTCAAATCCATTGATCTTATGCTCCACGTGCGAGTTTTCTACAAAGTAATTGTGTAATAAAAAATAGTGAGAAGAGAAACACGCGTGCATTAACATGCACAATTAATAGTAAAAAAATGAAATAATATGGCGTTGAAAGTGCATAGTTGCTCCCATGCATGGTTTTGGTAATTAATGACAATCTCTATGGACTAATGTTTGTATTGAGCTATATTTGTAGGTGTGTCCATTGCGGTGCTTGATCTCCATTTGTTGGAGTCAAGGTTAAGGGAAGAAAAGATGTGTGTTGATCAAGGCTATGTGCGGGTTGATCAACACTCAAGTCCAAGTGAAGATATGCCGAAGAGTGCTTTCCCCATCTTGGTGTATGGGGGAGCGTCATGTGATTCTTTATCAAGTGAAGCGCAATCAAGAAAGGTGGTTCGTCTTGAGGAGATGAAGATCGTCTTCATCGATCTCAAGTGGATTAATACGCAAGGCAAAGGTATGATCTTGATAGGGCTTTTATTTTACCGGTCTCATGATGTTAGTTGAGAGACCGGGTTATAGGATAGATAAACGTACTATCAAGAGGGGCTCTCGACCGAATATCGTGATCGTATCATCATAGAGAGCACAAACCTTTGCATCCATGCAATCATCTTTATTGGTTCTTATTTGTCTCATATCGTGGTGTGGTCTTGGTGCTTGTCGTGCTTGTCATGACAAGGCTAAGTTCACCGAAAACGGTTTGCATTTGCATCTTCTTTTGCGGTTTCGGTGTTGGAGATTTTGTCGGTTCATTCGTGCGGAAGATTTATTTCCTCCATATCTTTGCAAAATCTCCATTGCTTGTTTGCCATTTTCAAAGGTTGCTTTTGTTGTCCTCTTTCCAACAAAATTGGTCTCATGCCTTTTGGACTTCATTTGCAAAAGTTATTTCATTTGCGGTTTGCGAAATAGATATTAAACTTTCCCCATTTGGTTTTACAATATATTGTTGGACCATGATGTTTCTCTGCATAATCTTGTTGTGCTCATTGTGACGATTCCAACGAGTCCAAGATTATCGAAAACGGAGTTCATTTGCAAAAGTTATGGGGTGCTGTTTTTACTGTTGGATCTACCCCGGAGTTGGTCCGGAGTTTCCGGCCGCACCGGAGTCTCCGGTCCCTGTGTTTTCGCTGCCGTTTGTCTTGCTGTGGTGCGGTACTGGGGTCCGGAACACCCCCGGAGATGGACCGGAGTCTCCGGCCCACCGGAGTCTCCGACCCAAATGACCGGAATCTCCAGCCCCAGATTTTCTCGGCTGTTTTGCTTCTGTGTGGTGCGGCTCTGTTGAGAGTCCGGAGCATCCCCGGAGGGTGCCCGGAGTCTCCGGCCTGGCCAGAGTCTCCGGCCCCAATGACCGGAATCTCCGGCCCTCCACGAGTCCGGCCAGACAGGAGTCTCCGGTCACTTGGTCCGGACTCTCCGGCCTGAATGGCCCCAACGGCTAGTTTTTGGGGAGGGGCTATAAATAGCTCCCCTCTTCCCCAAATGCTTGTTGCTGCTCTTGCTCACTTGTTTTCCTCTCTCCTCCATTGTTTCTAACCTTGTGAGCTTGATTCTACTCAATCCCTCCAATGATTCTTGTCCAAACTTAGGGATTCAAGAGAGGAGATCTAGATCTACCATTCCACCAATCAAAATCTCCTCTAAGTGAGGGAATCTTGTGGATCTAGATTTTGGGGTTGCTTTGTGTTCATCCCCTTTGTTCTTCCTCTCTTATTCCCCCCAAAGCATTTGTTGCTTGGTTGGAATTTGAGAGTGAAGGATTTGACCACTTAGTGTGTTCTTGCCTTTTGCATTGGTTGCATCGGGTTGCTCTCCCTACGGTGATACGTGAAGATCGACGTTGAGAAGCTTGTTACTCTTGGGTGCATTGTGTTCCCAAGAGCTTGTCCCTCTTGGGTGCATTGTGTACCCTAGACGGTTTGGAGGTGCCGCGAAGTCTTCGAGTTGTGAAGCTTCGGCACGAATTTGGGAGCCCCCAATTGAGTTGTGGGTGTGTGCCCCAAGAACGGTGTAAAAGGGCTCCGGAATCCGCCTCGAAGGATTCCGATAGTGGAAGGTGAACCAATCCCTTGGGTGAGGTTCATCGGAGAATAGGGTGAGGCCTTTGTGGCATCTTGAGTAGGCCTCTTGTGGCGAGCTCACACCCCTCCAACGAGACGTACTCCCTTAACAAGGAGGAACTCGGGAATACATCCTCGTCTCCGCGTGCCTCGGTTATTTCTATACCCGAGCTTTTACTTATGCAATTTACATTGTGATAGCCTTCGTGCTTGACGTTCATATCTTGCTATCACCTTGTTGCTTGAATTGCTTAGCATAAGTTGTTGGTGCACATAGGTGAACCTAGAATATTAGGTTGTTGGCTTGTTAATTTAAACACATAGTTTTATTCCGCAATTATCAAGCCCCTAATTAGAAAAAGTTTTAATCGCCTATTCACCCCCCCCCCTCTAGGCGACATCCGGGACATCGTTTGTTCTTTCAGGCGTGATACTTTTCCATGATAAATTTATGTTCGGAGGGTCACACTTGGAGATCGGGATGGTAACACAAGGGAGACAAAGATTTTAAACTCGTTTGAGCCCCGGTGAACAACTTCTGGTAGTGGAACTTGTCATACTGGTATTGCAAAACTACCTCCGTGCCAATCCTCAAACATAACTACTCCATGACATGATATGCGAAGTTTTTAACCCATAAAAGATGGGTGGTGGCGTGAAGTGACGCTAATTGACATCACAAGGAGTTATTACCACTATTGAAATTTCATTTATTTATCACAATATGTCTTAATCATAAAACAGTTAGATGGACTCGCATCATGGGGTACCACTTCTCGAACCCACACTTGTGACATATCGATATATACTTTTTATAAAGCAAAACTCTACTAACATGCATTTATGATTTTGTATCTCAACTTGCAAGCTATCCGCATCACCTACTATTTTAACCAATCAATTGTCCACGTCATCCCACCAATATTTATTAATTATTTACATACAACATATCCATGTCATCCATTGTTTTAAGCCATACAATTGTCCATGTCACCAATATTTTCTTTACACACCCATACATGTTTATTCATTCATAATTTACACCATCAACCAAAGGAGGTACTATGTTTGGGATGGATTGTCCTCAAATACACAACAATTCAGCTCAATTAAATTTAGCCTCTCAACTGCAATTGAATCACTTATATTTTTGTCAACAACTTTGAATTCAAATTTTATGTATCTTAATTTACACAGTAAAGTGTTTCTATAAAAATACCCGCTGCAACGCGGGGGGTATTGATCTAGTTGCTTAAGCTTTAGTAGAGAGAAAAAGATAAAACATATTTTGGACGTATAATTACGGTAACCCTAATAAACACACAAAGATCCGGAAATGCAATTAGGTGCCCGGGCTCATCTGAGTCCGGCTGACTTTCCGATTTTTTTAAAATTTGAAAACGCTTCGAAAAATTCTGAAAAAAATTATGCGGAAACATATTCATGTATGCAACACTCGTGTAAATTTTCGACAGAAAACATCAAATTTTGCGCCCTGCAAAAAAAAGACAAAAATCTGACAGACAAAACAGGTGAACAGTCCACTATTTCAAAAAGACAGATTTGTCTTTTTTACACAGGGCGCAAAATTTGATATTTTCTGTCGAAAGTTTACACGAGTGTTGAATACTTCAATATGTTCATGTCCAATTTTTTTCAGAATTTTTCGAAGCATTTTACTATTTTAAAAAAATCGAAAACAAAACCGGGCTCATATGAGACCGGGCACCAAAACGCCACTCTCAAAGATCCATCCTTACACGCCACACACTTGGAATAAAACTAAGATGAGTAGAGCCTAACTACCTATGGTGGTCTATATGGAGACGAAGTAAGGCTGACCAATAGAATAATCGTATATTGTCAAAATATATACGATCTCATTCCATCGATGCCGAATGTAGATGAACGATCAAATGTTGTCATTGTTACATGTCATTATATGTATATTAAAGCGAGAGTAATATACGGTGGTTGGTTGTATGAGCCCGGAATGGCATAGCCAAAAGGTGGAGTGAATGAAGATCACAATTGTCGAGAAAACACACACGTAATGAATATTTTGATCAATTTTATTCCATAGTAACGCTTAATACAAGACATTTAATTGGGCTATTGCTTTTCTATGCCTATGAAATAATTATAGTTTTTATTAGTATACACTTTAATAAAAGTGGCATCTTAATGTTTTTGAAATATTTTATAGCTATCTTCTCTATTCACCAGAATTTTCACATATATTATTTTTACATGTGTGACCAAAATAATACTCCCGTAACAACGCACGCGCATTCAACTAGTACGGGTGTAATGTGTCAGCTACCGCAGTGCCGCCGTACGAAGCGATAAAATATGGGGCCGCTGGATAGCAGAGTCCTAGAATATATCTACAAGTGAAATTCCTCACTGACCCACCGACGACCCTGCTTCACCACGTCCGGCACGGCGGCGACCCTCCCCTGCTCTCTCACCCTCACCGCAACAGCAATAGATCTGTAAGGGTTCTACTAAGATTCAACCAACACAGGATCCGATACAAGGTTTGCTAGAATTTGAATTACACAGGAGGGAGGAGAGGAAGAGCAGAGGGGATAGAATGAGATACAGAAGAAGGAGTCATCCGTCTGATCCTCTGGATGATCCTTCCCCGCGGGCTCTGCCTCTATATATAGGCTAGTTGGCGCAAGCCAGTCCGACATATCTTGGGTTGGGCCGCGTCTGTCGCTTGGGCTGCTTCACTTGAATTGTCGTTCCCGCCTCGGCTTCGCTCACTGCAGCTTCAGCGCGATCAGCAACATCTTCCTCACGGTCAGCAGCACTGTCATTCATGACGCTCGTGCCTGTAGTAGGGATGGGGTCCCTGACACCCCTCCCCCCTTGAGAGCCAGCTTGCCCCAAGCTGGTGCGGCCGGGAAACGGGATCGCAACTCCTCGCGATCCTCCCAGGTTGCCTCAGTTGGAGAACCTGGTGACCATTCGACCAACAATTGCTCCACCACTTTGTTAGCCTGCTTGCACCACCTCTGTGACAATACCTTGGCAGGGATAGCAAGAATATCAGTAGCACTGGGCAAAGTTTTAGCGACCGGTGTACCAGATGACAGAGCTTGTCGGAGCAGGGAGACGTGAAACACCGGATGCACCGTCGATCCTTGAGGCAACTCCAGGCGATACACCATATCATCCACTTTCTCGGTGATGGTGAACGGACCGTAGTACTTGAACAACAACTTATGATTTGCCCGCGGAGCAACAGATGCTTGAATGTATGGCTGTAACTTCAAGAAGACGCGATCACTAACCTGAAACGACCGAGCAGTTATGTTTTTATCGGCGTACTTCTTCATGAACTGTTGAGCCTTGAGCAGATGCTGGCGAAGGAGATCATGCACCAGTCGTCGTTCAGCAAGCCATTCCTCGATAGAGGATGAAGAACAGTTGCCGGGTGGCTTAATGCCCCAATGCCTGGGTCATGGCCATACAGCACCACAAATGGCGAAGAGTTGAGCATGGAATGATGGCTAGTGTTATACCAGTACTCTGCCATTGATATCCAATTGCTCCATTTACGTAGGCAAGAGTGAACAAAGCACCGGAGATAGGTTTCAACACACTGGTTAAGCCTTTCCGTTTGCCCATCAGTCGCCGGGTGATAAGGAGTACTCATCTTCAACTCAGTACCAATAGCATTGAACAATTTCTGCCAAAATTTGCTTGCAAACACAGGATCTCGATCTGAAACAATGGACTCTGGCAAGCTGTGAAGTTTGAAAACTGTGTCGACAAACAACTTGGCCACTGTCGTTGCCGTGTAAGGATGTGAAAGAGGGATAAAGTGGCCATACTTAGAAAACCGGTCAACCACTACCAGGAGACAATTGTACCTTCCAGACTGTGGCAACCCCTCCACAAAATCCATTGCTATATGCTGCCAAGGAAGAAATGGAACTAGAAGAGGTTTAAGCAAACCTGGATATTTGACCCTCTCAGGTTTGGCCTGCTGACACACTTGACAAGTATGGACCCATTTCTTGATATGCTTCTTCATGCTCGGCCAACAAAAAAGTTTCTTGATTCGGACATAAGTCACAGGTGCCCCAGAATGGCCCCCCAAGGCACTGCTATGAAAAGCTGCAAAGATTTTGGAGTGCAACTCCACATTACTGCTCAGCCAGATTCGTCATTTATATTTGATCAGTCCATTATCCATAGAGAACTGTGATTCATCATTTCCCTTCACAGCCAAAGAAACCAGCAAGTCCTGAGCCTTTTTATCTTGCTTATAGCCTTCCACCACATCCTGCAGCCAAGAGGGCTGACACAAGGAAATTGCCGCGACACAAAGTACCTGCCCCTGGTCCTGCTCATGTGGTCTCCGAGACAACGCATCAGCAGCCACATTCTCCTTACCCTTGTAATACACTATCTTATACCTCAGACCCAGTAGCTTGGAGAAGGCCTTCTTTTGCCATGGAGTGTTCAGCCTCTGCTCCTCGAGATGCACCAAGCTGCATTGGTCTGTCTTGATAGTGAATTCAGCATGCTCCAAATAAGATCTCCACTGATCAACAACCATGAGGATAGCCATATATTCTTTCTCGTATGTGGACAAACCACTGTTCTTAGGCCCTAACGGTTTGCTCAAAAAGGCAATAGGATGGCCTTGTTGCTGAAGAACAGCTCCAATGCCCTTGCCGCATGCGTCAGTCTCCACGACAAAAGGCTTGCTAAAGTTCGGCACTGCAAGAACCGGAGCAGTCAAAAGGGCTTTTTAAAGTGTAGTGAAAGCCTTTTCTGTAATAGAAGTCCACTGGTAAATCCGATGTTTCTTGAGCAACTGGAATAAGGGCCTTGCAATTATTCCAAAATCTTTCACATGCTTTCTGTAATACCCAACAAAAACCTAGGAAACTTCGCAATTCCTTTGCATTCATGGGTACCTTCCAATCCAAGATGGCTTGAATTTTGGACTGCTCAGTGGAAACCCCAGAACTGCTAATAACAAACCCTAGATATGATAGACTTTGTTGAGCAAAAGAACACTTCGATGCCTTCACCTGCCATTTGTCCTTGCGGAGTAAGGTGAGAACAATTGTGAGATGGTGCACATGTTCTTCAAGTGTAGGACTGTAGACGGGTATATCGTCGAAGAACACAAGTGCAAACTTCCTCAACACCGACTGCAGAGTAGCGTTCATGGCACTCTGGAAAGTAGCAGGAGCCCCTGATAACCCAAACGACATCACCTTGTATTCATAATGGCCAGAATGAGTGTAGAAGGCAGTCTTATATTCCTCCCCATGTGCCATTCGTATCTGTTGGTACCCTGCCCCCAAATCCAGCTTGGAAAACCACGCTGCTACAGTTAATTCATCAATCAGTTCATCGATCACTGGGACAGGGAACTTCATCGGAACAGTAAGTGCATTTAGTCGACGATAATCAATACACAAACGCCATGTTAGGTCACTCTTTTTTACAACAATTGCTGGTGAAGCAAAGGGGCTGGTACTATTCTGAATAATGCCACTTTTAAGGAGTTTTGCTGCTTGACGCTCGATTTCATCCTTGATAGCTGGGGAATGGCGGTATGGTCTGATTTGCACTGGCTGAGCACCCTCTATCAATTGTATCTTGTGATCACATGCCCTCCTCGGTGGCAACTCTGTGGGTTTAGCAAAAACATCCTGAAACTGCTGCAGCACTGTGGCAATTGCTGGAGGAATCAGTTCTGCCCCTTTTTTTTGTCTTTGCTGATTCAACTACAGGCCTGATAAGGAATATATGTTCCACCTTTCCAGTACAGCATAGGCCGGACAACTGGGTACTGCTGATAGCATTGCAAAACTTAGGAGTCCCCCCAATCCCCTGTAAGAACACGTCCTTCCCACTGCCACAGATTTGCAAACGCTTGGTTGGCCAGTCAATGTTCATTGGGCTGTATTGATACAGTCAGTCTTGTCCAAGAATAATATCAAACACACCTAACTGAAGGAACTTAAAATCAGTGGCAAACTCATGCCCCTGTGTTGACTAGTTGCATTGCACAATTTCATCAACACATCTCAGCTCCCTGTTATCAGCTACTTTGACCCTGACCGCCTTCTTCACAGAGGTAACACCAGACAAGAGTGATTGCATCCTGGTGTTGATGAAGGAGGCAGTGCTGCCTGAGTCCACAAGCATGACCACTGGCTGACCCTGCACAACACCTTGTAATTGCAATACTGAAGAAGAATTATCCTCTGAAATCATATGTTCAGACAGAGCCTGGAGAGAAATTGCACACAGGGTTTCAGTATCAGGAGAGGAAACACTCTGATCATCAGACATGCCCAGAGCATCAGCTCCTAAAAACTCCAGTAACTCCTCCACAATATGAAGCTGAATGGTTGCAGGGCAAGTGTGCTCCCTGCCCCATTTCTCCCCACACTTGAAGCACAAGCCTCGAGCTCTTCTGTAATTCTTCAATGCAGATAACTTGGAATAGGAGTCTGGTACAGCCCGAGCAGCTTCGACTCCACACTTGTCAGAGGCTTGATTTGGCGCGTGCAAGCTGTTGGGTCTGCTTGGAGGTGGTGGCAGAGGCAAAGGCCTAGCTCTGACAACATGCTCATGATGACGACCATGACTGGGCTTGAGACTGTCTGCTACTTCCTCCTGTAACAGGGCTAAAGCACACGCGACATCAAAATCGGCTGGTCGCTGAATCATCACCACTGCTCTGATCTCGTACCTCAGGCCCTCGATGAAGCATGTTAAGAAATACAAAGGGTGAATGGCATCAGAATAGGCAATGAGATTGTTCATGATAGTTTCAAAGCAATCTATGTAATCAGCTACAGTATCATGCTGCTTTAGAGAGTAAAACTGACGGATCAGCGTTTGGTGACGATCACGTCCAAAACGCGTGCTAAGCAGAGTACAGAAAGCATTCCAATCTAGGCTATGCAATTTCTTACGAATAGCGTGCAACCAGCCCTTGGCAGACCCCAAAAAATTCAGAGTTGCCATCGACACCCAATAGGACTCATGGATGCCGAACATCTGATAGTATTGCTCTGCTAGCGGAATCGCTTGGATTCCGGCCGCCGTTCCCTGGTGGTGAAGCGTCACTCCGTGGTCTTGCCCGAGATCGGTCCCCAGCGGCGGTGGCCCGAGGAGGCAAGCTCCCGCCGCGGAAGGGGCGCCAGCGGGAAACCCCGCTGCCTGATCTCCGTGGGACGTCACCGAGACGGCTCCCATCGTCACCTGACCGCTTGTCTGCTGAAGCGCGGTGACCGCTTGATGGAGTTCGTCGATGCGCGACTTGAGTCGAGGATGCCAGGAGTTGAGGTCGCTCGCGATTCCATCGAGTGTCTTCTCCACTGCCTCCGCGCGTTGTTCCTACTTGTCGGCGGCGATGACCAGAAGCTGGATTTGCTTGAGGACCTCCTTGCTACCCTCATCCATGGCCGCTTCCCGCTCTTCCCGCGCTTGACGCTGGTGGCGAGTTTCGATGATCAACTCCAGATCTAGATTGGGGTGAGGAATTGGTGGTGGTGGGTGGTTTGGCTCTGATACCAGGTGTAAGGGTTCTACTAGGATTCAACCAACACATGATCCGATACAAGGTTTGCTGGAATTTGAATTACACAGGAGGGAGGAGAGGAAGAGCAGAGGGGATAGAATGAGATACAGAAGGAGTTGTTCGTCTGATCCTCTGGATGATCCTTCCCCGCGGGCTCTGCCTCTATATATAGGCTAGTTGGCCCAAGCCGGTCCGACGTATCTTGGGTTGGGCCGCGTCTGCCGCTTGGGCCGCTTCACTTGAATTGTCGTTCCCGCCTCGGCTTCGCTCACTGCAGCTTTAGCGCGATCAGCAACATCTTCCTCACGGTCAGCAGCACTGTCCTTCATGACGCTCGTGCCTATAGTAGGGATGGGGTCCCTGACAAGATCCAGTAGATCCGGGAGCGCAGCGGGATGGAGGCTCGCCGTAATGCGGGGAGGCGGCACGGGGATGGATGATTCGCTTGCTCTCGCAGCCTCTGATGGTGCGGCAGATCTTTTTTGAAATGCATACATATATTAAGTCAAAGACAGATACGGTACAGAATACGTACACACATAGAGATACGGCCACGCCAGATACGTAGGCCCGTACAAACAGCAGGGAAACCCTTGAAAGAAATCAAAATTACAGAGAAGACCCTAGGGTTTGCTGCACCACCGAAGCGAAGCCGTCGCTCCACACCGACGCCGACCAGCAGCACGACGAAGAACAACGGCATCCAGCGCGCCCGAAGATGAAGAAGCTCCATCGCCACAAGGGCTTTATGAACCACCAGAAAGAGTATCAGAGATACCCACCTGTCGCTGTGGATCGTGGGTCGGGGAACCACCCCGAGCTCATCTTCATCCTCCAGATCGAGATCCACCCGACGACGAGGTCGCGGGACAACACCCGATCCGCCTGCCAGCCACCTCCAGCCCAGCACGGACCACACATCCAGGTAGCCTGCCGTCTTGCCAAGGTCGACGGCCGTAGCTCCTGTACACCAATCCCCAACTTCCCGCCGGCGCCGGAGAGAACGCCGTCGTGACGAGGACGAAGCGGGGAAGCAAAAGTCGATAGCAGGATCCCCGCCTTCGCCACGGCGATCCTGCCCCGACATACTAGCTCCATGGCTACGCCGGCGACGCCGAAGCAGCGGCCATGGAGATAAACCTAGCGGCGACGGCACCGGCATGAAGCCCGCACCACCCCGCACCCTAATAGACTAGAGATCTAACCTAGCTATACACAGATCCAGCCGACGATTCACCCCCCACCCCTCTCCGACGGCACCGGGGCCGACGGGAAAGACGGCGAATCGCCGGCGGAAGGAGTTCGCCCTCCCGGTCGCCTTTCTGTTACTGTAGACGGGGATAGGAGGGGAAAGGGGAAAGTATGGTGCGGCAGATCTTGGCTTTGGCTGTCCACTAGGTATTCCATCCCTTCTCTTCCTGCTCACTCCTGCCTTTGTCTATCTCAAGGCTTGACCTGCTACAGCTAGCTAATTCCCATTAGTCTATCTCGTTTCACATCGATCGATCCCCTAGTCACAGTGAGCCAAGAGAAATTATTTGTAAGTGCGGAGGAGTCCTTCCTAAATTAATGCTACTAGTTGCATATTCGATTCATGGCTGCAGACAGACATTGCTAATATACAAACACTAGCTAAGCTTAGCTCTATATGGATGCTTTGTTGCCTACCATTACTTCTTTTGTATATCTTGGTACCATGATTCTGGATATATTTCTTTGCTCACCTTACACTTGCTTATACTTTTTCTCCACATGACGCTCTGCTGCCATACACATCTCTCTCTCTAGGGATTCCAACCCATATCTCTTTTTCTGCAGCGCACTAAGCAATACATTTCACTGGCTGGCAGTCTGGCAGGTTACATCCCTCGCCGATGACCCCCTCCGCAACGCGTAGCTCACCGTTACTCTCGAAAGGATCCCCTCTCGCGCACCCTCACCTTTGACAGCAAGCAACAAGTAAATTCGATTTCTTTCGGTGTAGTTAGTTTTTATCGGTACGATTGCGACGATAGCTGCTGCATTTATGGTCGGACTCCTTTTTGATTCATGGATGCAGGTCCGTGCAGTAGGTACCGTACAGATCTTTGGTGTGTGGTCCTACATCAGCGCGCCTGAGAGGATGAACGCGCTCGTCAGCACGACGCTGTGGGTGGTGGGCAAGGCGCTGGCCCTAGTCACCGACGGCGTGCTGGAGGACTATGACAGCAGCAGGAACCTCGTCCTCAACGTCAAGGCCCTCAGGACAGAGCTGCTGCTCGTCAAGGCCACGCTCGAGGCCGGCGGCCGCAAGCACGTTGCCGGCCAGGCCACAAAGGAGCTGCTGCAGAGGTTGTAGGACTCCGCGCGCTCCGCCGAGGACCTGTTGGACGAGCTCGACTACTACCGCATCCACGACCAGCTCCATGGCATGTGCGAGGCCGCGGACCGGCACGCCAAGGGTCGCATCCACGACCTCGCACTCAATGCTCGTCACACTGCCACATCCGTGCTCGGTGTATTCTCTGCTCCTCAACCTGGACAAGTAGTAGAGGATGCAAGACAGCAGGTCGGTTGCTGCGCCTGGCCATGTGTGAGGCATAGGTCACGAGGGAATTCATCCTCCTCAGTGCCATCTAGGCTGATGAGGAGGTGGTCATCGGATGCATGCCCAAGCTCGGTAAACACCTCCCTCGCTCGTCTTCCCCAAATGTTGGCGATGACAATCCTGATAGCTAGCTAGTCAACTATTTGTGGTTCGCCCCACCCCAGAGAGAGCAGGCAGAAGAAACACCAATTATGGGGTTCAATAGTGTTGATGTCTCTAAAAGGATGAAGCACATTGTAGAGCAACTGCAGCCCGTGCGTAAAGAGTTCACCACCATTCTGCAGAGTTGTGACCGTATCACTATCTCTGATGTTGCACATAGTCGCCCCATCACCACCGGTCGAAGCATAGAGCCAAAATTGTATGGAAGGGACGATATCATGAATACCATCATACATGATATGACCGAGGGTAAATACCACAACATGGATCTAAATGTGCTTCCGATTGTCGGTCCAGGGGGAATAGGGAAGACGACTCTGATACAACACATATATCACAATGCAGCAGTCCAAAAACATTTTCAAGTAGTGCAATTTGGGTATGTGTATCCCTCAAGTTCAACCTAAATAAGCTGCTTGAAGATATTAAAAATGAGATCCCTCTGGTTGAAGGGGAAAGGGGTTATAGACCAGAAGAGTTGATTGAGCAGCGATTAAAATCCAAAAGGTTCTTGCTTGTACTGGATGATATATGGGAGTTCAGCAATGCAGATGCCTGGAAAAGGTTATTGCTGCCACTCAAATCATCACAAGAAAAGGGCAGCACCATTCTAGTCACAACTTGGTTTCCAGCAATAGCAAAGATCGTTGGCACAGTTGGCCATTCAATAGAATTGGAAGGTTTAGAATCTGAATATTTTAGGGACTTATTACATGTAACGCCTGACATGATATTGCTGGCTTTTCTATCTCGGTAACTGACTCTTTTCAACCGACTTGTCTTTAATGATGAGCCATTTAGAAGTGATTTGCTCGAGACAGGAGATAAGATAATGGAATAATTAAAGGGCTCCCCTCTTGCTGCAAAAACTGTTGGTACATTACTGAGAAAAGAGCTTAGTTTGCGTCATTGGATAAGGGTCCTGAAAAGTAAAGAATGGGAGAGACAGGCTGGAGCCAATGACATTATGCCTGCCTTGAAGCTTAGCTATAACCATCTTCCTTTCCATCAGCAACAATGCTTCTCATATTCTACATTGTTTCATGAGGATTACAAATATAGAACCACCGAGCTAATAAACTTGTGGATAGGACTATATATTTTACAACCTGGTGGCCCGAACCAAACATAGGAAGATATGGGTTTGAGCAATTTAAATGATCTGGTCACACATGGATTTTTCAAAGAAGAGGAAATTGGTGGTTCTCCGTATTATGTTATGCATGACCTGCTACATGATTTAGCATTGCAAGTTGCATCTCATGACTGTATTAGTTTACATAGCTCCAACATGGGATCAGTAGAAATCCATCGAAGCATCTGTCACTTGTCTATAATCATAAACAACAATGATACAGTGTCTCCTGAAAACTTTAAGAGTGAGTTGAGAAAGCTGAAGACAAGGTTGGAGGTTAAAAAATTGCATACTTTGATGTTATTTGGGAAAATGGATGAAAGCTCTGCCATCATATTGGGTGATTTTTGTAGGGAAGCAAATGCTCTTCGTGTTCTCCATTTGGTTAATATGCAATGTTCTGTCGCGAGTTCATGTTCCATAGTTTTTCAGCACTTGTCCACCTACCGTACCTATGTCTAGGGAGAAAGCAGTATGGGAGGGAGATGCATCTGCCACTTGCTATTTCTAGATTCTATCATCTAAGGGTTCTAGATCCGGGGTCATGGAATGGTTGTTGTGATTTGCCACTTGCTATTTCTAGACGCACTCCCTGTGCCATTTGCTATTTGCCACTTGCTATTTCTAGACGCACTCCCTGTGCCAGACTCCACACATATATGAATGAGCTCATAACAGTAGCTAGTTGATGTGTCTCCTCCATGTGCTTAGATTGTTTTTCGTCTTCCGAGCCGTCTAGCATGATCAAGACCGATGTTATGTATTGCTACGTGTTGTGTTTGCTAGGATCCGATGAATTGTGGAGTTATGATCAGATTGTTCATGTCTCTTATATGTTTTATTTTATGATCTTGCATGCTCTCGGATGTGTGTGTTTACTTTGGCCAAGTGATTGTTTGCATCTCCAAGAGAGAGTGTTGTGCTAGATAGTGGGTTCATGCCTCCTCCATGCGTGGGCACGAGTGACAGAAACTTCTAAGGACGAGAATGTGCTGTTGCTACTAAGAATAAAACATCGGTGTTTTTATCTTCGTGATCGTGAATATTCCTTACATCATTTACTGAGTTTAATGCATTAGCCTGTTGCTTCTAACTTAATACCAGTGGAGGCAACCATAGAAGCGCTCCCAAGATGGATTACTAGTCATAGATACAGTTGGATAACGATCTATATATGTTTGACGTGACGGTTACATGAATATTACCATGTACTTTGCTTATCATAATTAGTTTGTTATTCCAATTTTATCAAATCCCCAGTTGTAATTTGTTTATGCAACATGTGTGCCTTTTTATCTTATGGTGAAATATCACTAGTGAAACTATGCCCCCCGGTTCATCTTTTTTACATTGTTTACAACCTCATTTACTTGATTTCCACCATCACTTGCTCGTTGTTCCGTTTCATAAATCACTATTTTTACCATACGATTAATCTCTTTGTTTTCAGCAGAACGAGAAGATTGAAAACGTTATTGCCGTTGGAGAAAAGTGAGTTTGTGTTGTGTGTAGGTCCACGCCTCCAAGCACCTTGTTGGAGACGTTCGAAGTTCTAGTGGTGCGATAACATTGGTCCTTACTAAGAGAAATTTATCTGTTGTGCTACATCTTTCACTTTCCTTTTGGAGTGACAAATTCAACACGAATTTCTGATGCCACCGTAGCCATCAGCCATGCCGACCAAGACGGTGGCTAGCCGGGGAGGCATACGGGCGACGCAGCACACGTGCACGACCAGTAGAGCCACGTCAGCGCGACACATAAGCACGAGGATCATGTTTGACAACGTGTTGTGAACCCTGACATGATGCTCCACCAACACACTCTCTAGAGTGCACATGACAAATTCATCGTGAATCTAAGCCGACATTTGTTGATGACAACTAGTCACCTCGATTATCTTGAGAGAAATCTACATCCTAGATAAGACCTAAATTTTCAGGTAGAACACAAAAATAAAAAATCAAGAAAAAAATACAGAAAGTAAACTATCTATTCCTGCAGTCAATTTTAAGACGTAGGGAGGCAGTTCGATGGAGGCTTGACGAAGGAGAACCAACCCATGGTTGGATGGTTATGAGAGTAGTTGTACCTCCATCCTAGAGTTCAAACCACACTGGTGTTTCTTATAATATTCTTCAGTGGAGGCGATGTACCCATCGATAACGAGATGCTTATGGTGACTTTGTTGATCTGCCGGCTCGATATTTCGAAGATACTCATAGAGATATGATTGCTTATCGTGCGGTTATAGGGTGAGTGTATGGACGCCTACGTGTAGAAAAAAAAAAGACACGTGGTGATTTCGTGGTGTGCCAACCGCCCAACCCTGACCAAGCCGGACGGATTGACCTGAACTTCTCTCGGTCGGCACAGCAGCAGAGAGCCTGGCCTGGCAGAGAGAGAAGCACAAGAGAAAAGAAAAAAAAGGCAGGCACGGCGCCATGAGGCCCCCTCTTGCTCTTCTTCCTCAGTTGCGCCTCCTCTCTTCCCCCAACCTCCTAGGACCACCACTCCCACTCCCACTCCCACGCCGCCTCCTCTCCTCCTCCTGCCGCTGCCGCCGCCGCCCGCCCCCACCCAGCCGGCACCCGTTTCGCCGACCCATGGCCGCCGCCTCCTCGACCGACCCCGGGACGACCAGCGGTGAGGCCCGTCCCCCGCGCCGCGCGCTGGAGGAGCTGCAGTGGGACGAGACCTTCGTGCGCGAGCTCCCCGCCGACCCCCGCTCCGACAACATCCCCCGACAGGTTTCCCCTCCCGACTTCCACTCTAGGTTAATTCCGTTCATGCTTTTGCTACATAGGAACTAGTACCTCGATTGGATTGGATTGGATTGGATTGGAGTACTAATCCCGCCCGGGCGCGCGCGCTGGATGTTATGGTTGTTGTAGGTGCTGCACGCCTGCTACACCAGGGTCTCCCCCTCCGCGCCAGTCGACGGGCCCAAGCTCGTCGCATGGTCACCCGCCGTCGCGGACCTCCTCGATCTGGATCACAAGGAGTGCGTCAGTCCCTCCCTCTCTCTCTCTCTGTCTGTCTGTTCCCCTCAACCACAAATACCATCAGTCGCCTATACTCATTCACCACTACCATCCCTATACTCTACTTCATCATAACATACTGCGCCCAATACAAACCACTTCATCATTGCTTTGCTCAAAAGATATCGCTGAATACTGCTACTCATCCCTACCTTTGCAACCTCTGCAAACTAGTAATTTCAACTAGTTGTGTATGTATTATGCCTACCGCCGCAAATGAAGCATTAGCCCCCTGCTTCATGCTCACACGATTCATTTTCAGGTTTGAAAGGCCCGATTTCCCCCTTTTCTTCTCAGGAGCAACTCCGCTTGCCGGAAGGTGCGTCAGTCCCCCCCCCCCCCTACTACTATCTAGCCTTTTGCTGATCTTTGTATCACGATTTGTATGTATATAACCCACTTTCGACACCTGCAGCGTGCCCTACGCCCAGTGCTACGGCGGACACCAGTTCGGTTCATGGGCTGGCCAGCTAGGGGATGGGCGCGCGATAACCCTCGGAGAGGTTCTCAACTCTCGGGGTGAGAGGTGGGAGCTGCAGCTCAAGGGTGCCGGAAAGACCCCTTACAGCAGATTCGCAGATGGCCTCGCTGTCCTGCGCAGCAGCATCCGTGAATTCCTATGCAGCGAAGCTATGCATGGTCTAGGCATCCCTACGACACGCGCTCTCTGTCTAGTTGAGACGGGCAAATCCGTTGTACGAGATATGTTCTACGAGTATGTCCTGATTTACTCTATGTTTTGCTTGATCTGCTATTGCTTTTGGATTTCCCTTACCTTTTTATTTTGATTCTCCCATATGAACATCAACAGATTCTAGAACTACTATGTAGCTATATAATCCACGTATGAACATCGACCATGGGTAACATCCCATGATTCCTTTTATTTGCCTACTTGTGGTTTCCTTCACTAATGATAGATTCATCTGGTCATCCTGATTCTCCTTGGCCTATTATTATTTACCTCAAAACACCCTAATATTAATTTATGATGAGTATTAGTTGCTGCTTTGGAGATGTAGCTTTTTAAGCATCTTCCCCGCGCTATATCATCAGTGTTCACTGTGCTGTAGATAATACTAGACTGCTATATATCCAGTATTTATTGTAAAAATTATGGAAAACTAGACCATTTTGCCATGATCTTTCTTTTGAAGCTTTTCAGTATATACACTCTAAATATTGGCATTCTCTTCTGTTGTTAAATATTTGTTCTTTTAATATGCCAGTGGCAATTCAAAAGAGGAGCCAGGTGCAATCGTTTGCCGTGTAGCACCGTCGTTCTTACGCTTTGGTTCATACCAGATACATGCTACAAGGGACAAAGAGGACCTTGAAATTGTTCGCCATTTGGCAGACTACGCAATACGTCACCACTTCCCACATCTCGAAAACATTGAAAAGAGTGAAGGTTTATCTTTTGAGGCAGCCATAGGAGACTCTCCAGCAATCGATCTTACCTCCAACAAATATGCAGGTAAATCTACTCGATAATATTTTCTTTGCATGCTGTCATAGATCTTGTGGGTAACTGACTTCCTTCTGTTACAATTCGTGATAACAGCCTGGGCAGTTGAGGTTGCAGAGCGTACTGCTTACTTGATAGCCAGGTGGCAAGGTGTCGGTTTCACCCACGGTGTACTCAACACTGATAATATGAGTGTGTTGGGCCTCACTATTGATTATGGACCCTTTGGTTTCCTAGATGCTTTTGATCCGGGTTTCACTCCGAATACCACTGACCTTCCTGGTAAAAGATACTGTTTTGCAAATCAACCTGATGTTGGTTTGTGGAATATTGCTCAGTTCACCGGACCATTATCGTCTGCTGGGCTTATCAGCAAAGATGAGGCAAATTACGTAATGGAGAGGTGAGTTGGTTCTTCCTGTCCATACCAGCTGTGTGCAGTAATAACCGCATTTACGATAGCGTTTTGATATTTTTTCTATATGGTAGGTATGGAACAAAGTTCATGGATGAATATCAATCTATAATGACAAAAAAGCTTGGTCTATCTAAGTATAATAAGCAGCTTATTGGCAAGCTACTGAACAACCTGGCCGTTGATAAAGTCGACTACACAAACTTTTTCCGTCTTCTTTCGAATGTCAGAGCAGACCCTGGCATTCCAGAAAGTGAGCTGCTTGTACCGATAAAAGCTGCACTACTGGATATCGGAAAAGAAAGAAAGGAAGCGTGGATTAGTTGGGTACAGACATATGTTGAGGAGGTATGGTTTCTTTTCCTTGATTTGAATTTGATGGTATTGTATGGGAATCTCGTCAAGTACTCTTCAAGTGTTGGTCTTCTAATAATAACATCTCATTCTTGTTAAATTTGTCATCTGCCATGCATAAGTTCTAATAATAAGATTTTGATACTCGCTACCTCGTCCTGTTCCCACACTGTTCTCCAGTTATCAACCTCCTCTTAGATTATTATCTGTTCAACCACCAATCCACCATCAATAATTTGTGCTGTGTTTTGTTTTGGACCTATAGCCTTGCTTTTTTTATTTGTTTAAGTATATCTGTGGGGTTACCCATTTAGGTATGTTGCAACATACTCACAAGAGATCATCTGAACACGCTTAAAAGTCTAACGATACACCACCCATGCATGTTTGTTTCCTGAAGCTGGTGGCTGGGGGCGTCTCGGACGAGGGGCGTAAATCCACGATGAACAGCGTGAACCCGAAGTACGTCCTTCGGAACTACCTCTGCCAGAGCGCCATTGACGCGGCGGACCTGGGCGACTATGAGGAGGTGCGCCGGCTGCTGAAGGTTATGGAGCGCCCCTACGACGAGCAGCCCGGGATGGAGAAGTACGCGCGGCTGCCGCCCGCCTGGGCGTACCGGCCCGGGGTGTGCATGCTCTCCTGCTCCTCGTGAACTTTGTACGCATCCAGCTATATACGACCGATATGTATGCCCAGGCGGTGCTGTTGTGCAACTTTTTGTTGATGGGTATGTATGTTTATGTATATGAGGGTTTTGCCTGTAAGGATGGATGTTGCGTTTGAAGCACCTCGTGTTGTTTTACCGGCGTGGTGCTGTGCAACATCGGAAACTTTTAGTTGAGTAATACTAGCAGTGTTGAGTATCCAGGCAAGCAAGATGAGAGGCGGTCCGTGCAAATAATGCCGTGGTGCTCTCTTACATGGCTGGAGGAAAGATGGTGTAGTTTTATTTAAGAGTGCTGCCCTTTACGGTAGCCTCATCATCTCAAATAAATGTATCTGGTATTTCTCCTTTATATTTATTTATTAATTGTAGTTGGGTCGAAATGTTTGGGTTATGTTGCCTGCTTAAATAAAGATTTATATATAGACTGATGCATTCACAATTTATCAACACTAGGCGCTATCATGAAAGAAGCTATGAACATTACGTTACATCATTACAAACGCGAGTTTGCCGGCCAGACAGACAGAGAGCAAGCTCTCGCCGGCCGGCCGACGTTGTTGTACAACATTTGTTCCCCCTCTCAGAGGCAATCAAGGGCCGCCGTAGATGTTCCTGGGGATGACAACGTCCCCGATGTTGGCGTGCCACGGATCGGCCAGATGCGCGCCGAGGTTCTCCAGCGGGCCGGTGCCGGGGTACGCCGACTGCTGCACCACGAAGCCGACGAACGCCAGCATGGCCAGCCGGCCGTTCTTGATCTCCTTGAGCTTGAGCTCCTCGAACTTGACGGGGTCTTTGGAGAAGCCCAGCGGGTCGAAGGCGCCCCCCGGGTACTTCTTCTTCTCGGGGTCCTTCTCCATGGTCCGCTGCTGCTCCGCGAAGGCGATGGCCAGGAACTCGATGGCAAGGATGGTGGGGAGGTTGCCCCAGGGCACCTCGTTGCCGAGGTAGGTGGCCTGCCCGCCCGGGATCGCCGCCCACTCCTGCGCCTTCACCCAGTTCCCCAGGCCCAGGGCCTCCGGGATGAGGACGCCGGGCACGGCCAGCATCGCCCACCGGCAGTGGTAGATCTCCGACTCCTTGAACCGCTCGAAGTTGGCCGGGACGGTGGCGAGACCCAGCGGGTCGAAACCGAAGTCACTGCCATGCATATTGTCATGTCAGTCAGTCATTCAAGGCTAGCTAGCTAGAACCACCTTGTACGTAGCTAGCTAGGCAGAGGCAGGCTACCATTAATTAATTAAGGCGTACGTACCCTGGCGAGGAGCCGTCGAGGTGTGCCGGGCGTGGCTGGCCGGGGAACCACTCGGCGGACATGGTGACGCGGCCGGAGGCGGCGGCGACGCAGAATCGGGCGGACCGGGACGTGGGAGCCAGCAGGGTGGGCACGCCCACCGCGCTGCAGCTCCTGAGCCCGCTCGACGCCATTGCTTCCTGGTTCTGCTGCTGCCGCTAGGCCAACAACAACATTCAACAAGAGCTAGCAGGAGAGTGTGAGTGAGTGGACAGTGGAACGTACGTGAGGTAATAATAATAAGAGCTAGAGGAAGACGATCGATCGAGAGGCATGCAGGAGGATGGGGATATCCAAATGCGGCAGCCCATTGGCTTCACTATCCGCTACCCAGCCACCCATTGGGCCACGTCGGATCGACGCATCTCTACCTAGCAGGGAGGCCGCACATAACTCCCACCCGTTCCGTTCCGTGGATACCCGTCCTACGTGTCGTCTTCCCACGTACTACTCTGTACCATCCATCCATGCATGCCTCAGCTGATGGGCCACATGCCCTATCCACGCCTTTGGGGATTCTCTCCACAAAATAACGTCCACGATACCAAATAAATATATTTCCTGATACATATATATATATATATATATATATTATGGTTATTTGTAAAGAGTCCAAACTATTTTACTAAAAATTATTTGGAAAATCTCATTAGGATTCTTATTTATTCCTTACCTCTATTCTATTCCTCCTCTTACCTTATATGATTTAAATCTTCGCTCTTATCTATCTTCCGGTTATAGCATCTTCGTGGGTGGACGATCTCTTGCCCTTCTATCCTAATAGGTTCGATCTTCGGAAGTATCTCGACGGACGAACATCGCCATCGACTTGAGCAAGAACCACTTGTTAGTGGTGTCGACAAGAACAACCTGGTGCGAAAAGATTCGATAGTTTGCCTTGCTCTTCTTCTCCCCGACGGTAGCGTGGATCTCGGGGCGAGATCCCTTGTTAGTGGTGTCGGTTGTAATGTCTCGGGGTTTTCCCCAAATTAGATTTTTGTTTGTTGTTGTTTTTGCATCATCGACATTAGCATCATACGCATCGCATATTTTTGGCAACAAATTTTTTTTTTTATTAAACCCTATTTTATTTTGTTAAAATTGTCAGAAAAGTTTTACCGAGAGAGTCATCTCCGTTTTCAAAAATTAATTTTCCGAAATTAATTTACAAAAGAAAATAAAAGTTTGAGCGAGCGAGAGAGTAGCCCGAACCTGGCCCAAGCCCACCTAACCTCCAAACCCTAGGGTTTCCCCTGGTTCCCCCTGACTTTTTTCTGTTCCTACCCCCTGCCTCCTTGCAGCCACCCTCCTCCTTTTTCTGGGTTTTGCAAACAGGTCCTCCCACCTCCTCTTTCCTTTTCCTTTCCTTCCTTTCTTTTTCTTTATCTCTCTTTTCTCTTACCTACCCGCACCGTCTCTCCCGTGCTTCCTTCTTCCCCATCGAGCACGCACGCCCCCGACCTCCCCTACGCCACCTCCACCTCTCCGGCCGCCGGCCTCCGACCCTCCACATCGACCTCTCCACCGCGGCCGCCTCCTCCCAGCGACCAGCGTCGCCCCGCGCACGCCTCCTCCGCCCGCTGCGCGCCACCTCCCTGGGCTCCCTGGCCGTCCCCACCCACACCAACGCAGCTCACCACCGCGCCTTCCTCAACGGCCGACCCGGCTGCTCCCCGTCCACGCCGGCTCCTCCTCGACCCCGCCTCCCTCTCCTAGCCACACCCCAGCCCGGCCCAGCTCCTCTCCCCTCCTACCCCGCTTCTCCCTCTCCTCCTCCCGGCCACCTCCCGTGCTCCAGCTCGCCATGGCCGCCGTCGGCCCTCCTCTGGTGGAGCCCCCTGTCCCGCTTCGTCCTCGCCTCGCTGCATGGCCGCTATCTCGAACCGCAACTCCGACGCCCGCCGCGTGTTCAATGAATTTCTTGCAAGACGTCGGTGTCCTGTGTCCGTCTCCGGTGCGTCGTTGTCGTGTTCCCCAACGTTCTCGATGTTCAAGCTAACCGGAGCCTCCCCGATGCGAGTTCTCCGATCTTGTTCCCGATGACCGGTGCATGTTCCCGCTGTGAAGCCCGAAGACCGACTACCCCGACACCGGAACCGCCAAGTTCTCCGTTTCGTGTTTTGTGCCGGCCGCCTTTGTGCGTGTCCGTGAAGACGGTGACCCGTCACCGTGTTGCGCCGTGCCGTGCAACCACACGATCTTCACCGGCTCCGTGAACCCTGAAGACCGTAACGACAAGATTTTCCCCGACGACCGTGAACGACTACCAAGGTCCGCAACCACGACGACCCGAGTATGACTACTTCCACGACGTCGACTACGGAACGACTACTTCGACTACTTCGGCTACTTCGACGATGTCGACTACTTCCGCTTCGAACCGAAAGATCCCTCGACCCGATGTGTGACCCCAGCCCTATCCCAATACCCTATATGCGTATCTTATAAAATCATGCATAATTAATTAACATCACACCTTTATCCATTTAGTCGAATTAAATCAACTACTTTAATTATGGGGTTTGTCCGGTGCATTTATATTATGCACCAATCCCATTTAAAATGATTTGCTATGTGTTAGGGAATAAAATTGGATCGCATTTAATTTGTCATGCATACATGTCATCAACATGCCGCTTCTTTTGCCATAGTAGTAAAATGCATCTTTTATGTTTCCGGTGTTCGTTGCTTCTTCGGGAATAGGACGTTGAGTTGATGTGAGCAACGACTTTTGTACTACCTCTACTAGATTGCAGGCAAGAACTACTCACTTGCTATCTTTGCTTGTTTTCTGTCTCTTACTCCTTCTATCTTTTGTTCCTTGCTAGCCTTACGTTATGATGCTTGTGTCTCGATCCTATTTGCATGTTTACCTAGCAGCCATGATATAGCCACACCTCCACATCCTATTAACCTGTTGTTTGTTTACCTTGTTAGCCTTGCGAGTCCTATTGCATGCTTAGGTGCTTTGCTTGAGTCATGTTATATCTTTATCTAGTCTTGTTTTTAATATGATAGCTAGGCCCAATTCACATGTTAATCTTTAATTTCTGTTGCGATGGGAATAATTTAATAAAGATAGAGCAAATTATCCTTCTGCCATCAGTTGTGTCGATGTGCTTAGTTTTGCCCTCAGTTGCGAAACGTCCTCAGTTTTACCCCTAGTCTGTGCGCAAGGACTTATTCCGTGAATCTTGCCGTCTCCATCTGGTCAAGGTAGTTGACTCGGGCTTGTAGCCACTGCTTGTTGGACCCCCTGTCGACCGTTCCTGAGGGCAAAACTGAGCAAATGGACACACACTGATGGCAGCCCGTCGACCGTTGCCGGCACCGCGTTTTTGATAAAAGCAGTGTACGGCGCCCCCAGAGCTCGCAGCGGGGAGCAAGAATCAGCGAAGCGGGGTTGGAGGCGGCCACGCGCAGAGGTGGGCGGCGAGCTAGGAACCGGGCGCAGAGGTTGGCACCTAGGAGCCGGGCACAGGCGACCGAGAGGGCGGCATCGACGGGGAGCACCGCCGATGGTGGTAGGGCGCGGCCGTGGGCTACAGCTACAGGTGACGTGCGCGGACATGGTGAGTTCCCCTTCGGCTCCGGGCGTTCGCGAATCGAGCTCCATGTCTTCTTCTAGCTCCCGCGCCACCTCGCGGATGGAGATCCCGACGCGCACGGAGATGCCGATCTTCGTCTGTCCGCGGTGCCGGATGCACGTTGGTCGGAGGATATCGCAGACACCGAGGAACAAGAATCGTCCGTTCTACGTGTGCACCAGCGTGATTGCGGTAAGAATCGGGGCAATTTCACAATGGATCGGCATCCTTGAGCAATCCATTTGATCCTTGACCCGGCCGCAACGCGAGCTCCGAAAGAAGAGACGGAGGGCGGAGCACGCATTGACAGAGGTTGCTGACGAGCTAAGGAGATTGAACCAGAAGATTAGGAAGCTCGAATATCAAGCACAAATTCCCCTTTGCATTTGGGCATTTGTAGGGGGTATGTTAGTCGCGGTGGGTGTAATGTTGAAATTGTATGGAATGACATGAATTTGGGAGGAATTTTTAGGAGGAATTTGGGAGAAATTGTATGGTAATCACACTGGATGGGTGTAGTAGGAGTTTGTAAGCTTGAAATTGTATGAATAAAGGTTGAAAAAAGGAAAAAGAAATAGATTCAGAAGATTCAGTGTGGCAAATAACTCTTGTGCGACACTTTTTATCGGAATAGTGAAAAATGCGACATCATTCGAAGAAATAGCTACTGCGCGAGGTTTCTGACAACCAAAATAGCCAGCATACGACATGGTTGATTAATCGGTCGTAATGTTGGATTGATTCTGACAGGTGGGTCATAGACTCGTGTGCTCACTTAGTTGTGCTCATAGATTTAGATTAACCAGGGACATGATTATCTATTTTTTATAAGTTGAAAAGGACGATTAACCAGAGCTTTAAAAAGAAGGCCGTGAGATATTAGTGTAGGATATAGGTCACCATGGTCATGCATGCAACGGGCGGCTGCATGGAGGCGAGCACACAGGAAGGACACAAAGTCAAATGCGCGTACGCTTGTTCCATGCACCGTGTCATTCTAGGTCGCCGGATCTCATTGAACGGCTTAGATCGAACCAGGGGGCTGATCCAAACCCCATCTATCCAGCAATCAGCGCATCACATGCCCACGAGCCAATCAAATTGCAGAACGAGCGCATACGCGGATCGGCACATGCGGATCGGCGTGTCTGATCCCAACCGTTCACTCACCAGCGATCAACGGTTCGGAAGCGGGAGGGATTTCGGATGGGGTTTATGGTTAGGGATTTCGGGGTTTTTGGGGTTTTCGCGGTTTAGGGTTAGTGTTTCACTGAGCTAGGGTTGAGCATAACTAATTAAAAAAATATGAAACTTTCGCACATTGTCGTATTATGCAACTAAGTTGCTATAAAAAATATAAAACTTGGATTTTGAGTCGGTCAACGTTTTTTTGTGAGGTTTGAGCAAACATTAAAATGAGCACAAATAATTCAAAAATAAATCGTAAAAATGTGAAACCAACGCACATTGTCGTATTATGTGACATAGTTACGATATAAAATAATAAACTTGGACTATGTGTATTTTCATGAGAAAACCTTCATACAAATGACTTATCACGATCGATGTTGCAGAGAGTTCAACTCAAAGTGAGGAGAAGTGGTTTTGGATTTGGAACATGAAATTTTCTAAAACCTCACCAAAACTTCATTTTGGAGTGACTAAGAAGGATCCAGGCTTAGTTTTTCATTTTCATGTTTCAAACTTGTTTAAATATTGGTCAAAACTTAGGTTTGACCAAAACTGAAATGAGCATAAAAAATTCAAAAAATCAAAAAAATGAAAAACCAATGCACATAGTCTTATAATGTCATATACTAACGATTCAAGTTGATAAACAAGGTCTACATACATTCAGACAAAAATTAATGGATCTTGGCTCATATCGCCCAATCTCAAACTCCGTCGCATTGAAATGAGCAAAAAAAAAAAAAAAATGAAAAACCAATGCACATAGTATTATAATGTCATATACTGACGATTCAAGTTGATAAACAAGGTCTACATACATTTAGACGAAAATTAATGCATCTTGGCATCTCAAACTCCGTCACATTCAAATGAGCATAGAAAATTAAAAAAAAATCAAAAAAATGGAAAACCACCTCACATAGTCTATATATATGGAATAGATGTGTAGCTAAGTTATTTGGCTGATTTAGACAAGGTTGTAAAAAACCTTGCTTAGAAATGAGGCCATTTACCCTACCTATAGACCTCTTTTTTAGAACATTTTTTATGAATGTGAGTTTACTTCGCAAAAGGGCTCGGATTGATGACCAAGTTAGAACAAGAAAGTTCACCACAGTTTGGAAAGCATTGCAACATCCAAATAGCATGTCAATTTTTAAGTTTGGATCAAATTTGAAGTTTGGTTCACATATTTCAATCACTCACCCATTTGGCCCTCATTTTGACACGACTTGCTCAAAACATGTACCATCATCATCCAAACACCATTAAAACATAGTTGTAGAATAGGTCCAACATCATTCAACATAATACAACATCATTCATATGTTTCATAAATTCTACTTGGTTCCAACTCAATCTACAAAGCTCGTCGGGGCTTCTTTTTGATCCATGTGCTACTTGCCATCACTGTGCTCCTTGTGCTTCTTACCACCATTGTGCTCCTTGTGACCCTTGCCACCATTGGTGGCCTTCAACAGGGACCCTTCCGCTGCTGCCCATGCTTGTCGAGCCAGAACGTCCTCGTACAATACCTGAACTTTTCTGGCTGGAGCTGCGATCACGACGACATGGTGTTGCCTGGAATGGTCCAACTGCCGGCACAACCACATCATTGTCGGCACAGTGGAAACCAGGGTACCACGGGCCGGCCTGCCAGGGCCCACAAGATTCTTTGGATGATTTTCGCTAAGGACCAGGCTCTCCAAGCCTGGCAAGCTTCGCGAGGTTTTCTCCCCTCGCGAAGGGTTTTTCTCCTCACCAAGGGTTCTTTCCCTCGGCGAGGAATCGCTCCTCGACAAGGCGTCTCCGACGCCATCCACAATTCTACTAAGGACCAAGCTGAAGGGCTTGGCGAGGCCTTTCGCCTCGCGAAGCGCCCTCCTCGTGAAGCCGTCTCCGCCCCCGCGGCAGAACGCACATGGGCTCTGCGCCGGGTGCAGAGTGACGCGCGTGCCTACGCGCGATGACGACAACGCCGCAGTTGCCGTTTCCATGTATAAAGCAGTCAACAAAGCGGAGCCAAGCAAAGCGAACAACGAGTATTGCCTCTTTGGTGACAAGGGAACAGTCTGCAGCTACGCTCCAAGGACGACGTCACTGTGGGTCACCTCCCACCTCGGCAAGCGCCAGCCCGCCGTCCAGCTGGTCGGTGCCCCTTTTCAGCTTTGGTGACGCTGTTCCCCTGCTGTGGACCGCGTCCACGATCTTTACCTTTATGGTAGACCTCACCTTTACGGTGCACCGCGCCTCCTCCTTCGTCGCCATGTGGTAGCCCTTCCCGCCCAAATGTTTGGGCAGAAGAGGCCCAGGGCGCCTATAAAAGGAGGGGAGGCACGCTTGTGCAAGGGGTTCCAAGATTCCGGAGTAAAAACCCTAGATCTAAAGACTAGCAAGTAGCCATTGTTAGCCACCTTGAGCTCGACAAGCACTCCCTGTGTACTGTAAACTCTCCAAGCAGTGCAATACACCATAGCAGGACGTAGGGGTTTTACCTCCACAAGAGGGCCCTGAACCTGGGTAATACCTTGTGTCAATCTCTGCAGTGTCGTCCGCAGCGAGCCTGACGAGCACCGTCGCCGGAGCACGTTGTGGACTGTTTGACTCCGTGTTCAGCCCCTTACACGATACCTTGGAGACACCCCTAGTTCCTGGGGACAATCTCCGACATTTGGCGCGCCAGGTAGGGGGCTGAGGCGCGTCTTCATCCTCGACACAGCCATGGCCGGTTCTCGTGCCGAACGTCTCGCTCGCCGGACGGCTAGCGCCGCCACCGCTCCCGCAGGCCGCCCGCGTGGCCGCCCGCGTGGGGGCTCTGCTCCGGAGCGCCGCGTCGACCCCGAGCCCCGCGTCGAGCACCCTGACGACGACGACATCGACCACGCTGAGGACGACCTTGGCGAAGAGGAGGCCTCCTCCCTGCCCCCGTCGCGGGACCGTGCTGCCTCCTCGCTGGGCCGCCCTGCGCCCAACCCGGCGACTACGCTCCTCATGGCGCAGGAGCTGCTGCAGTACCGCCCCACGCCGGCGGCTCAGGAGGCCTGGCTCAACCGCGTTGCCGAGCTCATCGGCGCCGCGGCACCTGCGCCGTCTCGCTCCCTGGTTCCTTCTGCGCTCGTGGGGGACGTGGCGCACGGCGCACCTCCCGCGCCTCCTCTCCAACCCACACCCACCCCGGCTCCACCGGTTGCACCGCAACCTGCTCCAGCGGGGGCTCCTCCTCGCGACGGCCGCGCTGCATCGCACGCGTCGTCGCCGCATGACTGCCAGATCGTGCAGCGAGCCCCTGAGGACGCACGCGTGAGCATCGAGCGCGGGCAAGAGCGCCGCAACCGCGCCGTCCAGGACATCGCCACCGCCGGGCGCCACCTCCGCGCCACCCTTGCCAACGGCACAGTCACCTACGGCACGACGGCCGCGTTCACTCGCAGCCTTCGTCGCGTCGTCTGGCCGGTCAAGTTCAGGCCGGACCTCCCTCCGCGCTACGACGGCAAGAACAACCCCCTGGAGTTCCTGCAGCTCTACTCTTTGGCCATCCAGGCCGCCGGGGGCGACGACAAGGTCATGGCAAACTGGTTCCCTATGGCCCTTAAGGACTCTGCGTCCTCATGGCTCACCAACCTTCCCGCCGAGTCCATCAACTCTTGGGAGGAGCTCTGCCGGTGCTTCGTCGCCAACTTCAAGGGTACGTATGAGCGCGGCCTCACCTACAATGACCTCCGCGCCGTGCGTCAGAAGCCCGGCGAGACCCTCCGCAAGTACATCCAGCGCTTCAGCCAAGTGCGCAACAAGATCCCCAACGCCACTGACGCACAGGTCATTTTGGCTTTCCAGGCTGGGGTCACAGACGTGCGGATGCTCGAGAAGCTCGGCATCCACGACAACATCACCACCGTCGTCAAACTTTTCGACTTGGCGGACAAGTGCGCCAAGGCTGAAGAGGGCCGCTTGTTCGTCAAGAACGAGCCAGGGGACCCCGCCGAGGGGTCCAAAAAGAAGAAATCCTCTGAGAAGCGCAAGACTACTGCGGTCCTCGCGGCAGAGCCTGACGCCAAGCAGTCTCGCCAAGCTGCTACTCCAGCCGCAGGACCTGAGAAGAAGGATGATCGCCCTTTCTGCATCTACCACAACAGGCACTCTCACGCCACCGAGGATTGCTTCGACATCAAGAGGCTTCGCGAGGCTCGAGAGGCTCACGAGGCAAACGGAGGCCACGGAGGCCGCGGCGGAGGCCGCAGCGGCCGCGGGGGGCGACGCTGGAACAACAACTACAACGACAACTACCAGCAGAACCCCCAGGCCAACGCTGCCCAGCCCGCAAACGACAACCTGCCTGCCGAGGCTGACGAAGGCTACCAGGTGCCTCGCGGGGCAGCTTGTATCCTTGGCGGGGCTCAGGCCCCTCGCTCCAACCGCCACTTCAAGCAACTCGCTCGCGAGGTCGCGGCAGCCCTCCCTGGAGTCGAGGCCTCCAGGCCCCTCAAGTGGTCCCAGTGCCCCATTACCTTCGACTCCGGCGATCACCCCAAGTCCACGTCAACCGTTGGCACCATCCCGTTGGTCTGCACCCCCACCATCAACAACATCGCCGTCTCTAAGACGCTCATTGATGGGGGTGCTGGCCTCAACGTCATCTCCGTCGAGACATTCGAGAAGCTGCAGGTGCCCTACGAGCGGCTCATGCCTACCAGGCCCTTCTCGGGAGTGACAGAGGGCCTTACCACCCCCTTGGGGCAGGTGAGGCTCGCCGTCACTTTCGGCACCCAGGCCAACTACCGCACCGAGCTGATTGACTTCGACGTCGCGCACATCGGCCTACCCTACAACACCATACTCGGCTACCCCGCCCTCGCCAAATTCATGGCGGTGACCCACCACGCCTACAACCTCGTCAAGCTCCCTGGCTCGGGTGGCACCATTGTCATCCGCGGCGTGATCTCGGACGCCCTGTACGCTGCGCAGGCGGCCTACAAGGCTGCCGCGGTGGCGTCACCCGCCGACGAGGACGAGGAACCCCTCCCGAGACCCCCCGCGAAGAAGAAGCAGTTGTTCTCTCATGAGAAGGCCGCGACAAAACAAGTGTCTCTGGAAGCGAGTGGCTCGGGGGCTTGCGTCACCATCGGCGCTAACCTGCCTCCCAAATAGGAAAGCGCGCTCGTCGCCTTTCTCAGGGCAAACTCTGACATGTTCGCCTGGACACCATCAGATATGTCCGGAGTACCGAGGGAGGTGATCGAGCACCACTTAGCCGTGTGCCCAAACGCACGCCCCGTCAAGCAAAAAGCGCGGCGCCAGGCGCCAGAGAAGCAAGACTTCATCGTCAAGGAAGTAGACAAGCTGAAGAAGGCCAACATCATCAAGGAAGTGGTCCACCCCACTTGGCTCGCCAATGGTGTGGTCGTCCCCAAGCACACCGGAGGGAGTCGCCTCTGCATCGACTTCACTGACCTCAACAAGGCCTGCCCCAAGGACCCCTATCCCCTCCCGAGGATCGACCAGATCGTAGACTCCACCGCCGGCTGCGCGCTCCTCTGTTTTCTGGATGCCTTCTCTGGTTATCACCAGATCAAGATGGCGAAGGAGGACGAGGAGAAGACAGCATTTCTCACCCCTTGCGGTGTGTTCTGCTACGTCTGTATGCCCTTCGGTCTGAAGAACGCTGGCGCCACTTTCCAGCGCCTCATGAGGATCGCCTTGGGAGCTCAAATGGGGAGGAATGCAGAGGCCTACGTCGACGACATCGTCGTCAAAAACCCGCGAGAAGGGCACGCTCATCCAGGACCTCGAGGAGACCTTTGCCAACCTGCGCAAGGTCAACATCAAGCTGAACCCCGCCAAGTGCGTCTTCGGGGTCCCTTCAGGCAAGCTCCTCGGTTTCCTGGTATCCCACCGCGGCATTGAGGCCAACCCAGACAAGATCAAGGCCATAGAGCAGATGCAGCCCCTCGTCGCCTCAAGGACATGCAACGCTTAGCGGGATGTATGGCCAGCCTTGGCCGTTTCATCTCCAAGTTCGGTGAGAGGGCGCTGCCATTTTTCAAGATCATGAAGAGGTCCGGTCCATTCAAGTGGACCCCCGAAGCAGCAAAGGCCTTTGAGGACTTGAAGAAATACCTGGCGAGCCCACCCATCATGGTCGCTCCACGCCCTCGCGAGCCTCTGAAGCTGTACCTCGCAGCCACTCCTCAGACGGCAAGCGCGGTCTTGGTGGCTGAAAGGGAGGAGCCAGTCCTCGCCAAGCAGAACTCCACCTCGCCAAACCCAGAACCCCTCGACAAGGAAGCAGCCTCGTCAGGCCCCCAGCCCCAAGAAAACCTCACCAAGGACTCCACCGAGCCTGAGGAGGAGCCAGCCGCTACCTCACCAACAACTGCCCTCGTCGAGCACCCTGTGTACTTCGTCAGCACAGTGCTGCGGGATGCTCGCGAGCGCTATCCCATGCAGCAAAAGCTCCTTTTCTCGCTCCTCATCGCCTCCAGGAAGCTGCGCCACTACTTCCAGGGTCACCCCATCAAGGTGGTCACCTCATATCCCCTGGAGCAGGTTCTGCGCAACCCGAACGCAACAGATCGCGTCGCAGGCTGGGGCATCGAGCTACAACCTTTCGAGCTGGAGTTTGACACCACCAGGGTCATCAAAGGCAGAGTGCTGGCTGATTTCATGGCCGAGTGGACGGACACGCGCAAAGATGAAGAGCTCCCAGAAGAGGAGGTTACAGCCTCAGGAGGAACGACACCAAGCCACTGGACCATGCACTTCGACGGTGCCTTTGCGGCCAGGAGTGCAGGGGCTGGCGCCGTTCTCACCTCACCAACAGGCGACAAGCTCTACTACGCCGTCCAACTGTGCTTTAAGGACAGCGACAAGGTCTCCAACAACATCGCTGAGTATGAAGGCCTCCTCGCCGGGCTCAAAGCCGCCATCGCCCTCGGCATCAAGTACATCCTCATCAAGGGCAACTCCCAGCTCCTCGTTAACTTCTCCAACAAAAGCTACACGCCTAAGGACACCTACATGGTGGCCTACCTCGAAGAGGTACGCAGGTTGGAAAAACACTTCAGGGGCATGGAGCTTAAGCACATCCCACGGGCAGAAAACCAAGAGGCAGATGAAATTGCTCGGCGAGCAGCAAGAAGAGAAGCCCAGAAGCCTGGAGTGTTCGAGGAGAGGCTCACCAAGGCCTCAGTCAAGCAACCTGTGGTCAGCTTCAGCATCGACGAGGAGCTCCCACCTGCCCCACCGAGCGGAGCACCAAACTGTGGGTTGCCCTCGGGCGATCGCTTGCTGCTAACTCTAGTACGACAAGACACCGGTTGGATAGACGAGATCAAGAACTACCTGCAGAACCGAGCCCTTCCCGAAAACGACGCAGAGGCCGAGAGAATTGCTCGCCAGGCCAAGTCCTACTGCCTTCACGACGGAGACTTGTACTGCAAGCGACCCAATGGGGTTGCGTTGCGGTGTGTCCCTGCCGAGGAGGGCCGCCAGCTCATCAACGACATACACAGCGGCGAGTGCGGCCACCACTCTTCCTCGCGCACCATCGCAGGCAAGGTTTTCCGGAGTGGTTTCTATTGGCCCTCAGTGCTTCAAGATGCTGCCGAAATCGTCCAAACCTGCGACGCATGTCAATTCCACGCCAAGCAAATCCACCAGCCTACGCAAGGACTCCAGACGATCCCGCTCTCCTGGCCGTTCGCGGTCTGGGGGCTGGACCTGCTGGGACCCTTCCCGTGAGCGCTCGGGGGCTACCGCTACCTCTACGTCGCCATCGACAAATTCACCAAGTGGCCTGAGGTGGAGCCTGTGCGCACCATTCCGGCGAAGTCGGCGGTAAAATTCATAAGGAGCCTGGTCTGCCGTTTCGGCGTGCCCAACCGTATCATCACCGACAACGGCTCACAATTCATCAGTGGCGCCTTCAAGTCCTACTGCGGCAGCATCGGTGCCCAAATATGCTACGCCTCGGTGGCGCATCCACGAAGCAACGGGCAGGCCGAACGAGCCAACGCCGAGGTGCTCAAGGGCCTCAAGACGAGAAGCTTCAACCGCCTCAAGGCCAGCGGCAAGCATTGGATCGATGAGCTCCCCTCGGTGCTCTGGTCCATCCGCACCACGTCGACAAAGCCAACTGGTGAGACGCCGTTCTCCCTTGTCTATGGCGCTGAAGCCGTCCTCCCCAGCGAGATCACTCATGGCTCTCCGCGAGTCTTGGCTTTCAAGGAGGCTGAGGTGGACGAACTCCGCAACGACGACCTACTGCTGCTTGAGGGGCTCCGCCGCAATGTGGCCCTGAGAGCAGCAAGGTATCAGCAAGACCTCCGTCGCTATCACAGCCGCCACATCCGCCCACGCACTCTCGAAGCAGGAGACCTTGTCCTGAGGAGAGTCCTCTCCAGGGCAGGCCTCCACAAGCTCTCACCGATGTGGGAAGGCCCCTACAGAGTCGTGCACATCGCCAGGCCTGGCTCAGCGCAGCTCGAGACGGAGGACGGCATCCCTGTCGCCAACCCCTGGAACATCCAGCACCTGCGCAAGTTCTACCCTTGATCGCCCTCGGCGAGCAATTTCTTGCATCAAGGGAGAGCCACGCGCCATCACCCTCCACGAGGAAAAATTTCGGGCTCCCCTCTCTACTACACGTTGCCGCGGGCCGTTCGAGAAGACACCCAAGCCATCAAGCCTCGGCATGGTAACCTCTTCAGGCACCATGTATTGGCGAGGTGGATCCCCATGCCGGTCATGGTGGAACGCAGGCTAAAAAGCCACCCCCGCATAGGGGCCCCCTGAGCTCTCTCTACATGCGTCTGCCTCGGGCACGCTCCTCGAGAGTCTCAGCCACAGAATGTGGACCCCATGCCAAGAGCATGGCGGATTTTTTGTGCTTCTGGCCAAGCCAGTGTAATGAGCCTATGTTTCAGGCCAAATTGAACCTTTGCGCATCGCGCCAGCATATTTTGTCGCTTCGGTGTTCTTTGCTTCGGTGTTATTCGCTTTTCTCTCTCGCTCGTATGATCCCTCCTGTGTATCTCATGAGCGGGGGCTAGCAGGGTGCCATGCCACGGGAGCATCCCGGCAGCACCTAAAACCTAAGGGATCCGAGCTCTGAACTTGCGGGTCAGCTCTCATGCATGTCAACTCCCAAGGAGCTCTGAACTCATGGGTCAGCTCCCGCGCACGTCAACTCACCAAGGATCACCAAAACCTTGGTACCTGTTTCTCCTCGCGAGACACACATGAAGGAACCTACGAGCACCATAAGAATCTTTAACTGTCTATTGCTTGTGGGTATGCCTATATTCTCCAAGTGCAGGAAAACAGGTTCACCAAGCCTCAGGCACCCACTCCAAGGCAACAACGCCTCGCCAGGGAGCCAACACCCTCTTCAGGGCGGAAACGCCTCGTCAAGCTAAGTACAAGAACTTGGTAGAATTTCCTCTTGCTGGTTTTTGCCCCTCGAGTCTCTTTTCCCTCTCCCACGCCTCATGGGCTGCTTGCACGTCAAAGGGGAGCCCCAAGCATCGCGCTTTGCGGAGCTCTCACTTCTCGAGGCCTCACGCACCCCCCGGACTTGTGGAGTACTGACTCGCACATACCGAAGCGGCGGTAGCGTAGCGCTAAGAGAGGGTCCTAAGACGTAGAGCGGAAAAGACATGAAGGGAAAAGACAAAGGCCACCCAAGGGGCATTCATAAGCACGTCTCAAAGCTAAAAGCAAGTTGTTATAAAAGTTATTACAATCGAAATGCCACGATAAATGTGCCTCATGCGCGCCCAGCTACAGGAAGGAGTTCAGGCCGTTGCGCCTCCCGAGGTCCCCGCTCCATCCGCGCCAGCTCCTGCTCCCAGAGCGCCTCCCTCGCCGTCGCCATCATCTTCATCGACCAAGACTTGGTCGTACTTCTTGGCGAGCACCTCAGCAGCCTCCCCCGCTTTGCTGCGGATCTCGACCGGCTCCATCACGGCCTCGAGGTTGAACGAGGGCCAGAGCTTCAGGAGGTTGCTGAAGACGCGGCTGATGGCTAGGACGAGGAGATCGCGGCTCTCCGCCACAACGCGCTCGTCGAAGCGCTTCGCGACCTTTTCAATCTCCTTGAGGAATTGCCCGAAGAATTGCGCGTGCGCCGCCTCGTCGTTGACCCCTCCGGCGGGAAGGTGGGGGACCTCGATCCTCAAGTCGTCCCCGATGGCGTTCGCGCGGCGAACCAACTCGTGGAGCATGAGCTGGCGCTGGCGCGTCATGGCCCGGTTGTGCCGCGCAGAGTCCTGCGCTTGCTCTGCGCGGTCCGCGGCCGGTCCCACCTGTTGCTGGAGGTCGCTCAGGTCAGCCTTCAGGGCGGCAATCTCCTCCTCCGCGCGAGCCAGCGCCTCCTGGGCGTGCTGAAGGCTGGAGATCAATGCCTTCTCCGACTCCTCGAGCCCCTCGATCCGATGCAGGAACTCGTTGCGTTTCATCGTGAAGCGCTCTTCCTGCTTCGTGGCCTTGGCGTCATAATCATTGGCAAGGCTCTCGCGGATGCGCTCAACCCTGGCGTCGGCCTCCTCCTGGGTCCTCTTCTGCTTCATCGCGAGGTCAGCGTTGGCCTTGTCGTGGTGCTCCTTGCGGGTGGCCTCGCTCCTGGCCACCGAGTTCTCACGCTCCTGCAGCAGCCCCTCGCGGGTGGCCTGCTCCTCCTCCAGAGAATGGACCTGTTCTTCGCGCTGGCCCAGCTCTTTCTCCCGGAGGAAGAGCTATTCCTCGCGTTTCTTCAGCCCGATCTCGCGAGGCGTTAGCTGCCCCTCGCGGGCGTCTAGCTGCTCGCGCAGCTCCCTCAAGAGGGTCCTCGCGGCCTCGGACTCGTTGGCGAACTTCTCTTCGCGCGCCGCCAGCTCCTGGTGCTTGGCGGTGGTGTCCGACTCCAGCGTCGCCCGGGCAGCGTCCAGCTGGTTCATGACCTCGGCCGCCTCCCGCTTGACGCTGTCGCGGGTCTCCTTCGCGAAGCGCATCGCTTCTTCGCGCGCCAGCTTCGCCGCCGCGTCCTGCCGGCGGCACATTTCCACCCGCTCGTGGAGAAGGGCCCAGCCGTCGGCAAGCCTCGTCCGCTCCTTCTCCCTGGCGAGATCTTCCTTGGCGAGCTGCGCCGCCAGCTCGTCAAGTGCCTGCCGCGATTGGCGGAGGACAACGTCGCGGCGAACCGCGCGAGGGCGCGGCTTGCCCAGCACCAAGACCCCTGCATCCCTGTGGGGCGCGGAGGCCTCGGCGCTCGCCGAGGCGCCTAGGGCATCCTGCCCTGAACTCGTAGCGGCCCCTGCCGCGGCATGGGGGCTCGTGGAGGCGTCTCCCTCGCCGCCCGCATCGAGAGCCCTCAGGGGGCTGGGCATCTCCTCGCCCCTGGCCCAGTCGCTCGGGGGCTCCAGAGGCCCCTCTGTCTCCCGCTCTTCAGGGGCGCTCCCTGCCCTCCTCGTGGAAGCCTCCCTTGCCGATGGGGGTGACTCCGCGATGATCTCTTCGTCCACGTCCTCTTCTTCCGCGCGGTGCTCCGCCGCTGGAGGAGTAGCCACCCGAGCCGGCGGAGGCGTCGCCAGCTCGATCACCTCCTCCACGCGGTGCTCAACCGCGGGGGGAGAGGCGGCCCTAGCTGGGGGTGACGCCGCCTCTTCAGTCATCACCACCTCCACGCGATGCTCACCCGCGGAAGGAGCTGACTCCTGCTGCTGCCCGGCAGCCGCTTGCCGAGGCTCGCCAGCCATATGCTGCAGCTCGACGGCCGCCCGCTGCGACTCGTCGGCCACAGGTGTCTCGGCGGTGCAGACGATCTCCCCGAGCTTGCGGAGTCGCCGCTTTTTCGGCGCCGCGGGTACACTGAAAAACACAGCAAGCGAAATCCTTCAGGAGGGGATTCGCAGAAGTAAATGCTGAGAGAAAAGGAAAGATCAAAACTCACTCGTCGACCGCTCTCCACACCCTCTTCTTCCCCTTGGGCGGCTGGAGAGTGCTCGCTCTGGCCTGCTCGTGGGGCGCCGCTACCTTTTCGCGAGGAGCCCCTCTCGAGGCGACCCCAGCGTCACTGTCGTGGACCATGGGGTGATTCTTGCGGCGTCCTCCCCCGCTGCTATTCCCCTCCTCAGCGGGGCGCTGGGAGCGAGCCACGTGGAAGTGTGCGGAGGAGTTACGGGAGAAGTAATGGGCGCCACCTGCGCGCCCAGGCTTTATTGACCAGCACTCGAGTCGTGGCGGGCCCCACCACGTCGCCCGTTGGAGCCGAGGAGGTCGTGGCTGCGGGCGCAACCGCTGCGTGACACGTGTCGCGGCCCTGTCAGGCATCTTTGGTCCCTCGACGCTTCGCCTTCGTCCATGGGCCTCGGCGTGCCCATCGCGGGCCCGGGGGCTACTGTCGGCACAGTGGAAACCAGGGTACCACGGGCCGGCCTGCCAGGGCCCACAAGATTCTTTGGATGATTTTCGCTAAGGACCAGGCTCTCCAAGCCTGGCAAGCTTCGCGAGGTTTTCTCCCCTCGCGAAGGGTTTTTCTCCTCACCAAGGGTTCTTTCCCTCGGCGAGGAATCGCTCCTCGACAAGGCGTCTCCGACGCCATCCACAATTCTACTAAGGACCAAGCTGAAGGGCTTGGCGAGGCCTTTCGCCTCGCGAAGCGCCCTCCTCGTGAAGCCGTCTCCGCCCCCGCGGCAGAACGCACATGGGCTCTGCGCCGGGTGCAGAGTGACGCGCGTGCCTACGCGCGATGACGACAACGCCGCAGTTGCCGTTTCCATGTATAAAGCAGTCAACAAAGCGGAGCCAAGCAAAGCGGACAACGAGTATTGCCTCTTTGGTGACAAGGGAACAGTCTGCAGCTACGCTCCAAGGACGACGTCACTGTGGGTCACCTCCCACCTCGGCAAGCGCCAGCCCGCCGTCCAGCTGGTCGGTGCCCCTTTTCAGCTTTGGTGACGCCGTTCCCCTGCTGTGGACCGCGTCCACGATCTTTACCTTTATGGTAGACCTCACCTTTACGGTGCACCGCGCCTCCTCCTTCGTCGCCATGTGGTAGCCCTTCCCGCCCAAATGTTTGGGCAGAAGAGGCCCAGGGCGCCTATAAAAGGAGGGGAGGCACGCTTGTGCAAGGGGTTCCAAGATTCCGGAGTAAAAACCCTAGATCTAAAGACTAGCAAGTAGCCATTGTTAGCCACCTTGAGCTCGACAAGCACTCCCTGTGTACTGTAAACTCTCCAAGCAGTGCAATACACCATAGCAGGACGTAGGGGTTTTACCTCCACAAGAGGGCCCTGAACCTGGGTAATACCTTGTGTCAATCTCTGCAGTGTCGTCCGCAGCGAGCCTGACGAGCACCGTCGCCGGAGCACGTTGTGGACTGTTTGACTCCGTGTTCAGCCCCTTACACGATACCTTGGAGACACCCCTAGTTCCTGGGGACAATCTCCGACAATCATTTTGCAGCCTCACATGAAATTTTTCTCTCTCCTTATGCTTAGCAAACATGGTAGCGAGCTCTTCATCATTTGTAACTTTCACCCATTTATTTCCCCCATCGTAGTATTTGAATTCCACTTCATCATGCAAACCCCAAGGATATGGGCTGCAAATTACCTCCCCAAATTGTCTAAAACTCCAATTGCAATCGATTGGCAAAGGATAATCGAAACTTCCCGCGAATTTCTTCTAATTCTTTGCATCCACGAGGTACCGGTCCCTTCTAATATTCACCAAGAAAGCAAACCGCAATTCCATCCTAACCCATGAAAAGCAGAGACGAATTCAGCACATCAATAGCAAAATCAACTAAAACCAATGGCGTCTCATGTCTAATCAAATGTTCAAATGCACAAGCGAGCTCAAACTTCTTCTTACTTCCTCTGCCTCGCCAGCTCCAGCGCTCCCGCCGGGTGCACGGAAGGAGCCCCTGCCACGGGTCAAGCAGGTGGCAGGCACAGTGGCAGAACGAGTGAGACAAGCTAGTGGTGGTGGAGCACGTAATGGTGGAGCATGTTGCAGTGGAGCAGTTGGCTATATACGTGGGACAGACGCGGCGGCACAGGTGGTGGCGGCGCAGGTGGTGGCCGTTCGAGAGCAGGGGTGGTGCACGGACAGATCGGGGGTTAGGGTTCAGGTCGTTATTTTTGGCGCCGATGCGCGGTCCCACCTGTAAAATGCGGACCCACTTCACTAACGCCTACATACGGAATTCGCTTCAGACTGGCCATTTGGCCTCGCCATAGCAGCTGCGACTGAAGTAGTGGCAAAACGGAGCACCATTTCGAACTAGTGGAAAAACTGAGTCGTACCAAGCCTCTAAGGGCAATCTATTAAATGACCCGTAAAGATAAGGCACCGGCAGAAGGCCAAACGTGGTGTTTTTTTCTGCTAGTGTCGACTAGGACCCGAGTTCTTTTCCGCTGATCCAAGACTGAGCGCACTTACCATATGTGGGAGTTTTATGGGCCTCCCCACAACTTATTACCGGATCCTCAAACCTGTCCAGGTGCCACAAGTAGTTCGGGTGTTTCCATTTGCACGCGTACGACGATGTTGATGAGCAGATAAGATGATGATGGTTACGTGGTTACTTTACGGTAGGGCTTGCGGTATGATGCGAAGTGACCATTCTCATGGTAGTCTGTGTCACCTAGCATGTAGACGCAAACGGCTATAGGTCCGCCTCGGAGTTTCAGCCGGACTTTCAAGGTGGTTCCAACCTAGCTAGGTGGCTCCCTAGACTTGTTTGTAGAGAAGGGAAGTGTTGCGTCGAACGCTCCACCGGAACACCTCTAAGCGAGTGTTTTGATGCGTGTGGGTTCATTGGTGCATCCCTGCAGGGTGAAATCTTTTCGGAAAGCCGTGTCCGCGGTTATGGACGACTTGGTGAAATGCGTTGACTAAAAAGATCATAGACAACTTGCACCTTATGATGATAATAAATTGACTAGTAAGATAGATTAAATGAATAATAACCCATAAAATTGTCAACTGTGTGAGTGCCTTTGGGCTTGCTGCTCGTGGAACGGGCTGGTAAGGAATTGACTAGGTTATGTTTGGTGTTAGAATAGTTGGTTCCTTATGCGCTCTCTTACCTTGTCTTTTTTAGACGAAAGTTGCAGCGTGTCTCTATAAGTTGTTAGTGCTGCTTGCCGCAGCTTCAATCGCTAACCCTCTTTCCCCGGAATTCCAGCTTTGATATCTTGTGAGTATTACTTGCCAGTACTGTTTATACTACTGACCCCTTTGGGGCTGCTATTTCAATGCAGCCTACAGGTTTGAAGTCTGACGATATTAGCTTGGGAATCCCTCCGGCTTGGCCTGGGCAGGGATATGGTGCCTTCGTTTATCTTCAGGACTCTTAGTCCAGTTTGTATCTTGTCTGTAGTCGCACTACTAGAAAACAACCTAGTAGTGGCGCACCTTTTAGACCTTTCTGTGGCGCATCCGCGAAATAGAAGGATGCGCCACAGAAGTCTCGCCACTAAAATATATTTCTGTGGCGCACCTTTCTGGGTGCGCCACAGAAATATTTCTGTGGCGCATGTGTTGCCCGTGCGCCACAGAAATGCATGCGCCACAGAAACCACGAACGGTGCGCCACAGAATATATCATACGTATTTTTATTTTTCTGCTGCCGTACAAATACTGGTATATTATAGAAAATACAGATATATCATTACAGGAAAAAAAACTAGTATATTATAGAAAATACAGATATATCACATTACAGGAAATTCATATTCCAATATTATATAGAGAGAAATATTTGATAAACCAGTACAAATACACAATTTCCAATCATAGTTCATCGATCATATTATTACACAAAGTTGATCACAATCATAGTTCATCGATCATATTATTACATATCCAGTAGCTAATACATGAAGCTTAGCTAATTTCAACATGAACCTTCTGATTCATCGACCTGTACTGAGTCGACGGCGGCGCTACGCATCCAAAGAGAAGGAACCCTCACAGGGTCATAGCTCACGTGAGCAGGAACCCTCTGAAGAAACGACCAACTACCGTCATACTGCCTAACCAGCAGATACATGTATCGACGGACGTGCTCGTCCTCCTCCCTAATACGGCGACGTACCTCCTCCTCGGGGGCCGGCTCCCTCTGCACCGAGCGTGGCCCACGCGACTGCCACCACAGAAGATCAGGGTCGACGACGTCACCCGGATTCCTCACCAAGCTGCGCGTCCCGGAAGGTAGCACCTCCCAGTGCCAGCCCGGTGGAGCCCAGTCCCGCACATCGCCCCTCTGGTCCAACATGGACATCGTCACCGAGAACACCTAAGTAAAAAATGCTTAAGTCAAAATTTTGTTACAAAAGTAATATTAAAATTTATGAAATGCGAGAAGTTAACAATGGAAAGCCTCATATATCATTGCCGTGCAAAACAAGGCAAAAAGAGTGTCTACAAGACCATGTATTAATACAAACACTCCAATTGTATATACTACAAGGCATTGTAGACACTCTCCTTGCCTTTACCGTGGCATAGTTTAAATCATCGGCTTTGTCAATTCATAAAGAAGAAACAAAATGATTCAAGTTTATGCCTCATACATAGATTGGACACACATTGATCAGGAACGGGGCAAGCGGACCAAGTAAGAGTATACATATATCACAAGGTTCACTAGCTCCTCCCTGAATCATACAGTGTCACAACATTTTAATCATCGGCTTAGAAGAAAAAGACAAAACAAAATAAAAATGACTTAAATTTGCGCCTCATACTTAGGTCGGACACACAAGTAGACCTGCAGGATCCTCGGCAATTCATTATTGTGTCACCCAAATCCAGTGGCTGGATTCAACCTACCTGAGGGCTTGTGTTTCCAACAGCGTCGTTGTGTTGTCTTTATTCACCGACCTACAGGAGGTGGATCCAATGGCTGGCCGGTGAACAAGGACAAACACAATAATGCCAGGGAACATGCCAGCAGGTAGGCTAAATCCAGCCATTGGGTTCGGTGACAAAGGTAGACGCTCGTTGTGTGCCGTTCGCTGCAGGGAGGCTAAAATGCCTAGTGTCACAACATTTTAATCATCGGCTTTCGAAGAAAAATAATTTTGAATTTGTGCCTCATATTTAGATTGGACACACATTGATCAGGTACGGGGCAAGCGGACCAAGTAAAAGTATGCACAAGATGTTTATTTGTGCATATCACAAGGTCCGCTAGCACCTACCTGATTAACATAGTGTGCCACAACATTTTAATCATCGGCTTATAAGAAAAAAACAAAATAAAATAAAAATGACTTAGATTTGCCTCATATTTAGATTGGACACACATTGATCAGGTACGGGGCAAGCGGGCCAAGTAAAAGTATGCACAAGATGTTTATTTGTGCATATCACAAGGTCCGCTAGCACCTACCTGATTAACATAGTGTGCCACAACATTTTAATCATCGGCTTATAAGAAAAAAACAAAACAAAATAAAAATGACTTAGATTTGCCTCATACATAGATTGGACACACATTAATCAGGTACGGGGGAAGCGGACCAAGTAAAAGTATGCACAAGATGTTTATTTGTGCATATCACAAGGTCCGCTACCACCTACCTGATTAAAATAGTGTGCCACACAACATTTTAATCATCAGCTTTAGAAAAAAAGACAAAACAAAAATAAAGCATGCATAACACAATAAAGATAACACCACTGTGAAATGTGAACACAATAAAGATACCCCATATGTCCCTTTTTTAACAAAGTCATGCCAAAATTTACGAAAAATTTCAGCATGACCTTTGCTAAAAAAAGGATATATGGAGAGTACCCGAATTTGCCGGAACGGAAGTTAATCGACATTCCGGCAATCTCAAGGGCCTCTCGGGGTACCTGCAATCATTTCACAAAAAATCTACATCGGCCGACATCTCCACGACACGATGGTCGGAGCACAAACAACCACAACTAATTAATTTAACCACAAAACTAACCTAATTTTAACTAACCTACACTAACTATTAATTTGACCACAAAACAGTAGCTAAAACTAACTAACTAATCTAAAACAGTGGATAAACCTAAATAATAAAAAAACTAACTAACTAATCTAAAACAGTAGCTAAAAAAGTAGGTAAAACTAACCTAAAACTAACTAACTAATCTAAAACAGTAGCTAAAACTAACTAACTAATCTAAAACAGTAGCTAAAACTAACTAACTATTAATTTGACCACAAAAACAGTAGCTAAAATTAACCTAAAACATTAGCTAAACCTAAATTTTCCCTTTGTGGAATTTTCACAAACACCTTGCTTGCAAGGGAGAGGATGGAGGAGCAGGAAGAAATGTCAAGGAGCCAAAGGAGGGAGAGAAGGGGAGGGTCGGTGCTCACCGCAGGGAGAGGCAGGGGGAGGAGGAGGGGAGGGGCCTTACCAGGCGCGGGGACAGCGGAAGCGGGCGCAAGGACGGCCGACCGTGGAAGGGATGGAAGATGAGCAGCACCTCGGGGAGGGGATGGAGAGGAGCAGCACCTCGGGGATGGGATGGAGAAGGCGGCGTGTGGAGGGCGGCGGTGGCGGCGGCGTCGAGGTGGCAGGCCGGTGGGCGCGGTGGAGGTGCTCCTCGTGGGGGTCGAGGTGCCGCGGCGGAAGGATTGGGCTGGGGCGGCCGGTGGCAGCGAGTTGGGGCGGTGGTGGTGCGGCGGCCGGCGGTTGGGCGTCGAGGGGGGCGTGCGCGGGTGTGTTGGGGGCGAAAGGAAGGAGAAGGGAAGATAAAGGGGAGAGCCCAGCAAAATGCCTAAGTGCTGGAATTCTGTGGCGCATGGATCAAATCTGTGGCGCATGGAGTTGGATGCGCCACAGAAAGTTGCATTTCTGTGGCGCATGTGGGTCCATGCGCCACAGAAAAGGAGGGGTCGGATGCAATCCATCCGTTGGTGGTGGGGCCCACAAATTTTCTGTGGCGCATGGGCACTGGTGCGCCACAGAAAGTCGTAATTCAGTGGCGCATGCGCTAAAAATGCGCCACAGAAAGGGGTGGTATTCTGTGGCGCACCACCAAAAGTACGCCACAGAATATTTTCTGTGGCGCACGGACACTTTGGTGCGCCACAGAATAACCTTCCACCTATAGCTAGTTTCCTAGTAGTGTCGGACGCTATTCGCTTCCTTTGTTATTTTGGATCTTTGTATTGTATCTTTTGCTCTTGACTCGATGAGTCGTTATTGTATATGTTCTTTTGTGGGTTCCATCGACAACTGTTGTAATGTTATCACAATTCCACCCGCATAACGTGTGTGTTGCGACGTGCACGTTATGCTTGGTGGGCGTCCTAGGATTGTTATTATACGGATTTGGCGGGAACGCTCAAATCTACATAGTACCGATCCGAGGGGGGGTCATTACATGTTTTGTGACCCGTGACCAATTACAGGTCCGGCGGATCCTAGTAAACAATACGAGGATGTTACAAAAACTACATTGTCTTGACATTTATGTGCGCTTTTTTTCCATGCGTGTCTTCTATATTAAAGGTAAAAAAGAGTTTTACATCAGTTATTTACACGCCCCACGGAAGGTCATAGACGATCCAACCCTAAACTCCACCACCGAAACCTGAAATCTACCTATGAGACTACCCGCGTCGATCCACACAACTTGGCGATCTTCCACTTGTCAAATTCCATGCGGATCATTCGGTAGGGCTATAGAAAACTGTTTTGGAGACTCCGGAAAAGATAGAGATAAACAATTACTAGGACACAACGAAGACTCCTCATCTTAGCCTCCTCAATTGTGCCAAGAGGTCCTGGGTTCGAACAAGACTCACCGCACTGCACTTTGCAGGGGTAAGACTAGGTTCTATAATTCCTCACAGACCCCACCTTATGTGGGAGGGTCTATGTACTGGGTCTGTCCTTTTATTTTTATTAGTAGGATCATTTCCATGTCCGTGGACGCCACAAAAACTAGACGTTTGGGACCATTTATGTGGGCTATACTGTTGTTTCAGGTTCCTGAAATAATTTCTGAGTAAGGTGGATGAAGATAACGATTTTTAGGATGTCTTGATTTTCTTCCGCTCGGCGTGTGTCCTTGGCTGTGATGCGCTCTTCACCTCACAGCCGGCCTGATCCACGGAGTGCTCCTTCCGTTCCCGGCGGGTTAGCCTCATTACAAACTTCGTTTCGCCTCGGCTCGCCTCGTTCTTCATCGGTTCACAAGAAACGGCACAAGGGCAGAACCTCGACAGGTTGTGTCAGCTGAAGCCTCGACAAGTTGTGACAGGTGGAACATCAGTAAGACACCTGTTATCTGAAGATGAACCTCGACAAGTTCAGGTTAATTTCAATACACAGTAAGAATAATGCCACTCATGTGTGCGGGTCCCTTGCCCATAGAGAATCTATTGGTTCCTAAATTTTTCCACCATCACTGTCCTGTGATGTTCGATGTACTAGACCTGCATTAAGGTGCATTACAGTTTACAACCGATCAGTACGTTCTACCACTGCTAGCTGCATAAAGGGAACTATGACCAACCACACAGCTAAACGATCATAGGGCAGCAGCAGACCAACCAAACCAAAGAGTTACTCAAGAGTCACTGAGTGTTTCTCGTCACGCCGGGATCCACCAGTTCCTGCTCGCCGGCGCCGGGATCTTCCCCGCCCACCTCCATGCACCTCTCTACCACCGCCGGCTCTGTCCACGTTTCAGCCGGCGACCGTGGAATCTAATCTTCCTACTTGCGCCGTCCTGATTCGATCTAAAAGGCTGCCGTATCCGGCAACTTCCTGAATGCTAGGCTCAGCCGTCCACCCCACCGCTTGGACGTCGAGAGTCACCATCCCTTTTCCATCTCTGCTCCGATAGGATTATCCCCTTTAATAGGGTTGTGTGGCGCCTCAATCTGATGTTCTCCTATCGACGTCGGACCTTTTAGAGAAGCGGCCCTCTGCGACCGTCACCAAGGCAGCCCCCGCGCCGGCGTCGGCCTGGGGAACGAGGCGATGATTGGATGCATGGCCCAGCCGGTGCTTCCCGTCACCTGCCGAGCTGCTTCTTTCTACAAAGATCAAGATCCAGTTAAGATGAAAAAAGTCTATGCCTCTTTTTTAGATCGGTGAATTCTCCATCTTTATTTTTCTTCATTGATTGATTAGAGGATTTCTGGCCGCATGGAAAATGTCGGTGAATGGACGCTATTTTTGACCATTTCTAAAAAGTGGACAGAAACTATTTTTGGACGATTTTAAAAGCGAACAGAAAATATCGATAAACACAAATTATTTTAAAGTGAACAGAACATGTCGGTGAACCAAAACTATTTTTGAACGATTTAAAAAGTGAACGGAAAATGTGAGTGATAGAAAACGGAAACAACAGAAAAGATAACAAAAACAAAAACACAGAAGAAAAAAGAAATAAGAAGCAGAAAAATCAAATTATTCGCCAAATGGGCTGGCCCATCAGCGGGAGCCTTAAGGCGACGCCCACGTATCGACTCGCCTCGGGCCAACATATAGGATTTGCTGCCGAGCCATGCCTAGCTAGGGCCGCACCCAAAATCTGCAACACCTTACCTTCACATACCCGAACTTCTCACACTATCTACGTAAGCATGAATCCATAGTGTCTTTTTTTAACCGAGGCAAAAGACTTGCCATTTTCATGAATTAAGAAGAAGTGGGAATCGGCCGGTTAATTAGCGGGAAACCAGCCCAAAACCGGTACAAACACCCTCGCTGACCGTCATGGAACACGACCACCCTGGCTACCAAACGTATGTTGCACACACACCGCTAAAGACGAGGGTCGTCGTCGAGGTAGCCCAACGACGTCATAGTCATCACTCACTCCTCGCAAGCGACTCCGACTTCCTCGAAGAAGCAACCACCGAAGAAGACCTCATCGTAACGGCCTCGTGAAGCCCACATTGGCCTATGCCAAACAGATGACCCCACTAGTAGAAAACAGGCCTTTCGTTCGGGCCATTAGTCCCGGCTGTGGCTTGGGCCGGGACTAAAGGTCCGGCCACGTCGCCCCGAAACCGGCGGTGGCGTACGACCCCTTTTGTCCCGGTTCGTTAGGGCCCATTTGTCCCGGTTTGAGATACAAACCGGGACTAAAGGGATCTGCGGTCAGGTGCCCCCCTTTAGTCCCGGTTTGTATATCAAACCGGGACAAATGGGCTGGCCCTATATATATGGCAGCCCCTCTCCCCTCTCTCTTGTTTTTTTCTGGTGGGAGGTGGTGTAGGTTTGTGCTAGTTTTTGTTTTCTTCATATGTACTAGAGGTGTTCGGTGAAATGCCTGTTAGAGCGATGCCACTTGAGTTCACACAAGACAAACATGATATGAGGTGCCCGAGCCACACTTAAGCTTCCTCCTCTTTGCTTCCAAGTGTTCTAAAAGGTTAGGAACTATTTTCTCGTTTAGACCACGCAGTACTAATTTTAGCATCATGATTACGTTTGATATATAGTTGCATGATGCAGATGAGACATCCATGGATCTAATTTGCAGAGAAGGCGTGTGTTCTTTTATCGTTGTGGCCGAGGCGAACAAGCGACGGGATGGTTTTATGTGTTGTCCATGCGTTGAATGTCGGAATGAGAAGGATTACACTTCCTCAAGAGTCATTCAGAGCCACCTGCTTCGGTCCGGTTTCATGTCCGGCTATAATATTTGGACCAAGCATGGAGAAAGAGGGGTTATCATGGAAGACGGCGATGAAGAAGAGAACAATGATGACAACTACCGATCTATGTTCCCTGAATACACTGATACCGCAATGGAAGACAATGAAGAAGAAGGAGGTGAAGAACGGGCACCAGATGAGCCTGCTGATGATCTTGGTCGGGTCATTTCTGATACAAAGCGAGACTGCGACACAGAAAAGGAGAGATTGTAGTTCGAGCAGATGTTACAGTACCACAACAAATTGTTGTACCCAACTTGTGAAGATGGCCAAAAGAAGCTGGGTAGCACACTGGAATTGCTGAAGTGGAAGGCAGATACCGGTGTGACTGACTCGGGATTTTAAAAGTTGCTGGTACTAATGAAGAAGATGCTTCCAAGAAATAACGAATTGCCCGCCATTACGTACGAAGCAAAGAAGCTTGTCTGCCCTCTAGGATTAGACGTGCAGAAGATACATGCATGCCCTAATGACTGCATCCTCTACCGCGGTGAGAAGTACGAGAATATGGATAAATGCCCGGTATGCACTGCATTGCGGTATAAGATCAGAAAAGATGACCCTGGTGATGTTGAGGGCGAGCCACCCAGGAAGAGGGTTCCTGCCAAGGTGATGTGGTATGCTCCTATAATACCACGGTTGAAATGTTTGTTCAGAAACAAAAAGCATGCCAAGTTGTTGCGATGGCACATGGAAGATACACTAGAAGCATGTGAGGACCAGCAACGTCATAAAGGACGCGACGGCATGCATGCAGGGCAGTTTCAAGGGCCTGCCAGCTACACTCTTACCAAAGAAGAGAAGGAAATATTTTTTGAAGTCCTTTTCAGTATCAAGGTCCCGTCTGGCTTCTCGTCGAATATAAAGGGAATAGTAAATATGAAAGAGAAAAAAATCCAAAACCTAAAGTCTCATGACTGCCACGTGCTTATGAAGCAATTGATCTGGTTGCATTGAGGGGAATTCTACCGAAAAATGTTCGACTAGCCATTGTGAAGGTATGTGCATTCCTCAATGCAATTTTTCAGAAGGTAATCGATCCAGAAAGTCTATCAAGGTTACAGATTGATGTGGTCCAATGTCTAGTCAGCTTCGAGTTGTTGTTCCCGCCATCCTTCTTCAATATTATGACGCACCTCCTAGTTCACCTAGTCGAAGAGATTAGAATTCTAGGTCCTGTGTTTCTACACAATATGTTCCCCTTCGAGAGGTTCATGGGAGTCTTAAAGAAATATGTTCATAACCGTGCTAGGCTAGAAGGAAGCATCTCCCAAGAGTACCTCATAAGAATCTTCACATCAGAACTTACGATCGTACTGATGAGCAAATCGCAGCAATCGCAAAGGCCGTAAAAGATGCGCATTTTGCAAAGAAGAAAACAGTGCCTGCCCCGGTATACACCGAGAAGCAAAAAGCGTGGGCACTTAATTTTCTGAACACAAAATCGCAATATGAGTTGCACCATAAGCCAGATGACTATCTACGCACACTTCGGAAGGAAGCGGAGAAGAGCAAATCAAGTAAAAGTGCAAGCCGGAGCAAATCAAGTAAAAGTGCAAGCGGGAAAAGAAGGGACGTTCCCCAGCTCGGAGAACAGGCCAAACAATCGATCCCACCCCTCAAGGTGTTATCCGAAGACGTTCCCTAGGTGCTGCAGCAGGATATGGAAGAAGCTGCGAAGTTGGCGGCCGCTATGGGTGTGAGTGTTGCTGAACTGCTAGGTTCCCAAGACGACAAGTTACCCAAGGCTGATGTAGTCCCTACATATGTCCTAGGGAAGCCTTTGGTCAGCAAAGAGAAGTTGAAACAACTGCCAACACACATGCGGAATTTCCATTAATGGTACTTGAGAGAGGTAAAGGGGGACAGAATAATGATCATGGCGAAAGTCCCACAAGAGTACTTCTTCCGAGCCGAAGAGGTCCATGTTGAGTTTTCAGAACTCTTCCAGTTATACAATTTCGACGCCCTCGACAAATCTCTCATGAGTTGCTATTGTCTGTAAGTTGTTGAATTCATTGTCTACATATAAGTTGATCAGTTTTTCAGTTGTTCAGTTCATTGCATGTAATTATCCTCATTATATCCTTGTGTACTCTATTATACAGAATGAAGATGCAGGCTTGCAAAATAAGGATCTATAGTGTTGGGTTCATTGATCCAGATAAAGTACATATAGATACGCTGATGACGAAACCCGACGAGACGGCGGAAAAACTTCTAAGGTTTCTAACGGAGCAAAATTTCTGTGACCACATAATGTTTCCTTATAACTTCAAGTGAGGGTCTTACTCTGTTGTACACATTCACTTTTGCTTACTCGATGTTAAGTGTAATTGATGAGTTACTGACGTATATATAAATTTGTGCAGCTTCCACTGGATTCTGCTAGACATTCGAGTTGATAAGGGAATAGCCCCGCAAAAAAAAGAGTTGATAAGGGAATAGTTGAAGTCATGGACCCATTAAAGAGACACGTGGAAGAGTTCCGCAACATACAGGACATGCTCCAGAGGTAATTTTTGCGCTATATCGGTCTCTTTCGTTGATTTCATGAGATATCAGGTAATGAATAACTCATTCATTAATTCATTTTCTTTGCCGGGCAGGGTTTGGAACCTGTTCAAGAGTGTGGTGACGGGTTCCTTTAGTGAGAAGCTGACGTTTACTCCGGTCTCGGTAAGTAGTACGAGATATGTCTGCGCATCTCTTTACTTCTAGTTTCAATACAGTTATGATGCTAGATTATTATTTTGATTGAATTATATTCTCGTAAAGTGCGCGAGTCAGCCACCGGGGACGCATCTATGTGGATACTACGTTTGCAAGTTCATTCGCACGTTTACCACTGAGTACAAAGATTATAGAGTCGACGTAAGCAATACATTCACAACATTATTTTATTACCGTCACTTTTTGTTATCATGATTGATGTTCATATTGATCTTCTTTTCTTATATAGTTCGAGAGAATGCGGGATAAGTTCCTACCAGAGCAACGCATACTAGGAATTGCAGAGGAACTGACGGGATTTTTTATGACAGAGATGGTAGATGACACCGGAGAATTTAGTGTGAATAGGCGCTACTGATGATCCCCAGCCGTGTAATCGAGTAGACGGGCTTAGTTCCGGTAATTGTGATCTTCATGTAACTATCAAAATTCTATATATTTGTATGCTCGATCGTAAGACAAGTTATCTTATATATGCACGAACGTGTACGGTATGTGGTAGCGTAGAAATATACGAAAACTATTTTGAAATGAAGAAATAAATGAATAAAAGAAAACAAAATGAATTCTCCGTCGCGGCACAGAAAGTGCCCAAATTCTGCCGCGGCAGAGAATCATTAGTCGCGGCCCGTTATACACGAACCGGGACTAAAGGGGGTGCCCCCAGCGCGCTCCGCGGCGGCCAGGTTGAGGGCCATTAGTCCCGGCTGGTAACAGGGCCGGGACTAAAGGTTGGGCCTTTAGTCCCGCTTGGCCTGTCCCGGTTGGCCAACCGGGACTATAGCGCCTCATGGGCCAGGACAATAGGTCCTGTCTCCACTAGTGCCCTTTGTGTAGGAGACTGGCAGGTTCGATTATGAAAACGAGCTCTGAAGAGGAAATGGGAAGGACCCGCGCCGACGAAGGTCGTCAAGGTCGGACCGCCCCATGCAGGTCATCTTTGCCGCTCGATATGCCAGTCAGCAGCTCCGACTTCGCAGAGGAACTCTAAACATGAAGACGAGTCGGACACGCCAGAACAAGAAGCCGACTAACAAAGCCTTGCCACAACCACACCATCGCTCATCGCCATTGTCGTTGCCGCGCGAGCCACCACATGGAACCGAGCACCCGCCACCAAAACACACCACTGGTCCCTCCGACCAAAGCACAACTCCAAGAGTAATGCCCCAAAAGGGGGAGCGATGTGGAAACGCCGCCATCATCCGATCCATGGATCTAGGGTTTCCCCGGGAGGTAGCAGAAGGACATGGGTTTCCTTGTTGAAGGTATCGCCGAGGTGAATCCATAGTGTTGTGCAAGTTCGTGTAAGAGATGAGGAAAACTGACATAGCAGAGTCGACTGATCAAGTTCCACCCCTCGGAGTCGGTGCTGAACAAGGAAAAAACTTGTAAAGGTTGTCTTGTCGTTTCATGAGAGGAAAGACACAATTAGCGAATCAGGTCGTCGGGTGATGTCCCGTAGGTGCACATAATTTATTTTTAAAGTAAGACTATCCATCCTACGAAAAGCTTAGTACACGGTTGTTTGCGCGCTTTTTGCAAATGTGTATGGATACTTCTAAACAAATTAAAATAGCTACATGGTTGTGGAAATTCGGTAAGTGTTTTGATGATAAAATCAAGCATGAAAATTTTGAAAACAAGAAGAGCGTAATAAAGTTATAATAACTCGTGAAAACAGGAATCCCTGATTTTCGTATTTTTTTTGTTTCAGAAAACTTCTGGACGTCAGACGGATCTAGGATCTTTGTCATGTGATTTTTTTGGAAAAAGAATATTTGGAAATAGTTGCGGAGACCAGACGATGCTATTGGCAACAATTAAGGGCAACACGCCGAGGCAGGAATCTTGCCTCTCAGCCGTTTGAATGCATATGTTCCTTCACGTGCCTCTTGTCCCCCCCCCCCCTCCCCCCCCCCCCCCCCCCCCCCCCCCCGGGCGATTTTCAGAACAACGTGACGGTACCATCAAAACAGAAAAACATCAGACTGGAATTCCGCCAAGTTGAAGATTGAAGGGGAAATGCTGCCGAAATCGCCTCCAGTTGGTCCTTCGGCCTCTCCAACATCTTGGCCATCTCCGTTAAGGTGAGAAGGGAGTAGTCCACCCTATAGACTACGAGTTTTTGGTAGTACGACCTTGATATATCTCTCTCAATGTCAAAGTAGTTATCATGTGCGAAACTAAATCTCCCTATGTTTCTAGGGGAGATTTCAATATTATTCGGGACCCTTAAGATAAAAATAGTAATAACTATAACACGATATGATCTTTTTTTAATGCTAGACCTGAAAAAATAGCACTTTTGGGAAAACAATTCACATGGGCCAATCGTAGAGAGGTCCCAACGAGAAGTTAGATCTTATATAAATATATATAGTATATATGTATCATGCATGCACATGCATGATCCAAACCACACATGGGCCATGGCTAGCTTGATCTTCTGATCTATCGCTCTTATGAACCTTGCTCTTGTATCCGAGCATAAGGACCAAATTTCATACAAGCACGACCAAGATGTTTTATTTAACAAATATAGTATTTAGGTGTTGTCCTAGTGCCATCCACCATTTTGACCTCCGCCATTTCCGCCTCCAGGATAGCCGCCGCCGCCGTAACCTCCGCCCCCACCATATCCTCCGCCAGAGCCACTACCAGATCCCCCGCCAGAACCACTCCCATATCCACCATTGTTGCCACCACCATAGCCAGGATTGTTGCTTCCACCATGTCCATGGTTACCATACCCAGGATTTCCATAACCTCCATTGTACCCACCACCATTGTTTCCATATCCTCCGCCATTGTTTCCATATCCTCCACCATTGTTCCCGTATCCCCCATTGTTTCCATAACCTCCGCCATTGTTTCCGTATCCCCCACCATTGTTGCCGTATCCTCCATTATTTCCGTACCCTCCACCATTGTTACCGTATCCTCCATTATTTCCGTACCCTCCACCATTGTTACCGTATCCTCCATTATTCCCATACCCACCACCATTGTTTTCGTATCCTCCACCATGTCCTCCTACAGGTTTCACATTCTTGTTCTCAGATTCTGCTTGCACACAAGGAAACAACATTAATTTGGTGATCAATGGGTTGAGGTACCGGTCTACCTACATACAGATAAAGGATGACTGATATCTATAGTAGTCGGTCCTCAGGGAGGGAAGTTTTGACGTACCTTTACCTTCAGTGAGCTCTCTAGCACCTGCTGCATCCTCGCACAGAAGCAGGAGAGAAGCTAGCACTACACCAAGCAGAAGTAGGGACTTGACAGCCATTGTGGAAGATCAGTCAGAAGGAGCTAGCTCGCAAGCTTAGGATGAGATGATATAGCTTCTTCGAGTGATCCACTATTTATAGAAGATGCAAGAATGCATGCATATGCCCTGCAGGTACGGTTGGCTGTTGGTATATCTCCTTGTCAAACTTGATTAGGGCCGGCTTAGCCCATGGAGCAGGGCATTGACATCCGTCCATGAATTTACGTGTGGTCGATAGTGTATGCAACATCAGCTAACAAAGTAGAGATCGCCACAAGAAAAGGTGTAGGCTGTCGGCACAAATAATGCATGTGCTACTGACTGTGAGTGTTCACTACTTTTCCCGTGCTACGCGTGAACCATGAAATGGTCGGCAAAGTGGTAGATAGATGCATTAAATGTATTTCAGAACAAGTGTTCGTTTATGTGAACACAATCTAGAGAAATTATCCATATGCAGTTCTGAATAACTTTCATTTATTTTCAATAAAATAAGATTAAAGGGAAATAGTATTAATGAATAAACAAGTAGCTACAATAGAAAAAAGAACAAAAATAAGAAAGATACATGAAACAAAAATTACCAAATTAAATCAGAATACCTCCAGTCTTGGTCTGGGCCTCCTGTCTTTCTTAATCTGGGCCTAATGGTGTTGAACAGGTTGCCCATGTTGCTTACAATAATAAGCCAAAAACATGTTGCCCATGATGAAGGGAGAGCTCTTCATGAGCTCCCTATATGGGCTGTTTAGAGGCGAGTCTTTTCTATTTATTGGAGTCTTGATTAATATATTTAATTTATATAAAATAATTTTATACATAAAAATGTGTATTGTAAACAAATAAATTCATATATGTCGAAAATACATGTTCCTACGTACATGAATAAATGGTTACATGTGTCTACATAAATATTGAAACATATCTAAGTAAATGTTCACGTGTTGGAAACGTTATTTGTATGTATGGCTTAAATTGTGGCTATGAGTTTACGTAAATATTCATGTGTATCTATATAAATTTTTATACATATCTAAATAAATGTTCATGAGGTAGAAGTCTTTTATATACAATAAAATATATTTACATGGAACGGTAAAAATCGTTCATAGTATATAATAAAGCAAGATGCATCGATCATCACTTAACTCTCAAAATGTGGAAACTGAGCATCGAACTCACCATTATGAGCGTTTTGATCACGAACCGGCTCAGGAGAGGTTTTTTTGTTCACGTGGCATGCTGACTCGGTTCATGGGTTAACCGTGATTTTTTTGCATTAAAGCCCCTACCTTTGCTTATATTGTACTTATCGGTGGATTGGATCGATGGGATTGGGATCGAACTCACCTTCCCCGCTGCCAAAAATACATGTTCCTACGTACATGAATAAATTGTTATATGTGTCTGCATAAATATTGAAACAGATCTAAATAAATGTTCATGTGTTGGAAAAGTTGTTTGTATGTATGGCTTAAAATTGTGGCTATGAGTTTACGTAAATATTCATGTGTATCTATACAAATGTTAAATGTTCATGAGGTAGAAGTTTCTTATATACGATAAAATATATTTATACGGAACCGTAAAACTCGTTCATAGTATATAATGGTGTGGCAAGAGAAGAAGAAGGAAAAATGGAATTATTTGGAAAAAGAAAGAAATAGAAACATAGAAAAGGTAGGGGAAAAGGTAACCAACCCGGTAGAAAATTGATAAAAACTAATACAAATTGAAGAAAAACCCACAGAAAAACATAACACATCACAAAACCGAAGGCAAACTGCGCTGGGTCGGCCCGTTAATGCGTCGCCTGCGCGAAAACTCCGTGACACATACAAATTGTTGGGGAGCAGCCCATTTAGGATATGTTTTGTTTTGAACTAGGCCCATTTTGGACAAGTTGATGTTTAGGACCTCATGTTTGGACTGCCTCTTGGGCAACTAATCATTGAACTTGGCCCATGTCATGACCTCTTGGAGTCTAGGTGTTGTTCATGTTTCTTATTGAAATGTTAATTAAAGATATCTCTTGGAATTCGGAATTCAGGTATCTCTTGAAGAATGGTGAAACATTCTATAAAATACGTTATACAATATAAAATAATCGGCCGAGGCGATTCTGTCCAAAGATAATTAGGTCGAGATGGCAACAAGATGTCGTTGATGTGTCGCAAAAGAAATACCATACTATAACTTAAGCACATTATTAGTAGTGTTACAAACTCATTGGTGTGGGTGTGCAGCATGGTGGAACACCACACAAATTGATCCACAACATGATGAGACATTCACACTAGGGCTAGTATTAATATTTTAATTAAAACGTAGGTCATTAAGAGGATCCACGGTAGACCATTGCTTGCACCGAGGCTGCTGGTAGACCCTCCTCGAAATAATCAGAGGGGGTCAACACAGTGAAGGATCTTGGTTGTACAGTAGCCCCTGGTTTTCTCCTCTCCTCTGTCAGTCAGTCAGTCTTGGGATCCTTCCTGTCCTCTCCCCCCCAAAATGGTTTTTTGTTCGAGCATATGAAAAATAATGGGGGAAAAAAATATACTGGCATGATGCAGCCTACCAATAAACAAACATGGCTGCCTCCTTAGGGCTGGAATTAAAACTCGAAACTCGCGAGTTAAACGAGTAACTCGTGACTCGGCTCGGCTCGCTCGAACTCGGTGTCCAACGAGTCGAGCCGAGCTTTAGATTTGAGCTTGTTTGTTGACCAAGTTAAACGAGCCGAGTTACGAGTTACTCGTTTAGCTCGTTAAACTCGTTCAACTACGAAGTTTGGAATTTTCCATATATTAATGCCAAATACCTAGTATATTTTGCATAGATAATAGACTAGAACTTACAATCTTTTAGCATTAATCTACCATATGAGTAGAGATGTGCAATTGTAAAAGGATAATCATTGTTTTAGTACTAAATTAATAGAAGAATTACTATTTTAATCATATGTACTCCTATTTAAATACTTAGAATTAGTTAAACGAGCTAAATGAGCTACTCGCGAGCTACTCGCGAGCTTAGCGAGTCGAGCCGAGTTTGATATATAAACTCGTCCTGTTAAACGAGCCGAGCCGAGCTAATTCGTTGTTTTAACGAGCTTGAACGAGTCAAGCCGAGCTGGCTCGGCTCGGCTCGAATTCCAGCCACAGCCTCCTCCATTGTGGAGCAGCTGGTTTTCAACGGTTGGTAAACAAAGTGAAAAGCTGCACACTCTCTCTATCTCTCACCTGCAGCTAGCGCGTGCTGTGCCCCTGCAGCTAGCTACAGCTCCTGTCAGCTCTGCTCCAGCAGCACACTCACACTCGTTCATTCAGGAATCTTTTAGCTGCTTTCTCTCGATCCAAACTCCGATAGAGCCTCCTCCTCCTCCTCCTCCTCCTCCTCCTCCTCCTCCTCCTGATCTCTCGATCCAAATATCAAATCTCTTCTAGCTGGGATTGATTGGAGACGCCACAAGATGCTGCTACTTTTATGATGATGCAAAGGTCAGCTCTGCTCTTCCTCTTTTACTACGTATTTCGATGAGTTGATTTCTTGGTAATTTCCTACTAGTAGTAGTATCTTTATTGGGAGTTCCCTCCGTTGGTGCATGGATTCCAATCTGAGATTCATTCCGAAATGGGGAAAACACACTATACTATGTAGCTTCAGCTCCTTTCTGCTTTGATTGGCTGCCATGGATCTTAATTAGTTACAGCACATTCCTCAATTAAATCAAACATACTAAGGTTTACAACAAGTTATTTGTCAATCTTTCTTGCAGATTCCTAGCCTGTTCTTTTCCCCCCTAGGTTTTAGTAGCCAGGAATCTTAATTTGCACTCAACAAGTGACCACACAGACAGTAGAGCAAGTTTTTCCAGACTCCAGATAAGGAAGGCACTGGTGGATTTGGATTGGACCAATGGGCAGGGGAAGAGGCAGAGGAAGGAGGATCATCGGCAACGGCAACGGCAGGAGCCACGAGGAGGACAGCAACAAGGGCCAAGAGGTGGCGCCACCGAGGAAGAGGAGAGGGAGGCCCCTGAAGCAACGCGTCGCCGCCGAGGAGGTCCAAGGTGAAGCCGACCATCATCATCAACAACAAGGAGGACAAGATGATGCAGAGCTTAAAGAGAATTACTCGGATGGTAACGGTAGCAAGAGGAACAGGGTGCCCAAAGAAGAAGAGGAGAGCTCTAACAATCCTGACCTGGAGCTGGAGGAGAATAGCTCCAGCACCAACGACGAGACAAGGTCGTCCAACGGTGGTTTCCGGCTCAACCGGAGCCGCCGGAAGAGCACGCCACGGCGGGCCGCGGAGGCCGGGATATAGCCGGAGCAGGCAACAACAGGTGGTTCTTCTTCTTCTTGGGTACTGTCAGTTAGGAGCCTGCTCTTCAATTTTGTCAGCTTCTTCATGGTTTGGTAGTTTTTTTTTTCTGTCATGCTCATGTTCGCTTGGGTCTGCATGAAAATGTAAACGTTGTATACTGATTATAAATTTTGCTTATGGCGATGGCAAATTCTTGAAATTCACAGTTTGCTGTTGTAGGCCTGAATGCATGCCTGATGAGTGGGTAGTCTCCTGCAGCTCATCAGTCGGTTAATGGTGCTCTTTGTTTTATGGGGCCAGCTAGCCCTGCTTGGTGGTATTGGCAAGTAATCCATCCTATGCTAGTTTATATTTACTGAATCAACATACCAAAAGTTATTGTCAAATCTGAATCAACTATGTGAAGGCGCCACCACCAACTATGTAATGGCTCTCTATGAATTAAGTCTACCCTAGCTAGACTTTAACTGTCATCATTTCAAGTTAAAATTGCAGCCCGGATATTGCAAGTACCATTGGGCCTCCCTGGAGCATACAAGGACCGTCCAAACCTTCTCTGGCAAGCCCTAGTGCCTGCCCTACATAATCTGCAACAAAACAAAATGATGGGTCATCAAGATTCGGATAGGGGTGATTATCATCATTATACATGATCTGTGGAGGCAAGATGTGCTGAATCCAACCAACTGGATGCTGCTTCTGGTGGTGGGTGGTTCCTGGCAAAAAATCAAGATTCACATACTGTTGCCTTGGGCATATATCTCCATTTTTCGATAAGAATCTAAGATAGATAGATCCAATCAACCAGATTCATTTTCTGCACATTAGTGAGGTGAAATGTTCTGTATTGCATCCAATGTGCTTGTCGAAGAACCTCGTGACACTGCAAATGGTAGCAGGCACTGATGGCCTTGTCGAAGAAGGTGTGACTATATATGCCCACTCCCACGAGCCTGCCTAATAGTACAACAAGAAAGTAATCTGAATCAACTCAGCAGCAGCAACCACCAAAAGGGATGCAGCCAGACACCATGATATCCTCTGCACAGACCCTGAATGACTGTCGTCATCTCAAGTGCAAATTGCTGCCCGCCGTGCCTGGATCCGGCCTGGAACACGTGCCCGGACCGTCGAGAATTCCAGTGGTGGTCGCTGCTCCGGCAAGCCTTGGTGCCTGTGCCCTACTCTACAACAAAACCAAGAGATGGGTCAAGATTTCAGTAGGCTACATTATCTATATATTATACATAATATTCTGTAAAAAGAACCTGGGTGGCACTTTCTGCCTCCCCTACATTGCCCACCCATTTCTTGCAATGGCTGATCATGCGAGCAGGAACCGTATCCGCTGCCGTCTAGTGGCGCATAAACTCGATCAGGATATGGTGCCTTGCGCTAGTAATTGTTCTTTCCATGCTCAAGACCCCCTGAGAATTGGGCTGCTTCATGTGTATTCCTGGTCCCATCTCTCATGTGTTTGTTTGGACAGTCATCCCACTTTTCTAAACAGACCAAGTATTCTATTTAGAGAATCTATACTACTTTTGCGCCACTACAAACAAAGAAAAAAAGATAGAGAGACTGAAGATAGAACTTTTCACCTGTATAATACAGACAGATAACACCTGGAAGTACACCTAAACCACCACCCAACACCCAAAAGGTCTCACAGGGATCATCTATCATGTGCTAGCAGCGATTCAGCACGGCAAAGATTTCGCCTCTTCACTGGGTGGCATCACTGTGTAATAAAGCATCACTACGGGCATCAAGATCCCCACACCCAGTTGTTGCCTAGCTCTCCTGCAACACACTCACCACTATCTATATAGAGAGCACCCTGGTGACCACATTATAGCACAACGAAAGAAAGAACACTGGCTAGAGAAGCACAGCCATGTCCCTGCTGGTCATGGCCTTGTTGCTCTCCTTGACGGCATCCCAGGCTGACACGAAGCCATGCGACGTCGCGAGGAGCCAGTTCCCAAAAGGCTTCCTCTTCGGCACGGCCTCCTCGGCGTACCAGTATGAAGGTGCTGTCAAGGAAGGCGGCAGAGGACCCAGCATCTGGGACGCCTTCACCCACAACCACCCAGGTCCTTTAGCTCTCTACTCACACAGACGACCTCAGTACCATCATGATTTTCTAATCAGACCAGCTGGTTCTCGATTCAGACAAGATTGCGAATGGGAGTAACGGAGATGTCGCAATAGATTCCTACCACCGGTACAAGGTGACTAGGCTGATTGCTGACCACCACCAACCTATATTCATCTGAATGCCTAACTAATGCTACAAGATGCTGTTCACCGAGTGCAGGACGATGTGAATATCATGAAGGACATGGGCTTCAATTCCTACAGGTTTTCTCTTTCTTGGTCACGGATTCTTCCCAGTAAGCGATTCTCGTAGCCTTTTCTAGTTTTCTCGTGCATTCGAGGTTTATATCCTTGGATATTGATCACAAGCGACTAGCTCATATAATGCTAGCGATGGGTGCAGGTGGAAAATTGAATGGAGGGGTCAACATGGAAGGAATCAAGTACTACAACAATCTCATCAACAAGCTCATTTCAGAAGGTAAAGATTATATGGTTCCTGATATGTTACTACTATGTGTTCCATCCTAATGTCTAACTGAAAATGCAGGTGTCGAACCATTTGTGACTCTCTTTCACTGGGACCTCCCACAAGCATTAGAACAGAAGTACGGCGGCTTCTTGAGCCACCTTATCGTGTAAGTAAACAAACATGACCTATCTGCTTATGACTTTCCCCACATGGACCCAAACTCACTACTCTGATCGATAAGAAACATGTCGATATATATAAGAGAACAGAGAACTGAACTTTACCGGGTTGTGCCTGCCAACATCATCAGGGAAGATTTCCAGGACTACGCCGACATCTGCTTCAGGGAGTTCGGTGACAGGGTGAAGTATTGGATCACATTCAACGAGCCTTGGAGTTTCAGTATTGGCGGCTACTCCAGTGGTACATTAGCACCTGGCAGATGTTCTTCTTCGGAATGGCCGGGTTGTAGCATGGGAGACTCAGGAAGGGAACCTTATATAGTGGCTCATAATCAGCTTCTGGCTCATGCAGCAGCAGTTAAAGTGTACAGAGACAAATACCAGGTATGAACTACATTTTTTACAGTGGTTATTTTCAGTAACAGAGCACATGTGGAGAGCCATGGCAAATGGAACAAAATACATTCTAGCATGTAGAAACAGGATCTACAGCATTACCATAAATCTTCTAACTTATGGCCATCATAGATTATAACTTGCACGCATGAGGTTACTCAGAGTCGAACCAACTACCAAGACATCAGAGACGCTGCCTTCACAATCTACTCTCAGAAGCTAGAACTGACAGCATTCGATGCATATATAGCACAGCCACATATCTTCCAGTTATATATTGACCATGCACAACACAACTGGCACAAAAGGAAAAAAAAAAGTATCTTAGACTAACGACAACCATGGAGCAGAGGTATATATCCTAATAGGAAAAAGGAATCTTCAAATAGCTTTCACTACGAAACATCCATATATTTTGCCAGCTTGATGTTTTACAGTGGTAGATCGATTAATCGTTCATCACGCAGATGGAGCAAAAAGGAAAAATCAGCATTACAATAGTTAGTAATTGGATCATTCCTTACTCAAACTCTAAAGAAGACAAGGATGCTGCCAAGCGTGCATTGGACTTCATGTATGGATGGTGAGTAAAAAAAATCCAATATGCCATTCAGGTCCGTCTATGAAGTTTCAAGCCACTGCAGCTGCAAATTCTTGCAACTTTCTTATTCACGTAGCTCATTAACAAATTGAGCAGGTTCATGGATCCCTTAACCAAAGGAGATTATCCACTCAGCATGAAAACATTGGTTGCAAACAGATTGCCGAAATTCACAAAAGAGCAGGCAAAAGCTGTAAAAGGATCATTTGATTTCATCGGCCTCAATTACTATTCAGCAAGATATGCTCGGAATGCTAAACACAATAGCAATAGCAACAAAAGCTACAGCACCGATTCACAAACTGATCAAAGTGGTATGTAAGTAATCTGATCTCTCTTCTGTATTCCGATACATTAGGTGAACTAATTAATAATTTTCTCTGGATGCAACGACAGTGGAAAGAAATGGAACATATATTGGCCCAAAGGTATCGATTGCTCACAGTTAATTGTCTAATCTCATAATTAACTCGGTAAAGAAAATATTTCAAAAGCATGCCAAAAGAGTAACTGAAATATATTTGTTTCCAGGCTGGCTCTCCTTGGCTCTACATCTATCCAAAAGGAATACAAAAACTCTTGCTATACACCAAAAATACATACAACAACCCTACTATCTACATCACAGAAAATGGTAGATCGGCCTAAGTGCAAACAATGACAATTCTTTCTGACAGGAAACAATGACAATTTTTACTCTACTGCTTACTTGAGGAAGCACTCATCTTGCAGGAGTTGATGAAATTAACAATGAAAAGTTACCACTTCAAGAAGCCTTAATTGACAATACCAGAATAGAATTTTACCGGCAACACATATTATATGTTCAGAGAGCCCTAATGTAAGTTTGATGCCTTACTGCCTGTAGATAACTAGATTATTTAACAGCTAATATCACAGTGCTTTAACTTGATATATGTAAAAATGATATGTCAGGGAAGGAGCCGACGTACGAGGATATTTTGCATGGTCGCTATTTGACAACTTCGAGTGGATGGACGGTTTTAGTGTCCGATTTGGTCTTAACTACATCGACTACAAGAATGGTCTGAAAAGATATCCAAAGCGATCAAGCCAATGGTTTCAGAAGTTTCTTCATCACTAGAATTTGTACTGTACAAGTCTACAGATATTTCTATGTAGTAACGGTGTCAGGTAATTAAGCAGCCTCAGATTCTGAGTTGATCACTTGATCCGATATTAGTATAGGTAACTTGATCGTAATTGTAATTTCCGGTAACATGCTAGTGTTCCCAATTATCCAATGTAATAAGGAATAACAAGTGTAGTCAATCTTGCTGGCTTACCGATTTAAAAACTTGTCAGAACGAAAACATGAAAATTGTAAGCAAATAATAGATGTTTGAATCGCTTCAGACAAACACAGGCTGACAGCATGACAGTTCTAAGGACCGACCAGACCTTATCATTTACTTACATTGGGTGAATGATGAAATACGAGCTAACCTTTTTCAGGAACTTGATTGGAATCATCGATGAGCTGAACTTGATTGGAATCATTGATGCGTTCCTTTGCCAGTTATCTTCGCTTCATTCTACACTCCACTCATTTTGTGTCTCTAGTGGCATGTAATGTATGCTGTAGAGTATTGTCAAAATATGGAGTCCGATACTCCACAAGCAATTGAAGTCATACAATCATAGTTTAAGAACATATGTGACAGCCAAAACAGCACAAGAACAAAGGCCATAAGTTAGAAAAGTATATAGCATAAGACAATCAACCTGCTTTACATATCATTTATTCTGGTTCAGGGACAAAAGATACAATTGATTCAATCATCCAGCTAACTGACTAACACTATAACTCAGTAAAGTATTGATCTCTCCAATTATATGCACTGGCCTACTATCAAACAAGGATGAGAGTGTTGCCTCGCAGAGCATCTTTAGTTTGTAATCGCTGTCTCCAAGGTTTTTGAGCCGCGACTCAGAAGTGAGTCGCCGAGCCAGCGACTCGTTGTATAGTCGACAAAAGTCGCTGATTAGTCGCCCAAGTCGCCTGATTAGTCGCGAGTTGCCATAATTTTGAGAAAACGACTCGGCGACTAAACAGCGACTCAAAAGCGACTATACAGCAAATCAAAAACCATGGCAGTCTCCTGTAACATTAGAAAATAGAATAATTAAGATACAGATTGGATGGTTCTTCAGGGTACATACGGAAATTAACAGTGTTTTGGGTCATTATAGCACAATGATGCATCAAAAACTATTCCTTCAGTAAATTTAAATTAAGAGCAAGAACAGGAATGCACTTGTTCATAACAGCACGATTTAGATGACAGCTTTACTGGTTATCAAATATCCATAAGTCACGTAGGGCGCGTTTGGTAGCCCACGACCTCCTCAACCAGGCCTGCGGCGTGCAAAAAACGGCCGTTTGGTAGCCTGGGCCAGCCCGCCAGCATGCGAACCTTAAAGCACGCTGGCCTGGCTGAGCAGGAACAGCCGATTCGGCCATTTTTCCAGGGCCAGGCTCTGGAGAGCCACGCGTACAGGCGGAGTCGCACGCGTTGGGAAGCGCGGGAGACGGGACGTTTCGGCATAACTCCCCACTCCCCACTCCGCTCACCGCCCAACCTCATTTGCTCCACCGCTCATCACCGCCGCACCGCCTAACGGGATGGTGGGTCCTCGTCCACCGCCGCGCCGCCCCCCCCCCCCCCCCCCCCGCGACGAACCGCACTCCCGCTGGGTGGCCGGCATCCTGGCCAAGAACATCTCCTCGTCCGAGCTTAGCCGCATCTTCAACTCCCTTCGCCCATCTGTAGCCGTCGACCCTCATCGGCGTCGGCTATGGCGGCTGCTTGCACGGTCGGGCCATCAATGCCCGGTCCTTCGTCACCGGCGATGCGGGCGGCGGCGCCGATAGGCCTGACGGGGCTGATGGCCGCGCCGCCCTTTGTGGGGATTTCCATCCCCCGGTTCCTCAAGCGGGCGGCCTTCGTCATCAACCCCGGAGCCGCCTCCACCTCCTTCGGCGCCTCCAGGACCTCCACCGTCCGCAGGACCTCGTCCGGTAAGAACATTTTCCCGTATTTGGTTAGGGTTTCATGTGACGAGTCTTGATTAGCAAGTTGTAGCCTAGGATTAGCGTAGTAGATGTTTGATTCGCATGTATAGTTCCTCCGATTTGTAGCTTAGATTCGCATGCAAAGCTTGATTTGGGGTTTTTTTGCCCCAAATGCACATATCCACGATTTGAGGGTTTTTTGGTTCTTCAATCTTTCTCAATGCACTGCTTCATTTGGGGTTATATTTTCCCCAAATGCACATATCCAGTGCCTACATGCACTACTTGATTTTGGGTTACATTTTCCCAAATGCACATATGCAGTGCATTTGGGAACTGCTTGATTTGGGGTTATTTTTTTCCCAACTACACATCTCGATTGCCTCCATGCACGCCTTGATTTGGGGTTATATTTTCCTGCAATGCTTGTTCATTTTTATGCTAGTTCGTCGGTCGTTGCTAACACACGTCGTCCTTAATGACAAGGTACCCAAGGCCGAGCAAGACATCCCCGACGTGCCTCCTGGGTTTGAGCCACTAGTGCCCAAGCCCGGGATCATCCCGTTCAACAGCAGGATTCAGAAGCCACTGGTGCGTGGGAGAGAGGAGGAGGCTTTGGAGCTCTTGAGGATGACGAAGGGGAAGAGGCCGAAGATCGGCCACATGCCAAGACCTCTCCTGCCACGGCGCTTCTACACGCAGCTGGACCGGGGTGACCTGCACATGCTCGTCATCCCCAGGTCCTTCCATGCTATGTTGAAGGCGTGGCTGACGATCCCCATTCCCCGGTGCATTCCTATCGGCGCCTGCAAGTTCTACGACGAGCATGTTCAGGTTAGCTACTACAAGAACACCGACGAGATTGTCCTGGGGAGGCACTGGCCAGAGGTCGTCTACCGCTACGATCTGAAGCAGGATGACGTTGTAGTCTTCAAGCTCACGGCAACAGGCTTCAAGATTGACATCTACAAGAGCATGGACTCGACTGCCAGGGGCTACGCTTGTCCTAACCACGGCTAGTACCAGCGTGGTAAGTGTTCAGTAGAGCTGCTGCATTTTGCTCAGGGGCATGGGATGCCCCTGTTTAGTGTTCATCAGGGGCATTCATCAGGGCATGGGATGCCCCTGCTAGATGTTGACCTGAGCTTAGAATGCCCTAAACTTGTTTTGATCAGGGTGTTTACCTTCCCCTGATGTGATGTTATGTATTTAAGTACTTCTCTAGCTTATGATCTCGTATGGTTAGTTATGATTCTGTGTGATCCTGATTGTGTGCATGTGTGTTATGAGGTGGTAACATCACCATGTTTGAAAGTGGTGACAATATCTCTAAACCAGGAGGCAACCAAACATGTGTGTTTTGCATGCAAACAGCCAAAACTCAAGTTTGTAGGCAACCAAACACAAAAATGCAAAATAAATAGGCAAAAAAAAAACTAAACGGGCTGCAGAACATGGCTCTAGCCACGTTTCCGTCGGGCCAGACCCGCCGGGGCCACGGAGACGAGAAGGCCAAAATCGGCCCGAGCAACCAAACGCGCCCGTAACTGCTGTCCACTGAAAATGTGCATGTAATCAAACAGTATGATAGTCAAAGAAATTTCCGCTTACTTGCTTCTGCTAGGATGATGATAGTGTGGTCTGCATCTTTATGCGCTTAACTGATAAATTGCCTAAGCGCTCCCATAGTTTCACCCCATGATGCTTCTTTTCTTCTAAGGTTGATACCAATCTGTCCAAAACCTTGTGAACAGCAAGGGAGCATAAATTTTTGGGGGGAAGCTGATGTATTATGTAAGCTTTCAAGACAATGCAATGAGGAACAATAAGTTGACGACTGTAGCAACAATGGAAGACACAAGTTGGTATCATTTGTGCAAGTACATGAGATAAAGCAAGAGTGAACTTTCAGAATAAACCTCTGTTTTACGTTTTAGAGTTGAGGATCATGATAAGATCAAGAGTCTTGTGGTTAGTGAGCAAGGAGATGGCCACAAGCATATTCTCCAAACTCTCAGGAGCATAGGTGTTGGAGAACAAAAGGTGAGACAGCTTGCACCTGATGCTGTAGAGACGATGTATATATCAAAATTTCTGACCTCCCCTAAACGCGGAGTCAAAAATGATTCTACCGAGCATAAATAAAATGATTTCACCTGTTTCAAGCTCCGGATATTCATGACCCGATACTAAAAAGGGACAGGTTGGCAAAGCCGGCTTATACAAGTACAATAACAGAAGTATCATGTTCAATAACAGAACTTTGATGCAAAGACCGTACGAATTTGGTACTGATAATTACACGACATGCCTTTTAAAGTATTTGCAGTTTTAAGATCTGGAAAAATGTAAAACAAAACCTCAAGTAAATCAGCCAGAATGTTATTTCTTCAGGATAACGTCTCTGATCTTAGCTCAGGATGTTGTCTCTGCATGAAGGAAAAGGAGGGTTTCACCTTGGGCGTCGGAGGACGAGGGGGAGGGGCGGCGATGCGGGCGCGGACGAGGGGGAGAGGCGGCGATGCGGGCGCTTCCTCCAGTCATGCCCATCGGGAGGCTCCGACGAGTCGCGCATGGTTCGTCGGCGGCGGCCGGAGCTCCTCGGGGAGAAAGATGGACTTTTTTTTAGATGACAATGATGGCCTTGGGTCCATGGAGATTGCATGCCAGATTCGTAGCCTGTGGCCCAATTCCGGCCCAAACCTTTTTATTTTCTTTTATTCTTTTTCCTTTTTTGCAAAATGAACTGAATTTTATAAAAACAAACATACATATTATACAAGAATAGAACACTCCCATGAGATAAATGAAATTCACAATCAAGTCATTTAAAATATTGTCTTCTTCTCTACCTTCACCTTATGAGTCACAATATTCGCATGTATCTTCGTCACGAAAGATCAAACGTGCAGCACAACACTGGACTATCTTGAAAGGCTTTTGAAAAAGAAAATAACACAATGAGCCTGGACGACAAAAATCATAGGGTGCATGCGAGCGTAAGATCGTTGAACAATTGTGGCTGGGATATCTGTGAAAACCGTTTGCATGTGTGATTGAAGGACAGTGACATTCACACTTCTGAAGAAAAAACATTAACCCTAAACCCAATATCCAGAAAACACTACGGTAGATCAACTTCTTCGAGGGCCTGAGAACAGGCCTGAATACCTTCCGTTGTGGATCACCGGCAGGGACCACCCCCATATATGTGACTTAAAAAGTTGTGGCCCGAGAAACAGATTAAGGAGCGTGTCCAAGCCATTGCGCGGGACTAACGCGTCCATAGGCGCCGCCACGGGGACAACGAGGCCAGGCTTGCACCCTCACAAATACGATAATAATTTTTTGCCTAACTGTAGGATAGGATTGAGATTTACGAAGCAAATCCGATAAAATCTCCCCTCCCATGGCCAATTTCACCCTCGACGTCGAGCTCCCGACTCACGCTCCTCTCGTCAAGTCTTTCGCGCCACTATCTAAACACAAACATGGTTGGCTCAATGAACGACGATGTGGACGAGCTTCTCGTCAGCCCGCACTTCAATGACACCCACTGCCTAATACGTCATCAGTTGGCCTCCCCCAAGATGGAACAAATAGACAGTGGGAAGGAGCTATGTGACGCATCTGATAGTATCGGGACACCAACATACCCGTCGCATAGAGCGGCTTGTCTTTCCTCTCGCAGGAAAGATATTTTATTTTCCCCACTTTTTGTTGGCACCTTCACCTCTTAAACCCACCTCTCCATTCACACCCCAGGCCTCTCCTTTTACCTGAACGATCTCGACAAACCCTTGCAAGCAATGGAACCCAGTTCCCCTTCTCCCGCTGCTGGCGCGACGAACGCGCTAGCGAGGGCTTTGTCGCACAAGCGCAAGCCCATTTCCAACATACCCCTTGTCCGCCATCACCAAGAGACTGCGCGTGTCCGCTGTCACGTTGCCCCCCTTCTTGTATTGAGTGAATAGTAAATGAAGCCTCCACACCTTTGGGGTATCTAAAGGGATGAGCTTCGTGACAAATGATCAAGAGTAACCTTCCTCGTGGTGGGTGGGAGGGGGTATAATCTTAAAGTTTGGTCCACTATTTCATGATGGATATGGATGAGAGAGGAGATGGTCCATGGACCATGGTCCATGCCGTACTAGCCTCCACCTAATGGGCTTCATCTTTGACTTGTCATTCATCTCTTGTATATATTGATATTTGACTCGTTGCCCATGCCATGACCGTGGCGCATGTTGACTAGTCTTGGCTTGACCAGCTTGTTTTTTGTCAACGTAGCGCCTGTTGGGCACAGAAGGGGGAGGGTTCCCCAATGTAAGCGATATCCATTTCTATAACGAGGCAATCCAGCTTCGGGTAATCGTAACTACCCTTTGTGGATATCGGACAAAACGACACTTCGTAGAGCGCCCGTATCCCATCGTACATGCCAAGGCCGTGCATCACCTCCTGGTGGCGCACTTGTTCCGCCAGATCGATGGAAGGGTTCATGGTGCGGATCCTGGAGCGGGGTGGTGCTGGTCGGAGGAGTGCCAGGGTGCGGAGAGGAGATGCGCTGGGGACGAGATCGTATTAGAAAGAGGATCGGTGCATAGAGGGCGGAAATCGCGGCGGCGAGGATGTGTCGAGATTTTTGTAGCATTTATTTTGTAATGTAAAAAGGAAAAAAAAGGTACGCATAGGAATGAAATTTTTTTTTTTTGAGAAAAACGCATAGGAATGAATGGAAGTATAAAAATCACACGATCACAATATTGGGCTGACATATTTGCAAGCGGCAAAGGTCCAACAAGATGAGAGAGGAAAAAGACGCAGTCAAATATCAGCCCAGCATTTGTTAATAACGTGAAAACACGTCTTAAAACGCACTGTACTTATGGAAACAAGCAAATCAATCACGGTAAATAAGTAAAATATAGATTCAAACGGCCGCAACCGGATTTCTCGCGCGTGGAGAGAAATCCGGCGCCACTTTCCTGTTTCCTCTCTTCTTAAACCCCACCTTCCTCCTCGCTCCCCCCCCCCCCCCCCCCCCATTCACCTTCATCCCCGATCGATCCATCCATCCCCACCTCCCCATTGCGAGACCCAGCGAGCAATGGCGCCGAGCTCCCCATCTCCCGGGCCGGCTGTTCGGGCCTCGTCGCGTAAGCGCAAGCCCGTTGTCAAGTACGAGCTTGACCCCGTGTCACCAAGAAGACGACGACCAACACCAGGGTGCCTCCGACAAAGAAGGACGCGCCGGCGGACCACGACCAGGACGCCGAGGCGAGCGCCGCAAAGAGGTACCGCGCGCGCCCTTCTTGTGAGCGATCCATCTGTCGTCTCTCGGCTGTGTTTCGTGCGTACAAGTTTCGTGCTGATGTAAGTTGTGCGCCTTGGACAGAAACGGCGAGGAGGCCGTCCGCGCCGAGGAGGAGCCTGGCGAGGAGGAGGAGGAGCCGCCGGAGTTCGTCGCCGGTGAGGACTTCACCGACCACGACGCCCGCACCATGTGGTCGGAGCGCTGCCGGCGTCCCGCGAGGCGAGATGAGCAGGAGGCGCGGTGCCACTACCGCTCCGCCAAGGTCTACGGGGTAGTCTACGAGCTCAACGACGACGTCTACGTCCGGGTATACTCTACAGATCTGGCTTTTCTGAATGCATCCATGTGTCATTTTGCTACCTGTGATGTGATTCATTTTGTTCAGTCCATTTTGCTCGCCGTGATTCGTCTTGTCATTCATGGATCCCGCCGCCCGCGCTCCTCCCCCTAGGCTCCCGCACGCCGTGCTTCCACCGCGGTCCGTCGGGGCCGCGCCGCCGCGCCCAAGGTGGCTGCTGACGCTGCTCTTCGCCGGGGCTGCACCGTCGCGCCCCGGTCGGCTGCCGCCGTTGCGTCCCCGTGGATCCCGCCGGCCGCACTCCTCTCCCTAGGCTCCCGCCGCCGCACGCCCTAACATGTCGCCGTGTGTTGCCCTGTGGAGCACAGGCATCGGCATCGGCTCGTACTCCTGTTGGAGCCAGCGAGCACTAGTGCAGCGGCCGGTGCTACAGGTGGGCTCCTTCGTCTTCTCCACCTCCGTTAGCGTGTCACCGGACACACACCATGGATGCTCCCTATCCTTCTGTTGTGCTGAGAAATCGGGATTCATCGGCGGCGCGTAGTCGGCTCTGCTGTGAGGAGCATGTGGAAGTGCTGCGACGGTGGGGTGTTAGAGGCGCTGCTGCAAGCGGGTCGGCAGCGTTCGCTGGAGAACCACAGCATAGGAGCTGTAAAGCCATGGCGGCGGTGGTGCTACATGCATTGGGCGTCGATGCTACAAAGCTACCAGAGGCGGAGCTGCAATCTGTGGGTAACGGTGCTAACAGAGGAGGTCGGCTATACTGCAAGTAGTGGCCGGACAGCGGTGCTACCTGCTTTAGGTGGCGGTATGTCAGGCGAAGTCTAGATGCCGACGGCGCTACATGCAGCGTTGGATTTTGCTATAATAGCATGGATTTTTTTGCTCCAAAAGTTTTGTTATTCTGCTATAATAGTATTAAGATTTTGCTACAATATTTCAGTGGTTTTGCTACAATAGTACCATTTTTTGCTACGAGGTCTCCGACGATGTCTCCAGCCGTCCAGCGTAGTCGGTTTTGCTACAATAGCACAATTTTATTTTTTTGCTACAACCGTCATATAGTTTTGCTACAATAGCACAAATTATTTGCTAAGAGCTCTCATAGGAGCAATTGCTGGATTTTGATGAAAATTAAAAATGGCTACAATAGTACAAAATTCTTATTTCGAACGAACCGTTTTTTGCTTCATAGGAGCAATTGCGGGATTTGAGCGAAAATTGAAAATTGCTATAATAGTACAAAATTCTTATTTCAAACGAACCTTTTTTGCTTCATAGGAGCAAAAGCGGGATTGGGGGACAAAGCAAGACACGTGTCAGAAAGTTTTGAGCCCCGGGGGACGCCTAGCACTTCCCATATCAAAATGTGTTGTATCATCGGGAATTCATTATCTCCGTTATTTGTACCTAGACATGGACGACAAGTCTGGAATTTCTTTTGATTCTGATCCGGGGACTGGTACGCCAGTAAGAAGAACAGCAGCGCTGCTAGATATTTTTTCTGGATGTGGTGGTATGTCTACAGGACTCTGCATGGGTGCGGCGCTTGCTGGTCTGAAACTTGAGACGGTAGTAATTAATTTTGATTTGTATTTTGTTGAAGAGTATGTTTGTGGTAATGCTGAGCAGTGAACACTAATAATATATTATATTATATATATATATATAAAGAGAGAGAGCAGCACTATTCTACAACCCCTCTTAAGTGGTTCTAGAATAGGTATTCTAGAACCCACCCAAAATAAACAGTTTCTTATCCCGATTAAAAGCCGAACCGGACCCGAACCGATAAAACCAACAACCCACCTTCTCCATCCCGCAATGGTGGCCGACCACGCCCCCGTCCCGGCGGCCGCCCCTCTAACCACCGCCGGCATGCCCCGCACCTCCAACTCATGTCGGTCGGGGCGGCCCGCACCTTCACCTCCGGTCCGCCGGCGCGCCATGGACTCTCCTCTGCATCCCGCCTCCTCCACAAGAGCTCCGCCGCCGGCAACCCACCTCCCCAACCCCCAGCCAGGCGGCTAGCCTCCCCTCGCCGGTGCGCCCTGCCCCCGACCAGCCTCCCCTCACCGGGCGCCTCGACCCTGGCCAGACTCCTCCGCCGCGGCTGCCTTCCAATCCAGCGCCGATCTGGCTCCGGCCCCTCCACGTGCGTCGGGCGCGCTGCCCTTCCACGCTAGTGCACGGCGACCCTCCGTCCTGCACCACCGCGCGCGTGACACCGCGACTGCTGCTCGCGGCCCTCCCCTAACCTGTCTCTGGATGGAATCGGCATCCCCATCCTGCCTCCTCCCCTGGCGGCAGCCGGCCCGACGGGAACTCCAGATCCACGCCCTGGTGCACTGGCATGTACTGCACCCCTCGATGTCGTCCCGGAAGGGGTAGGTGGTTCGCGCAGCTCTGCTCCCTGGATCTTTCCTGCGCGGCCGTGGCCCAGGACACGGAAGAGGCGCACACGCCGGCGTGGACTGCCCTGCAGCGATACGGGTGAGACCTCTGCCCTTCTCTCTGCAGCTCGCCGGGTGGCTCCCTTCACCTCCCCTGCAGCTCGCTGGGGGGGACGCCCCTGCCTTTCCCTTGCAACTCCCCTAGTCCCTCGCCGCTTCGTGTTCCCTGCTAAGCTCTGCCGATGGTGGCACCGTGGCCGTTCGGTGGTCACCAACCTGGAAGTCCACTTCGCTTGACCAAGGAGTTTGGTTTTTCTCTGTATGAAGTTCATAGAACTTTTGGTTCGTTCGGTACATGTACAAGTTCATAGAACTTTTGGTTCGTTTGGTGAACTATTTCTTATTCAAAGAAATGAAACATGGTTGTGGTTGTGAAGTTCGATTTTATAGTTCAACGAAGTTCAATTGGTGTGACGCGTGAAGTTCACTTTTTGATTTCCAAAAACTTCATCCTCGTGGAAAAAACTTCACAATTTTTTGTGTCGAAGTTCACCAATTTTTTAAGCTCACTTTATAAATTTTTTAAGTTCAATCTATAAAATTCCGAAGTACACTTCGAATAGCAATTGCACGTGGAGTTCACTTTTCTGAATAAAACAAAGTCAAAATCATGTCATAGTACTGTTCCGTGAGGAAGTTCACTTACGTCTGCGGAAGAAATTCACTTTCGTGATGAGAGAAGTTCAGAAATGGTCCGAGTTCGAAAATCAAACAGGTAAAAAAATCAAACAAGTAAAAAACATGACGTAACATGTGCATCTGGTGCTCCGTAAAGAAGTTCACATACGTGTTATGAAGAAGTTCAGTGTTGTGAAGTGGGAAGTTCAGAAGTGGTTACAGAATAGTTATTCTAGAACCGGTTCCAGAATAGATATATATATCCTCTTTCGTTTTTGCAGAAATGGGCTGTTGACTCCAACAGCTTTGCATGCAAGAGTTTGAAGTACAACCATCCTAGAACAGAGGTGTGCCTGCATGGCTTCTAATTTTGCATCACAGATTCGTCTTTTATCCATGTAGCTGACATAAAACGTCCTTTATCCTCTCAGCCCGTGTAGGTTCGGAACGAGAAGGCTGGGAACTTTCTTGCCCTTCTTAAGGAATGGGCTGTGCGTCGCTCCCTCGCGGGCGACTCGAGGGAACCCTAGCCGCCGCCGCTAGTCCCCTCCCCCAGCCGCCCTCCTAGCCGCCGCTGCCGTCGGCCTCTCCGCGGTGGCGGCGGCCCCCTGCCTCCAAAGGTGGTCGGGGAGAGCTGCGGTGGACGCGAAGGTTTCCTAGGGCGCAGATGACGTCCTCGGCGCGATGGGCGTGCGCGGCGGCGGCCCTCCCTCGAAGTGGTGCAGATGCGCCGGCGCTCGGCCTGCAGGTGCTGGATCCGCTTGGATCCGGCCTCCTTGGGCGACGGTGGCTCGGCCCGGTGGTGGAGGTGCGTGTCCTCCGACGGTGGTGGGTGGCGGGTTGGATGGCGGCGCTTCCTCGACCCACTTCTCCGGCCGGCTGCGGTGGCCTCTCCTTTCTGGCTCGCCGTGGTGGTTGGCCTCCCTTTCGACGAGGGCTTGCTCCTCGGCGCGCAGGGGCGCGCTCTGCTCGGCTGCAGGTGTCGTTTGGCTTCGGTCACACGCCCTGCTTGTCGGCAGCTCGGAGGCCAGCAAGGTTGCAGAGGGTGGATGTGTGCGGCGGCGGGCGAGAGCCCTGGGCCAGCCCTTGCTGGCACGGACGACGGCGACGCCTGCGGGCGCCGGTCACCTCCTTGGAGCGTCGTTGCGATGGCCTGCACCTATCCACCCAAGTTTGCTCCGGGCGAAAGCCTTGATCCATCCCTGGATCGGTTGACGACGACGTTGTCAACGTCGCTCCCTCCCTGGAGGCGTCTTCTTGGAGCTCTGTTTCCTTTGGGCCGATTGGTGGTTTGTGGCAGCTGGGTGTTGTGGTGATGGTGGCTGCTCCTTCTGTTTCTTGCTCTGTTTGTCTCCTGCCAAGATGTTATCTTCGAGCTTCTATGGAAGGGTTGGATTCTCTCCTCTGAAGACGGCTAACGGCTCGGGCTAGTGCCGGGATGCTCCCCGGGTGTCGACTCGGCTGCGTGATGCCCTTCGATTATGCTGTCGGCTGTTGTGTTAAGCCTCGGCGATGTGTTGCCCTTCGGCTGCTCCAACACCTTCGTGGCTGATCTCGGTTGATCGAAGCTTTTCGTCTACGGCGGTGTAGCTCCTTGTGCCCTAGTGTCCAACGTTAATCGGAAGACGATGAGTGTTGAAGGCCCTCCCTGCGGGGTTTGTGCGTTGTGCCTTGTTCCTCTCCCCTTGTTCTAGTTTCTTTTCTTGCTCTTTTCTTTCTTTCCCTCTATAACTTCTGTAATAATTCGCCGGCATTTGTTCCGGTTTCCTCTTAATATAAAAGGGAGCAGTGCTCGCTGTTTTCCGTCAAAAAAAAGGAATGGGCTGTTCTATGTAACACATATGTCCATAGCAATGATTCTAACGTAGCGGAAGAGGATAATGAAAGAGAACCTCTTGGGAAGGATAAACTCGAGGTGGAAAAGCTACTTGACATCTGCTATAGTGATGGCATTAAGAGGAAGGATGGTATCTATTTTAAGGTAGGGACTTACATGATCATGTTCTGCTAGCCTTTCTGGTTCATGTATACTTTGCTAGAACTTGCGAGTTTTTGCAAAAGATTGGTTTATGTGACATGGTTTCACAGGTGCATTGGAAGGGCTATGGGTCAGAGAAGGATAGCTGGGAGCCCATAGAAAACCTCAGGTTGGTATCTCATTTAGTGTATGCTCAATTCATGGTAGTTTTGATTTGCATGCCGTGCACTAATTTTTGTTTAATAACCTAGTGATTTCCCATTGAAAATTAAAGAATTCGTACAAGACGGCCGCAAGCGCAACATTTTACCACTGCCTGTAAGTTTGTGCTTATAGAGAATGTCGTCGACTTTCTTAAATTTGCTGGTGGTTGTATCGGTAGATACGGACTGAGCCGCCTGGTCGATCTAAACTACCAAGCTCGGCTTGGATTGATGACAGCGGGATGTTATGGGTTGGCTCAGTACAGAACACGGGTGTTCCTATGGGGAGCTCTGCCTTCAATGGTTTGTTTTTCATTTCTAATTGTCACTATAAATGTTGTGTGCTAGTACAAATATATATATTCCGTAAATGCATGAGTGGTCTGTTGCATTTGGTCTTGTAGGTGCTCCCAAGGTATCCTTTCCCTACACATGACGTAGATTCTATACGTGGTAGTGTCCCAACAGAATTTTGATCCTCATGGAGAGAAAAGGAAAGTGCAGTTTGATCCTCATGTGGAGCGGGTGTACCTCCGGTCTGGAAAACCATTGGTAAGGGTTCTACAGCCTAATTCCATGGCGGTACATATCTTCTGTTACATGACCTCAACATGTTATCACGCACTTATCAGACATAAAGGAAAAAGATTATGTTGCATTCTCGGAAATTTTATTACTGAATCAATTAAGATCTTTGTTATGTGCTGGTAAATAGTTTAAGTTGCTGAACAGCTGGTTTGTTTATGTGGCCAGGTTCCGGACTACGCTATGAACTTCGTCAAAGGCAAATCACTCAAGTAAGTGCCAACCATTCCTTGCTGCTTTCTCTACTTAAACGTACTGGAGGTGTTCTGTTATACAAGATGTCCTATATATGATGGATTGCTTTGTAGGCCGTTCGGTCGGTTGTGGTGGGATGAGACGGTCGCTATGGTGGTGACCAGAGCGGAGCCCCACAACCAGGTCAGCTAAATTTAGCATAAGTTTTTCTGGGCAAATCATACTTTGGGTCGACTTGGTTTCTGAATATGTTTGCCCGCAGAGCATACTCCACCCAAATCAGCCGCGGGTTTTGACTGTTCGCGAGAACGCAAGGTTGCAGGGGTTCCCCGATTACTACTGGATGTTTGGTCCAATCAAGCAGAAGTATGTTTATTAGTGCACAAACATATATATTTGTTCGTAGGTTGTAAACTGCAACTTAACATTAGTATCCGGATGCTTGCTTGCAGGTACATGCAAGTTGGCAATGCCGTGGCGGTCCCGGTTGCTCGAGCACTGGGCTACTCTCTGGGTCGGGCGTGTACCTGCAGGAGGGTGAGTCGGAGGGCAACCATCCGCTGTTCGTGCTGCCTGAGAGCTTCAGCACTGTCAAACAGAGCGAGGTAGCAGAGCACTAGCTACAAAGGAATCGAGCTTCGTTTTCCGCTGGGTCTGATTCGATCTGAGTCCATGGAAAAGCTGTAGCTTCCTAGGAATATTGCTTCTAGTATCTTTCATTGCGATGATCAAAACGTTTATTTGTTTTTTTTTTGAAAGATCCAGCAATTGCTGGCTTCTCGATTAATAGCAGGTAGAATATGTACAAGATAGCCCTTGGGCAAATGAAGAACTGAAAAGAAAATCAAGAGAAAAAAGCCACAAAACAAAAGGTCACAAAATGTCTTCCGAGGCCGCCGCCTCGGCGCACAACCACCGTCCGGGGCCGCCGCCCCGACATCCTCTAACCTCGCCGGCAAGCTATGTTGCACGGGCTCCCACAAAGCACCAAGGACTTCAAGGCGGTGCCTTCATGAAGAGAGCGACGTAGACGCCGCCACCGCCCACTCCATCGGAGTTTGGGTTTTCACCCGAAGGAACCTTGGCGTTCGAGGTGTGGAGAGGGCCGGGGTTCCACGACGATGCCTTCAGGAAGGAATAGCGACGCACGGAGACGTCGTCATCGTCGGCACCGGCCAGAGACCAGTGCGGGTCTTTCACCCGGAGCACCTAGCCCACGCCACAAGAGCTGGAACATAGACCTCGCCGGCGACCACCAACTCCGGCAAAGCCCACATCGGCCGCGGCACCACACACCGCGGCAGACCAAAGCCACCACCGATCCGGGGCCGCCGCCCCGGCATGCCAACACAACGTGGAAGACCAATTGGGTTCTGGTCTGCCACACAACCCACTACACATCCAGCCGGCCAGCCCGAAGCTTGAACTCCAGCTAGCCGGAACCCAGCCGTGGAGCCATGCATGGCAGCAGTCCAGCTCACCAGATCCGGCGGCCAAGGCGCCGGATCCACCGCCTCCCGAGCTGGGCCGCAACAGCCAGGCCATGCCACCGCCGCGCGTCGCCTGCGCACAGCCGCTGCCGACAACTAGTGCCCGGGGCCGCCGCCCCGGCTTCCGCACGCCGAAGAGAAACTGTCCGTGCAGCTCGCCATGGCCAGTTGGCCGAAGCCGCAACCGCCCACGACGCCACGCCGCAGTAGCAGGCGAGCCGCACCACCACGGCCAGATCCTGGTCAGCCGACCATCATCCGCGCGCGTGACGGCAGCTCGGGCCCACCAGGCCCAGATCGGGCCCTCTTGGGCCAAGATCTGCCCCGCTCGACAGAGGCCGACGCCTGCCACGCCGAGGACGCTGCCGCCCGCTCAGGCCGTGGTGCTGCCCACGCAGCCACCACGGCCGCCGACTCGCCGAAGAAGTCCGGGGCCGCCGCCCCGGCGCCCAGCTCCGCCGCGAGCCACACGTCGTCCAGGGCGACGTGCCGCTGCAGCCAGAGACCCCCGCGTGCGAGGGAGGAGGGCCCGCCGCCGCCGGCTACTCCCCGGGCTTTGCCCGGCGGAGCTAGGCCTGACGGCGGCGAGGAGGCGGAGGAGAGGGGCGGCGGGAGGCTGGTGCGCAGGTTTCGCCCGTGTCGCCCCCCTGGGAGCGACGCGGACGACGTGGCCAACTCCTAATACTATAATTCAGTTGGGCGTTTCCAAAAACGTTTATTTGTTACTGGTTGAACATGATCCTTGTTGGTTCCATATAAAAGTACGTACAACCATTCATTGCTATTGTAATATATGTTGCAGTACGTCTGATGTTTAAAGTTGCAGTGGGTCTGCTATTGTGTGGTACTGCCGGTTTGCTGAATTATTGGCAGAAATAGATGGGAAACATGGGATCTGGTGACGATCAATTCAACCAAATCAGCTAATTCCCTCTGATTAAAGCTATAGCGAGCCAGAAGCAGCCCGTGCAATTCCCTGTCTAGCACATGATACATCGAAAAAAAGAACAATTGATATATAGTGCTGGTACATTCTTCGCTTCAACCCTCTTTGCTTTGGACATACACCACGTACTCTTCGCTTCAACCCTCATCTTCTCTACATCCATGGTGCTAGTCCTTGATGTCAAGCGAACTCCATGGAGGTCTTCTTGTAGGTATGTGTCATCGTCATCGCCCCCCTTAGGTGTCTCCGGGCACTAGTAGAGGACAGGACGTTTTCAACACCCCCGTAGGTATCTCCGGGCACTCATTACACCCTGATGCCACCTGACAATTGTTGCCCCCACAGGTGTTGTAGGACACTCCTTGCTCCCGGACGCCGCCTCCGGAGGTGTCGCCGGGCACTAGTCGCTCACAGGCGCTGCCCTCGTAGGTGTCGTTGGGCACTGATTGCTCCTGGGCGCCACCCCCGCAGGTGTTGTTGGGCACTCGTCGCCCCGAACGCCGCCACCACATGTGTTGTTGGATACAAGTCACTCCCAAATGTTGTTTCCATCTCCGCAAGTGTCGCTGGACACATCGCTCCCGGGCTCCGCCCCTGCAGGTGACGTTGGGCACTTGTCGGTCCAGGACACGTCGCCCCCACAGGTGTCATCGGGCACAAGTCGCTCCTAGACATTGTTCCATCTGCATAAGCGTCTCCAATCACTCGTTATCCCTCGACATAGCCGTCATCGCCCCCTAGGTGTCTCCGGGGACTCGTTTCCCCCGGACATCATCGTCATCACCCTCGCAGGTGTCACCGGGCACTCGTTTCCCCCATACGTCATCTTCATCATCCTCGTAGGTGCGACTACACACACATTGACCTTGGATGTCGTCGAGCGAGGCCACAAAACTAACATAGGTATGGTTGTGCACATGTTGCCACTTGACGTTTTTTTAGCAAGGTGACCTAGCTTTGGTAGGTGCAGCTACGCACGCATTGTCTCTAGACGTTGTCAAGGGAGGCGACCTAGCTCTTCTAGGCGTGGTTGCGCACACCTTGCCCTAGGAAGCCACCATAGTAGAGGAAGGCGATGAAGCCCTTGTTGGTATTGTCAAACCTAGTGATCCCTTAGTGTTGCCGACATCATTAAGCCCACGAGTGAGGCCTCACCAATTTCTTTGTCGACTCCAGCCATGGGTATATATTTCTTCTTGTGGTCATCCTATTGGCCGACATTGAGCACTTCGTTCAATGGCCACTGGCCAAGAAGATCAATTTTGAGCCATCATGTGGTGATGGGCGTAAGGAGAATGTTGTGTCAAATCAAGAGAATATTATATGAATCACCTAAAAAGGAGAATAAATATATGCTATGAAGGGTATTAGCTATATACCGAGCAAGATTAAGAGAATAAATAAGAAGATTATGGTCATAATGATTGTAATCTTATCAAATCAATATTTATTTTTTGCCATGTCAGTATAGTCATTGGCCTAATTTATTCTTCTTGTTTGTTTGGTCATACCGACCATAATTGTCAAGGATCGGCATGGCTAACAATGAAGTATTTTAAAATTTATGAAGAAGAACAACATCTATTTTCGATTTTATTGCCAATTAAGGATTGACATGGCTAAAAATAATCTACTAAAATTTGTGAATAAAAGTGCAACTAATTACAATTTTCAGATGAAAATGAAAATTAGCATCCAATTTCTATTCTTAGTCGTCGCAATCCTTGGTAATTATTTAATACAATTATACACATGATCTTTACATTTTCTCTGTCTTGATTTGGTTCAGTAGGCATGTCTAGCCAATACGTATTTGTCTAGCTGTAGTCTGATGAATAAGAGACCTATATTAGTACTGTAATTAACGAGTCACATTACTATTTGCTTTGCATATAAATACAAGATTTTACCCGTCCGTGGTATTCCACACAACACAAGAAAGCCTAGCTAGCAACCATGGGAGGTATTAGCACTGGGGGTACAACAATTTGCAAAGGTGGAGCACTTTCATACAACAACTTGCAAAGGTGGAAAAAACCATACAAATACTTGTCAATGTTGTGCAAATTCATACAAAACGGACATGTGGACGACACGTGGTGCCAGGTGGACGCCAGGTGGACATGCCAGTGTGCATCTGCGCACATGGACTGTATTTCTGCAGAAAACCCCTCGGGAAAAATCAGGGAAAAAATGCAGAAGAGTCCACGCGCCTGTTATAAAGGCAAGTCCCACGTGATTGAGGAGAGGACACTCGCCACTGCCTCATCTTCGACGTTCTTGCCGCAACAGCGTCGCCACCTCGTCCTCGCTGCTGCGCTGTCGCCGGCGTTCTTTGCGGAGGAGATCATGGCGGAGGAACTTGTGTACCGCAGATACGATATGGAGGCGCCAGAATATGGTGAGTTTCTTCCCCTGTTCTTCCCCTGTTCTTCTCCCCCGCGCGGGCTTTAGCTAGGGTTCATGAATGCGACGATCAGAGGACGATTGGGTCGAAAAAGTTGTGGGATTTGGAATGTTAGTGCGTCGTTATGGTTTTGCCCATGTCTGTATGGCCAATTTCGTTGATTTTGTTCGGTTTTGATCTGGCAGTGCGTCAGTTCGTTGCGCGGCTACTGTGTGGCGAAATAGCACGCATCTGGGGCTTGTAAATTGTTTAGGTTAGCATATTAGTGGTATATATGGTTCTAATTAGGTTTTGGACGCAGTGGACAACGATTTGGAGCATGCCCTGTTTCGGCCTGTTTTTACCACGGGCAAGACAGAGAAAGGTGGATTTTTTGGAATTGATTTTCAGAAATAAGCATCCTCTTGGTAGTATGGAGTGTTAGTTAATGATTTGGAGTGTTATTTAATGATTTGGAGTGTTAGTTAATGATTTGGAGTGTTAGTTAATTTTGCACTAACTGTTAACTGAATGTTGCACTAACTGTTAACTGAATTTTGCACTAACTGTTAACTGAATTTTGCACTAATTGTTAATTGAAGCTTGCACTAACTGTTAACTGAATTTTGATTTGTTTGCAATTTAGGTGATGATCCTGAGAAGTTCACAGTCCAACTAGAGCATAATGGATTTTTCTGTGGATTGAAAGGTACACCACTGGATTACACCAGTGGAACATGTGACTGGTTTGACAACTGCAACAGTGAAACATTTTCATTGTTATGGATCCATGATTTCATTAAGCAGCTTGGACATCCCATTGATGAGAGGACACATGTCTATTGGTGCCTGCCTGGAAAAGGAATTGAAGATGGGTTGAAGCTCATTAAAAGTGATATTCATATCTTGGAGATGATAGAAGCTGCCAAGGAGCACAAAACACTGTCTTTGTTAGTGGATCACACTGATTTTATCAGCATTTTCAGGGATGATGTTACTGTAAAAGATGGTCCAGAACTCCCCCATGTAATCCACAAGGAAATAGTTACCACATCTATACATGAAGTGGAGGATGAAATTTGTGAAGAAGAGGACACAGACACTGAATTTTATGACAGTGATTGGGATGCTGAGGATGGTGATGATGACCTATTTGCAGCTCATGTTGACAAGGAAGTAAATGACAATAATGAACCAGTTCAGGAAGTTGAAGAGGAGGATGATGCAGGGCTTGATCATGAAGATATTGAAGTACAAATTCAGCATGTTTAACCCAGAGGTTGACATGGAGAACCCAGACTTTAAGGTTGGGATGGTATTTTCATCTATCAAAGAGCTAAGGAGGGTACTAAAAGCATACAGCCTGCAAAAACAACTAAAGCAGTCAAACAATACAAGACAGGGCCAGGTTCTGCTTACCATTTGCTGTTTGGTGAAGAACCACAACAAAGAGATGTACCTGACCTGAATGAAGCAGCTCCTGAAGAAATAGAGACAACACAAACTGCACCAGATGTCCTTTAGATTATGTACCTTAGTTCAAACTGAACTTGTTTTCTGCTATCCTGGCAAATTTGAGTTCACATGTGAACTATATTCACTGAATCATGTAATTTAGCAAGCACTGCTGAACAAGACTATTACATGAAATATTTGTCAACTTCATTACATACTTGTGCTTCAAATTACTGTAATGACCACATCTATACATTGCTGCCACAGATTGATGCCACAAATTTATGCAAACATTGCTGCCACAAATTCATGCAAATAACCATTGGATAGATTGCTTAAGAATACACTTACATAACCAGATAGGTAGCTTAACAGTACACTGACATAACCAGATAGGTCTACTTCATTACAACTCCACTAAACTACATTGGATAGATTGCATTGGTAGCATACACTCCCAACACATCAACTACACTGCCATTTTTCCTAGCACTACACCAACCAGAAGCACCATGAAGACAAACATCAGTGTCATGTACTTGAACTTCATTGCAGATATCTGATCATTCTTCTCCTTCAACTGATCTTCAAGAAACATGACAATTCCATCCTTGTCTCCTTCATCTTCTGCTTCCTGAGCATCTTGAATCCCAGCACCATTACCATACTTCAGCCTCCAAACTTCATCACGAAGATCCCCAAGCAACTCAGTGAGGAACCTGGACGGTGCTGGGTCATGCCATTGCACAAATCCACACCCACCGTGCTACATAGTTCAATGGCAGTTCATTAGAGGGAGGGCACGAATCAGATGGCACGAATCGAATCGCAGAGGAAACTCAGATCAATGGCACGAATCAGATCGATTAGAGGGAGGGCGTAGGCACTCACCAGGGCATCAGGGCAGGCGTAGTACCTCCTGCCTGGATTTTGACGGCTCCAGGAGATCCATCTCGGCGCCTTCCGCCGCGGCTCGCAGTCGCAGTACACCGGCGGCTCGTACGCCATGGGGCTGAACCGATACTGAACCGGCGACCAGGAGCGCTGGTTGTCCCTCCTGCCGCTGGCTCGACGGAACCCAGGAGCGCAAGAACCCGACGAGAACGACATCGCCCAGTCGTCGCCCGCCGCCGTGCCGTCGCAGGAGAGAGCTAGGGTTAGGGATTCGTGTTTCGATTTGGGGATTGACCTGTCTGTGCGACTGAAAAAATCCAGGGGTTTTTCTGCAAAAAGACATGGCCGCGTCGCGCGCACACTGGCATGTCCACCTGGCGCGCAGATTCACACTGGCATGTCCACCTGGCACCCACGTGTCTTCCACATGTCCGTTTTGTATGAATTTGCACAACATTGACAAGTATTTGTATGGTTTTTTCCACCTTTACAAGTTGTTGTATGAAAGTGCTCCCACCATGCAAGTTATTGTATCCCCAGTGCTAATACCTCCAACCATGGCATACCATGTTGACTACCGGGTTTGTCTCTCCCCTATTGGCCAATGTCGTAAGTTCATGTGCCGGCCATGCTTACTTCGCCGTCTGTAGATATATACAACTTGTTCCTAAGTACTCCCTCCGTTCCACAATATAAGATGTTTTAGATGTTTCATAGGTTGTCTAGATTCAGACTAAAAGAATAGAAAGTGGACGAATACATACACTAAAACATGTCTAGATACATGTAGTACAAATACGAATGTGTAAAAGGCCTAAAACATCTTATATTATGGAACGGAGGGAGTAGTAATTTGTATTGTACGACCGTATTGTTATATTTTCAGATACTAAAGTACATTATTGTGTAAAATTTTAAAGTTTTTTACATGTGCAACGGCAGAGGGCAAGCTGATCTGGCCAGAGCTACTGGGCAAAAAGGGCGAGGAAGCAAAAGCTGTGATTGAGAAAGAAAGAGCTGACACCGATGCGATTTATGTGCCACAAGACGCCGTTGTTACAGGTGATTACTGTTGTAATCGTGTTAGGATTTTCGTGGGTGTCAATGCCAATGGTGACTATGGAAACGGCATGGTGATCGCGGTTCCGAGGGTTGGGTGATCCATCCACGTGTTATATGATGTTATATGTGAGGATGCATCAACTGATCATAGGATGAGATGTTTCTTGGAAGTTTCATGTTATGATGTGCAAAAATAATGGACTTATTATTAATAAAGCATTCTCGTTTTTCCTATGAACTTAAAGAGTACTATAAGGTTTGTGGAGCAACATGATTAAAACCTCGGCTGACCTGACCCAGGGAACACTAAAATTTCTCAAGGAATGTAATATTTAAACTTCATTAAAAAATTGGTACCATTAGAATGTTTTTTACGGTAAACGGCTCTTTATTGATTACTTAACATCAAAATACAAAGTCTCCCAGATGCAATCCGGGGCATAATCTAGAGAAGAGCACTGAAATCCCGCAAGAGAAAGCTACAAAAATGAAATCCAGAGAGATAAGTCCCAGCAATGTCTCTGGTCCAACATAAGGAAACTAGACAAAATCAGTACTCCCTCCGATCCTAAAAAACTGTCGGGAGTTGTACTAGCAAGTTGAACGTGATTAGTTGTTTCTTTCCGACGTTTATTCCGGATCGGAGGGAGTATTTTTTATCCAACATAATGAAAACAATGGTTGAATGGAAGTGGATATAACCCCGAAAACCACAGAAGAGAAGGAATGAGAATCACAGTGTTACGACTCGAACGATGTCAATTTTGAGAAAAATATTTCAATGGTACTTGGTTTTCACTACATACTTTCTATGTGAATCATGTTTATGTATTCAAATGGGTAGACAAATGTAAGAAATGCTAGAAAGCATAAACCAATTATAATCCATAAGAATTGGCCAATGATTAATTTCCACATCTCATATACAAACAGATAAATATATCCCCCACATAATCTCCATCGTTGCACATAGGATTACAGGTCATCAATCAATACACAAGTGTAAGATAGGAGAGGGAAGCAAAATGAAAAATTAAGAAAAATGATAAGAGAGGGTACACATATCATAAAAATATCGAACGCACATCAGATTAATGATGAAAATTGCAAATATATCTCTTCGTCCTCCGATGCCTCTTCGTCCTCCGATGCCTCTTCCTTCGCTTACTGCAGGTAGTAAGCAAAGAAAGATATGAGCGAGGCGCCGAGCACGGCACCGATGGCCGGGAAGGTGCCGATGGCCGCGACGGAGGTGCCCGCCGGGGACTGGGCCGGGGCCTCGGAGGCGAGGGTCACGGTGGCCGCCGACACGGCGACGAGGACGGTGCAAGCAATCTTCTTCATCCCCATGATCTCTAGGCCGGAACAGGGCGAGGAGAGGCAAAAGGGAATGATTGCTTATTTTCTGCTTGCGTGGTGAAGAGATCGATGGAAGGGGGCTCTTATAGCAGCTGGGAGGTTGAAGAAGTAGGAGAAGGGTCTACGTACGTGCGTGCAAGTGCGTTGTATGAGTGGGCGGGAAGTCTGTCTCTATTCTGACTTTGAACGCATCCAAGCTACCAATTTGCTGGCCTTCTTTAGTCAATCTGTCGGAGTGGTGCCTTTATTTTTATTTTTGGTTCAAATTATTTGCTGCTGCTGGTTTGAGCGGTTCACAAGCCAGCTATATTATTGTCACCTTCAAATTTATTTATTAAAAAAAAAACAAGGTAACCAAACCGTAAAAAAAAGTCGACATCCGCCCAACGTAGTAACCGGCATAAGGTGGCTCGTAGCGGGTTCGGGGGCCACAGACGAGCCATGGCGAAGGCGATGCGCCCGCCAAGCTGCACGCATTTCTGTCTTTTGATTCATCAACAATACGTATCTCCATATCATGCATACGTACTGTGAGCATTCGGATTATCAATAAAGCATGATTTATATATGCTACCGTATCGTTTATGCTAACTAGTAGAGAAACCAAAACAAAAGATTTTTACTCATTCCACACCACCACCAGCAGCAGCAAGTGTATCTTTTTGTTTCCTTTGCTTGTTTCCTCATGCCTAGCAACACGGAAATTACAGTTCACCGAAACGGCAGTCCCGTCGATTCGGAACATGGCCAGGAAACCATGTTCTGCCGAATCAGACCCAGAAAACAACACAAAGCGGGTACTGCAAAAGAATCTGTTCGACACTTCTAGTTTTCGAGCAGATTTGACTCGTGGTTCTCCGTTCTTTCCCACAGGTCAGCAGTGCTTTATATCTATTACATAAAGGCCAAGGCCATCCATGAGGCGTCCCGCGCCGAGCTTCCAAAAATTTCCTGCACGGACAGCAAGGTTACCGTTAGGTACAAATGCTTGTGCGTAAAGAGTCTACGCATACATGGCAGGAGAAGGGACAGATAAGGATTGCCTTTGTACGATTTTCAAGGGATAGAGCGGCCATGCATGTCTTCGGAATACTGCAAATATCCCAGAATGCCTGGATGCAAATTTCCAATTTCACTTGGTCAAAACAGTGAACAGAGTGGTTTGGTAGCAATGAAACAAAGGAAAAAGCAAGAGAAGAATGGGTACGATTCTTTTCATATAATGTCAGGGACAGGGACCAAATGATAAGTTAAATAAATCTAATTTGACCAGTGCAAACATGTAACATAACTACACGCATTGCAATCGATCGGTGGAACAGTATCTCCCACAACGGCAAACAGTAAATGGCATGAACAGAAGAAAATTGTGCATTGCTTGCCAGTAAAATGACCAAAGTAGTAAACAACATACCTTCCAAAAGGTATTACATTTGATATATATACAGCCGCTGGCCCCCTATAGATGCAACCGACTGAGGAAGTCCGACAACCTGGAACATAAACAGAACAGGAATACAGGAGAGAAATGAGGAAAAGCATAGTATACACATTGCATAAGCCAAACGGAGAACACGTACCTAATGTTTTTAGCAATAAGTGTACTTCCATCATCACAATCAAGATGCCGCAGCGTGACTTCTTCCAAACGTCCGTCTCTGTAAGCATGCTGCACAACATACAAGCTACAAGAGTGAGCTAAACATAGAAGGAAAATGAGGGGAAAAACCAGTCTGTTAACATTGCGATCTACATCAATTATCTATGTAGTTTCCATACCAAGGCAAGCTATCTAGCTGGGAAAACCAGCAAAGGAATCAAATATCATGTCCCTTGAAACCCAAAAACGTATAATGGTCGCATGCAGAACTTCAACATGGCATAAACTCCCAACTTGATCTATATAACTAATAACAGGGGGCTAATAGGAGGTAAAATTTAAGGAACACATAATTGATGATAATACTAGACTGAACACAAAATACTTTGGATGATTTCAGCAAGAATGATCTCCGTAATTTCAGCTATATAGGAAAATAATCAGCGAGAAACCAAATAGCATGTCCTTTACAAGTTACAACCCAAAAACGTATATGATGGCATGCAAACTTGAAAAGCAACATAAACTCCAGGTCTTGATCTCTGTATGTAATGCAATCTTTATCCACCAAATAACTAACAAGGGTTACTAGGCTGTGGAATTCAAGGAACATATAATTGATGATAATACTAAACAGAACACAATCTACACTTGAAATCAGAACACAGTAATTTGGGATAGACAGAATGCAGAATACTTTTTAAACCAAAAGAAAGTAAATTGGGCGGTTTCCAGTAAGACCAACCTACTGCAGATAACGTTATTACTAGGCTACTAGGTATAAACCAGCTACTGCTAATAGATACATGGGGTCGAGCTTGTCTGGTAGTGAGCCATATGGATAAGGGCAGGCGGATGCAATGTATTCACGTGTTTATAGAATGTGAGAAGTATGTCTACCTTGTAGAAACAGCTTGTCCCGAAGGGGCAAGTACCTGTTCCAAAATCAAAGTACTTGCAATCTATAGACCTGCAATGATACACTTGTAGGTTAGAGTGTTAGACAGTACTAAGGTGCATAGTATATCGCTTCTCATGAAGCACATCAGCTCAAATTTTCAAAAGAAAAAGAAGGAAATGTGAATCTATGAGACAAGATAATAAGAAATGCCATTTGTAGTACATCGCTATGACTCGTTTATTCCAGTAATGATAAGTTTCATGTCTAAATATAACAATTGAAATAATTGCAGCATTCTAATTTTACTTCTAAAAGTTAGGGCACAGATCTCATAAGAGGAGCATGCAACATGAAGCTAATATTACTTGAGCTTTCCACAAGACGAGCATGCAACATAAGTTCTGTCATTTCTAGGTTAGACAGTAGAACGCTAATCAAGTACTAGGGTGCATAACATATTCATCTTATATCACTTCGTGAATCATATCAGCTCTGATTTTCAAAAAAAGTAAATGAAATGTGAATCTATGAGGCAAGGTAATAAGAAATGCCATTTGTAGTACATTGCTATGACTCATTTATTCCAGTAATGATGCCTAAATTTTAACAATTCAAATATTTGTAGCATTTTCATTTCAGTTCTAAAAGTTAGGGGACAGATCACATAAGAGGAGCATGCAACATGAAAGACAAAATATGTGAAACGACAATCTTACTTGAGCTTCGATTTGTAGTTTTCAATGATCTCCAGCTTTTCCTCCTTGGAGAAGTACCAAAGGACACTTGGAATGACATAGTAAGATAGTTTGCGGCATATTGGGCACGCCCTCAATGCCGAATTCACATCCATACCAGATGTAGGAGAGTTGCCGCGCCAATTTCTAATGCACGAAACACAGAAGGGGTGATCACATTCAGATAGCAGTCCAAACTTCCTTTCGGCAGCAGTAGGCTTTGAGAGCACACGGTCCAAGCAAACGCAGCACTCTATTTCCTGGCTACGTTTCAAAGCCTCGAGGCGCTTGTGGTTCTTTTCACATAGCTTGATATGTTCCTGCCTCTCATCAGGACGATAAGGATGCAAGCACATTTTCCCACAGAAAGCGCACAAATCTCCATGCATGTGAGGGCACTCTTCCCCATATGGGCAGTTACCAGCAGCAGCAAAAGAACAAATCGGCATATCAGCAAGTTTCATGGAAGACTGGTTTTGCTCAGCTCGATTGGACGACCAGTCGATCCCGTCCTCTAGTACACTGTCAAGTTGGACCTCATTCCTCCAAGCAGGCTTACTTTCACGAGGTGCCAGCACATCAGTAGATACCTGCTGTCTCTGGTTGCTTGAATTTGTTTGGTATCCCAAGGGAAGAGGACGTCCAGGACTTAGGAGTTGTAGAGACGTGAGTGCAACACGTGTTGCAGTACTTGATGATGGTGGCGGAGGCGCTGGGGAATTACGTATTGCAGTACTTGATGATGGCAGCGGAGGCGCTGGGTTGTTACGAGAAGCTTTGACATGATCATATCTGCAGCGACTACCGAACGAGCATGCGCCTTTCTGGTAAAAGGTGCAAACCTGACAATCAAGTATCGCAGTTAGGATATATGCACAGTGAAGCCTGGCAATAAAACTAGATCCACATCCCAGTGTTTTCTAATGGAAAATTACATTATTTGCTTGGTCACTCCAGTCATGGGAGAACTCGCAGTACTCTCCTTTCAAGCAAGCTCCATGCATGAAGAACTTGCAAAGAACCCTGAAGGAGATGAGTTCAAGGATAAATAAAAAGGCATGTAAGGTAGCTACCAAACTGTTGGTGTTATCTCAGGCAGGAAATATTTTGAGAGGAGAAAACAATGAGATTTATAGAGCTATTTCCTACCACAGTATTGCTTGTCGGATAGACAAAATTTAAACCAACTGCAAAGAATATCAGAAGAGCTGATGCATAGATAACCGAGGTAAAATAAAATAAATCGAAGTTCGCCTCTCATGACAGGGGTTAAGATCAGGTCACATCTTTGTTTCCATTATTTTTTTAACACTCCATATTTATTTACCTTTTTTTCTATTAGTAATAACAGCAGTAAGTTTCTGCTATGTAGGGTAGGATAACAAGGTCCAGCAGGAGAATATTCATGAAAAAACTGGCTGGAGAGTTAATTACAGGGCATAGCAAGAATGTATGTCCATGAAAACTGGTAACTAAAAAGAAAAGACCGAGGCCCTCTCTATGCAAACACATAATTATCACTCAACCAGAATTTCCTTGTCTGCTCTGAATTTGTATGCTTATCGCGTTCAGCACATTCACGAAACGACTGCCACTATTATTATTTTTCGAGAGAAGGAGCCGAAAAACAGTCCCCAATTTTCATTTCCATGCAAATGGTATAACACAGATGTTTTGTTCACCAACCATACACACACCAGCCTGGGAGATAACCAGCCTCTACCAACGTTTTTAACACTCTAATTTGCCTCTAGTCTAGGAAATGACTATTATTAATCAAAGACATGACAGCCGCTGGTTTGTGTGTGCTGTTTTTTTCTCTATGGACTATGGAGGAACTCCCCATCACAACATTTCCCTCGTCGGCAACAGAACCCACCAGCCGCTTTTTATGGGAAATAATGAAAATAATGAAAAAATTCGAGCCACGCCACCCCGGAGAATAATGAAAATGTAAACTAACTCTAGTTGTGAATGCTATAGGAACAATTGGTGCTTAGAGAGAGAGAGATAACCGAGTTAAGAAATTGAAGTAATGTCTCTGAGGAGTCACGAGAGAGGATACGATTAAGTTATAGCTTCACATTGTCATCCCCTTTTTTTTCTGTTAACAGCAGTAATTTTATGGTACGAGGTACAAGAGAACAAGGTTCCATCCAGGAGAAAACTTCCTTTACACAAGTTAAGTAAATACGGAGCATAACAGGAACGCGTGTCCACAAAGAAACTCTGAGGCAGGCCCTAGCTGTGCGACATGTATCGCTCCACCGACCGAAGTTTCCTTGTTTGCTCGAAGCTTGTCGCCTACAGCACGCTTAGAGGAATGCTTGTCACTATTATTAATTAAAAGACACGACAGCCCCTTTTTTGTGTTTGTGTGTAAGAACTTCCCACCATTAGTTTTCCCTCGTCGGCATCAGAGCTCAAAGGCGCGGGTAGGTAGCAACACACAGGCAGGCATGTTTAATCTCGAGCCACACCGTCAGAGAGAGTGATGGATCAGCACACCCGAGCAAGCACCGCAAAGCGCCACAGAATTATTATATCGAGCTTGAAGCAGCTGGGTTTGGGGATTTACTTTAATCTGGCTCACCACGCGTTCCCTTCCGGATATACCTATCCCTCCGTGTCTGACCTTGATGCCATCGTGAAGCTGAAACTAGCAGTAGCAGGTGATGGGAAGAAACAAACAAACAATTGGCGCGCTTGGGTTGGGTCTAGGGTGTGTGGCTCAAAATCGATTTGCTGGCCGGCGGGAGGGACGAATCCAGCTCAGGAACCATTCCGTCCATATTCCCAGCGCCGCCCCATCCAATCAACCAATCGATCCTAAGGCATCGCGAAATCTCTGTGGCGAATCGAATCGGGGCGCGAGTGGGGGAATAGGCAAGCAAGCACTGAATGAATGAATGAAGGCGCGAATGGGGGTTGGTTACCTCTTGGTGGACATGGCCGGCGGGGAAGGATGAGGCCGATTCCGCCGGGGACGCCGCCGTGGTCTAGGGCTTCAGGCTCCTCTCTCTCTCCGCCTGCGACCGGGGATTGGATGGGATGATCCCTAAAAGCGGGAGGACCCTGAAATGACGGCTTTGCCCCCGGAGGGACACGCGTCCGGAGACCGCTCCACATGCTGGCCCAGGTTTTTGTAAGAAACAATGATCCTCTCGCTCATTTCCTACCAAGTGGCCGACACTTTTTTTTATGGATTGGAGGAAATAGTACATTTGCATTCATCTTTTCAAACAGTGGAGATATAGCATGTTAGAGAAATAGTGCCAAATTCGCATCTTGATATGCCATAGGTTCAAGTATGATGGTGGGATGTCGGAGCGGCTCTCGCCTCCATCGAGGTGTTGGAGTGTCGACTTTGGTAGCTACTAAGACGATTTGGTCGTCGACTCGTGTGGGGGCGGGGCCTCGAGACTGGCGTAGATGTCGGAGCGGAGGCTCCGGATGTTCACCTCCTTCGTGTTGTGTTGAGGTGTTTAGGTGTCGGATTTGGCTCCATCTAGCTACTTTTTGTGCAGTGAGTTAGGGCAACTCCAACGCGTCGACCCAAACGGACCATTTTTTGGTCCGTTTTTCATCCGTTTGGGTCCGTCCACGTTCGGCCATTTTTTGCCACTGCACCCAACGGGCCGACCCATTTGGTCCGTCCCCGTCCTTATTTTATTTATTTTTTGACTGAATTCAAACATTGCATTTCATACTAAAATTCGAAAATTACATAGTTTTGAGGCTACATTTGACACAAACACACAGATTTTATCAAACTAATCTAACAATAGGAAGACTTCAGATGTCGGTGATGGATGTTCCCGGTGTTTTAACAAAATTGGCCGCATGTAGGCGGCGGTCCGGGAATGGACTTGTTGGCTCTTCCTGCCAAGTGACCGACGCAGGGGTCTATCTTGGCGACTCCCCTTGCGCCACACATTAGTTGGTGCCTCTTACTTAGCGGCGCCGGTGATTTTAACAAAATTGGCCGCGCGTAGGCGGCGCCACTAGCCGTAGAACTTCAGTGGCAGCTGTCGGTAGAGGAGGCGGCGCCATCGCGGTAGTGCTTGCGGCGGTCATAGATGAGCGACTCCTTGGTCGCCTGCTCCAAGTCGGCCTCCTGTTGCTTGCCGAGCTCTTTCTGCTGGGCGTGTTCGACACGGAACGAGTCCATCGACCGCCGAAGGGGCCAGCTACACCTCCGGGTCTTGCTCCACTGCCTCGACCGGCGCGCCGTCCTCGTCGTCGTCGTCATCCTCCACGTCGACGACCTCGACCACGTCGGGGGCGCTCGCAGTCGAGTGGTCTGTGGCGCTCCCGGTTGGGGCGATGGAACCCGCCGCAACACCCGCCGCGTACGCATCGTCCTCGGGGTCGTCGGAGTACGCCTCCTCCATAGCCCTCCTCGCCCCCTCCGGCAGCCGCTCTGGAGCCCGGTAGGACGGCATGCCGACCCACGCCGGGCTCGTGGCCATGCGCCGGGAAAGCGAGCCACGGTAGCGGCCAAGCGTGCTCCGACGGGCCTTCTCGATCTGGTCTAGAAGGTGTTGCGGTGGGGGCGGTGGAGGTGGATCGATCCAGGGGGCGGGGGGAGGTGGTGATGTGCAGCCGGGGAAGTGTGGTCTCCGTCACCGGGGAAGGGTGTGCGACGGTGGGGTAGTGGTGGTAGTGTTTGCTGATCTAGGGTTTGGCTCGCCGGCGGCCATATAAATACCTCTCCTGCGCATTTAAGGAGGTGGTTGGCCGTTCGGTGCCACTGACAGTCGGGCTAGGGAGTCCAACGGGCAGGACTCCGCGCGGCGTCCAGACGCGTCTGCGCAGATGCAAAACCGGCTCAAATTTGGGCCGGATTTGGGTCGGCGCGGACCAAATAACGGACGTCAGTCCGTTTGCGTCGCCGCGTTGGGGCCTGGTTTCCACGCGAACGGACCGAAACGGACCAAATGCGTCGGCGCGTTGGAGTTGCCCTTAGAACTCCCATGGACTTTGGATGATGAAAAGATCCAAGTTGGAGTAAATCCAAAGAATTTACAAGCATGAAATCCAAGGCTTATGGAGAGTTTGACAAAATGGTATTTGCCAATGAGCCAAATTTAGAAGGAAAATGTGACGGTATGCTAAATTTGGACAACATTTTTTCGCGAGGATATTGATGGTTCCGAAATTGCGAAACGAAGGAAACTCTACTTTCTGAAGTTGAATAAAACATTGCCAATAAATTTCCATTAGAAACTTTCCAAAACGTCTGATAAAAGTTAGTGGGATTTCATCTGTTCCATTTGCATAACAGCATCAAACACTTCCTTCTCTATAAAGTTGGCAGTAAGAATGCTATTTTACTCAACCGAAAGTTGAGGAATATCGTATGTTGCCAATTCGGCCATAGAAAAATGGTTATTTTCCGATGCCCTAGAGGTTTTCCAATGCTCGTCTACAAGAACCTAGGTGGCGGCTAGGGTCGCCCATGCCACACCCCGAGGAAGACGACCCAAAGACAAGAACTATCAAGACAACATTCATGTATATGGAATACTCTAACAAGCACATTGAACACAAGGTGTGTGTACTTGTTATCCTAGCTCATTTGGTTGGGGGAGTGGATGTACATACCCAACACCTCGGTTCAAATCCTTATGATCATGAATTTAGTTTTCAATTTATTCTTGAAGACCACACTCTCCTTTGATGCATATGACGTGGAAGTGAATTTCTTCCCCAATTTTAAAGAGTCCCAAGTGACACCCATATCTCTCTCTCTCTCGATACCCTTGGTGATCTAGGGTTTGGCAGCGGCCACCCCTCTCCCCGTGGGTGGGGAAAGCCAGAGCATGAGAGGATGGAGGCGGCGGGGATTCCCTCTGCGGCAGTTTTAGGGCACAACTGTGGTGGATCTCGAGCGGGTGTCCTGGCTCGGCATGTGTGTGGCCATGGTGTCGATAGCACAGCGATGTGGCCTCCTCCGTTGTTGAAGTACCACTATGACAGTACCACTATGACGGGATCTAGGCATTAGTGGAGCACCGGCGACTTTGGCCTTTTTGCGGCTTCTTCCCGGTGGTGGTTCAGTCGTGCCTGTGGGGCACAACGTAAGACGTCGATGGTGACCTTGTTGGAGGCGGTGTGGGATTTTTTAACGTTACGTGTGTGATCCATAGGAAACCCCAAATTCGGGCTTCTCGTATCGGATGATGGATGTCAGTCCTCCCTCCCCCCTGATACGTCTCCAACGTATCTATAATTTTTTATGTCCATGCTTGATTATATATCAGTGCCACATGTTTTTACAATGTTTTTACATTTTGGCATGATTTATGTAACTAACCTATTAACAAGATGCCCAGTGCCAGTTCCTGTTTTCTGCTGTCTTTTTGTTTCAGAAAAGTTGTTCTGGGAAGTTTCTCGAATTGCTCTCATAATTTACGGGAATTATTTCCAATATGAAATGAAGACGAAACCCGAAGGACGGCCGGAGGGGAGGCATAGGGGCTCCAGACGCCACCTGGCCGCGGCCCCCCCCTTGGCCGTGCGTGGGGCCCACCTGGGGCCCCTGTCCATCGCCTCGCGCCGTCCCTTCGCCTATAAATTCTCCTCTAACCTAAAAACAGAGGAGGTGCGATCATAATCTCCAGAATACATCCGAGCCGCCGCCATCTCAAACCCTAGTTCGGGAGGGTATAGAAGCTCTTCCCGGCACCCTGTCGGAGAGGGGAATTGACGCCGGAGGCATCTACACCACCATGCCTGCCTCTGGAGTGATGCGTGAGTAGTCCACCACGGGACTACGGGTCCATAGCAGTAGCTAGATGGTTGTCTCTCCTCCTTGTACTCCATTGTTTAGATCTTGTGAGCTGCCTATCATGATCAAGATCACCTATTTATAACTGCTACATGATTGTGTTTGCATGGATCCGATGAATTGTGGAAGTCGTTACTTTTGTTCAGTTATGTGTTTCATCTATTATCTTGCATGCTCTCCGATGCTAGTGGTTACTTTGGCCAAGTAATTGTTAATATTGTATGAGGGAGTATTTATGCTAGATAGTGGGTTCATGCCTCTCTTTGTCTAAGTTCGGTGATAGGAACGGTTAAGGCTAGAGATGTGTTGTTGCCACTTGGGAGAAAACAGCGGTGTGATTTCTTCATGTTATCTACATTGTTTACATTATGCACTTTGCTTATTGTAATGATCTGTTACTTGCAACTTAATACTTTTGGTTGACATGCTGGATAGTGATCCTAGAGTGGATTATTAGTCATAGATGCAGTTGGATGACGGTCTATGTATTTTGACGTAATGCCCATATTATATGAAGCGGTGAACTATATTGTTTTATGATAGCCTTATTATGCGCCTATAATTTTGTTAATTGCCATGCTGTAATTTGTTTTATCCATCATATACATCTTTTGGAAAGACACCTCTAGTGAACTGTGTACCCCGGTTCTATTTTCCTACATTGCTTACAACCGTCTTCATAGCTTTTCATCATAATTTGCTCGCTAGTCATATTTCATCCTCATCATATTTTATATCCACACATTTATTTTTTTGTGTTTGGCAAACCGGAGAGATTGACAACCTCTCTGTTTTGTTGGGGCAAAATAGTTTGTTGGTGATTGTGTGCAGGTCCACGTCAATAATCGAGAAACAACGCTATTGACACCTTGCTAAGCCTTCTTCAAGTCCTACTGGTTCGACAACCTTGGTTTTGTAATCAAGGAAAAATTTCCGTTACGCTGTTTCATACCTTCCTTTTGGGGTCTCCCAACAGCAGTCAGCACCCCCCCCCCCCCCCCGTATGGGTTCGGTGGCTGGGTGCAGACATTCGTGTGCTTCATGCGTGGTGGTCAAGGTCTGGGTGGTGTAGCATCTACCGTATTGACGACGGCGGGTCTTGATGGCATGGTGCAGCATGAGCTCGGGGGTGGACGAGGGATGATGGACGCGCTCGTGCATGGCGTTGGCACCGTCTGGCTGCGTCAACGAGAGCCTTGCACTGTCATTGTGTTGATCCACGTCCCGAAGATGGGTCTGCGAAAGACGACAGTGGCGGCTTCTCGAGAGGGTTAGCTGGACTGGTTTGTGCTCCCGACTAGTCCTTGGACGGTTTGGTGAGGCTTCTGGATTTAGATGTTATGGTGTCTGTACGTGAAGATAGAGCAACGACCCCAATCATAATCACCCCATCATCAAGATTGTAGGTTTAGCGATATTTGTCGTTAGATTGGTGGCTTGTTAACTTTGTATGGCTCGGTTGAATAATTTAACAATATAAAGTTGTGTGCATGAGAGGCATGGGGTTTCAACCTCCTCGGAAAAAAACTTGTTAGTAACTTCAGAATGATTTTTTTATTGCGAAAACTCAGAATGAAAACGTTAGTGTTATAACTTATCAGCAACAAGGATCCTCCGAGCTTTCAAAAGAAGATAGAGATACATGTATGTCGGTTCCTTCAGGTTATAAACTTCCTGAAACTGTTCGATGTTACCAACTTCACACTGACAGTAACCAAACAACAATTCAGTCTAGAGATACTATCATTTCACAGACCGAATTATGCACCGAGATTGAATGAAATTGTTAGTGTTGTAACCTGTCAGCAAGCAACGGACAATATTAGTGTTACAAACTGCTTGCAACTGTTGGATGTTACAAACTTTACACTGACAGCAACTAAAAAGGACACAAAATTCAGTCTAGAGACACTATATTATTACAAAGACCGAATTACCTCCTCTACAAGATTCCAGTCTGCTATGCCGATTGTCCCACTCCATGCGACATGCCGGTTGGATCAGTGCGAGCGAGGCCCGCCGAAGATCGGTCGCATGAACCTGTCATCGAACTTCCTCCAGTGGATGTGCACCATGTGCACGGGCCTCTCCAGCAACATCGATATGCTCCTCTTGGCTTGCATGAAGTCGATTCCGCTCCCCGACGCTTCCCCGTCCGACAGAAACGGCATGATGAACTCATCCTTGGGAGAGTTGCTCCCCGTGCTGCGGCCACCTCCCGTCGTCGCCTCCTCACGGTGCCGATGGTGCGGGAGCATCGCGCTTATTAGAGGCCTTGTTAGGAAACCAAACACCTGGAAAATGAGGAGGAAATGTCTCATCTCATTTTTTATAGGTTTCTTGAGGATAGAAAAAAGTGTTTGGGTTTGGTAAGAGAGTTACCAGAGTCGTGAAAAATACTACGACGATTGTACTCGTGATGATGGCTGCATGGACTGGATCCAGTGTTACACCTGAAAAGGTGAACTGAAAACATGCATGCATGTTCAGAAAATCAATAATCACCACTACTAGCTTGTCGCTCGTATCATATGTCCAAGGCACATACATGAGGACTAGACATACCTGGTTATACGCCAGCGCAATTGAAACGGCGCCTCTCATGAGCCCAGCCCACCAGATCACCACCTTGACACGATGAAAAGAGTTTGGGGCAAATCATTCAGTGGATGTTCTTCTCCGAGAGAAGGTCGCGAATCTCATTTCAGTTTATATGGAGCAATTGAAAATCTTAGGTTCAGAAAGCAACCTGGTGCTTGAACGTGATCGGTGCTTTCTCAGAGTTCCCGCTCATGTAATTTGACAGAATCGATAGAGGGAAAACAAAGGCGGCCCGTCCCAGCAAAATTAGTGAAATAACGATGCCAAAGATACCAGCTGATGTCTTGAAGCTGGGAAAATATCAAAATTAATAATAAGTGATAAATGATCAATACTTTGGCACTCTAGAAGCTCTGTTGCTCACCCTGCCTTTGCTGTCCTCCACTTATCCATGTCAAGGGCATCCATCCCAACATAAAGGAAGATGAATGTCTCGGCGATGAACGACATTGTCGCGAATATGTGCCTGCAGTTACGACCAATTACAGTATAATTACTTTTTACAATGTAATTTCTGCATGAAAATAGATGACCCGAAATAAAACAAACAAGTTGATGTAAATTCAGTGACAGAGACACTACACAGTACAAGTACCTTGTTGTGATCCTGGAGCTCTCTGTTACATTATGCCACGCGTAATGGGACATGACAATTCCGCAAAAGAAAACAGTCAAAATCCCACTCAGACTTAGCAGCTGCCCAAATGAAAGGATTGTCAGGTGCATTGCTGAAAAACATAGTATTCAACTGTCTAAACTTTTGATTTTGATGACCTTACCTCTGCCAGCATGTATGATAAATAAGCCATGAGAGCCATCAGGGCGACCTCCCGATCAGTCGAGTGCCTACGAAAACAAGGTGAAGCATTTCAAATACGAAGTGCTGGACCAAACTGAATCATCACCTATATATTATCTTGCTACTCACCTACCCAAATACAGTGCTCTGAGAACATAGGCAGTCAATAGCCCGATCTGATATATCATTCAGAAAACAAAGGTATGAAAATTAATTTATAGCCATGATTGTGGATTATCGATTCTAAATATCAGATAGCTGAGTTTTAAAAAATGGTGTACTTACCGTAGCTCCGAGGATGGTGCTGGTTGCAAACAAGTAGAGGAAATCTGCGACGACTTTTAGCACGACCCCGCCTTTGAGCCTAGTGATATCGATGTTCTTTATGGCGTTGAATAGGACCACGGATGTCGCGTCGTTGACAACTCCTTCTCCGAACACCAGGCTGTACAGCCTTGGTGTCTCATCTTGGCTTATGACCTGAGTTTGAGCTTGGGAGGTTAAGCGAATGCGCTGAAAACCTATCTGAATTTCAAACTGAGCACGCAACAACGGACCTGGAGCGTGCACACGGTATCTGTCGAAGAAAATATGACTCCGAGTGCTGCAGTTGTAAATCAGAGCCGAATTAATTTCATTTGAACCAGAATTGGCAACAAAAATATAATAAATATAATATAAAGAAATGCATACCTAGGTAGTCTACCGCGTGAAGGTTTCCAAATCCAACTTTTGGGAAGAGCCAGTAGCAGCCTGATATAAAGAAATACACTAATTAGCAACAGACTGCTAATATAGTTTTTCTTTTGCAGACCCCCAGACACAGGGCCGGGTTCCTCTATTATTGATCACGGAACAGCAGAGCAGCGTAAGTTAATAGTTTGAAAAGATTGGTAATGTAATGTACATAAAAGATACATCTGGAAAAGTGAAATTTGGTTATCAGTGAAGAAGAGTGTAGCAAGTGACAAGAATTAAGAACAGATGGAATCGCCCCTTAGTGTAGTACAGAACTGTTTGTATGCAAGGTTGGTTTGTTTCCGGTCAATTTAGCAGCTTAATTAGTCTATTTTTGACAGGGTCTAACAGTTGAGTTCATCTTATGGGGTGAATTTGGACTCTCATATTCTGCAATTAGGCATGCTGAATTGCAGAATATGTTGAGTATATGTGAACCTGCGGAGACGATGGCAACACAGATGAAGACCCAGGAGACGCCGAAGGACATGCATGATGGGGTCAAAGACATGACGATTTATTGACAGAATTTAGCAGTATAGTTCATCTAATGGGGTGAAGGCAGTAATAGCAACACTGTTGGTTTATTTCCACTGTAGACATATTCTGCAAGGTTGCCAATTCAGTATTTGATTTTTTTTATTTGCCCTCAATTCTGCAGGCTCGTCAAATCTGTACATAGCTCTGTGCTTCTTAATAGATGGGCAACTTATATGCAGGAAAAATGGAACAATGAGCAAAGTATATGCATACCTGCAGAGACGATAGCGACGGAGATGAAGACGCCGGAGACTCCAAAGGACATGATGGTGAGGAAGTTGTGGAAGAACTGCTTCTTCTTCACCTTGAACCCGGCGTTGAAGATGATGGGCGGGAGCACGTAGATGAAGAAGAGCTGCTCGTCGAACCGGAGGATCCGCGAGTTCTTCCCCTTGCTCACCAGGAAGATGAGGCCCCCCACCACGCAACCCTGCAATTCCACCAAGAAATCCAGTACTGATGGTCATTCATGGCCGTGGAATCGACAGACAAGTTAGGAAGTGCGTACGATGATGAGCGCTGTGATGGACTCGTTGACCCATTTGTTCTCCTCCAGCAGGTGGCCGGCCACCAGGCAGAGGCACAGCACCGCCGTGAACACGCAGATGGAGAACACCGTGCTGCTGTTCCCGCCGCCCGTCGACACAAGCTCCTCCCACAGCTCCGCCGCCGCCGCCATGTTTCAATCTCCCTCCCTCTCTCCAGGTTGAGATCAGAGCTCTGTTTTTTGCTGTACGACGAGCAGAGCTCTGTTTTTCTCTTGATGGAGCTGACTGAATGACTGACGCATGATTTTGGCGGGAAGCGGCGGCGCTCGGTGGGTGCGGAGTTCAAGGCGACACACGTGGCGGGAAGATGCCTGCGTGGCACGCGAGCTTGGACACTCTTGATGGAGCTGAACTAATGCTGCAACGTACTACTGCCAAACAAATATTTAAGTTAGGCATCTATAGTATCTAAATAGGAACAACCACTAAATCTATTTCTCTCAACATGTAAGGTGTCCATCTCATCAAGCATCTCTAATCAATCTTAGACTGCCACATGTTTTCAACTTTGAAACCTCAACCAGAAAAAAATTGTTTTGTTTACAATCCACGCACTATTTTTCTCTTCGGATTCCACATAAAAGTCACGCAACCGGCCGAGTTGCCTAGGCAGACCAACCATCACACGAAGCCTCTTTGTTTTCTCCTTCGACACCATAAGTATCAGAGCATTCTTGACCTCATCGTCTTCATCCCTTGCTTTTCACCTTCTCCACCACTACTCCCCCTTTATCTCTGAGCAGAACTCACTATGTTGAGAGCCTTATACTGTTTTTACTGTTTGTATCCCACACAAGCGCCTACTCACAAGTCCATACTAATCTCCCCGCCTCTCGCTATCAAATTTACATTTTTATTTTGGAAGAGGTTCGAGGTGGACTGGGATTTGGATATACGATGCTCATCATCAGGGATTAATTGTGGATGCTCTTGGGAAGGAGATTGGGATTATGGTGTTGGATCTGTACTGACCGCTCAGCTCCAATATCTAAAACTGCTTGCGATTGTCCTTGAGAAGCTAAGTCCAATTCTTTCTATTTTCCTTTTTTTTTTCTTGATGATTCTTTCCAGGGACCTCCTTTCTGGCTCGTGTTAGCAACATGGGGAAGCACCAAGTAATCCACCCCTATTCTATATTTCGACCATATGTTTGCTTCTGTTATCTTCAGTGGTCAAACAGTGGTCGGTGGAGTCGTCAGATCATGCTACCTGCACATTCACACCGAGTCCAGCAACGCCTCCACTTAAAATGACTATATCTAGTTTTTTTATGTGTGCATCTATCCTGCATCCTTTGTATCTCTGTCATCAGGTAAATAGTATTTCACCTGCCTCGATTTATCTTAATTCAAATTTTCATTGTAAATTTTTATTACAGGTAATGTTAAGTTGTTAACTACTATTCCTGAATGGATTTCCCCCTTTGCATCAAATCATAATGTCTTCAATAATATGTATTTCTTCAGTGTTCATTTAGAAACAATGCACGTTAGATACAACATTAGGTAATTCACCCAGCCAAACATAATAAATGTAGTTCGTTTTTTCTCCAACCAGGCCGTACAAAGTCAGGACTGATTATTTGTATTGAAATCGTGTTTACCGTAAACTACTTACATTTTGTCTAAAGCATCAGCTTACAGTTAACTTGACAATCTTGCAGGTTGACAGAATTGTCAAAAATAATCTGTGCAGATATACAATGCTTTGATCAATCATTTAGGTATATTGGATCTTTCAAAAATTTGTAGCTTCAACACTTCAATTAGGAGTGGCATCAATGCTCTCTCTATATTTAGTGACATTTGTGGAGAGTTACAAATCTATTATTGTTTGCTATATATACGTATAATTTAGATAATGTTTTTGTCAGTTAGGATATATAGCATTAGATGTTTAATTACATACCGAGCTTGCATTATAGTAAAACAGATGTTAAATACAATTGATTTATGTTGCAAGGTTTCCAATTACTATGTCTTTCTCGGGTTGACTGACTGTCATGTTATCGAACATCTCAAGTGTTGCAAGCGTTTAGATCGAAGCCACTCTTTAACAAAGCCATTCTATATGTAGTTTAATCAATTATACTCATCTTTTAAAGAAAACCCCTTCATAAAATTTGTAAGCTACCCATGTATTTAATCATATATATTTTTATAAATCCCGCAGCAACGCGCGGGATACCATCTAGTCTAGTATATATATATACTAGCAAAATGCCCGTGCATTGCAACGGGATTGAGAAACTAAAACAATGCGTACGTTTGACAATCATACATTTTTATTTTATTTTGGGGTTTTGTGTGATATATAACATACACTACATTTGTGTATGTGTCTCAAACTGACATATGAGAAAAAAAAGCATATTTTATAAGCCACGCAGAGAAGTTGTCGAATGAACCCAAGCATAAGTCTACAACCATACATATACAGCTGAATCCTGGGGATGCTTGCCGTGAGATGATTGAACCTTTCTGCCGCCAAGACATCGGCCAAACACTTTCGGGGATGATGGTGTAAAACATCACGCACACAACCCTCAGCAGCGAGCATTGGTGCTGCTCTGGCAGCGCTAACGTCGTCTCCACCGTTTCCACATCGAGCTTCTCCGCGGCTTCATGCCGCACATCTGCATCATCTTGTCCAGATTGAACCAATCCGCAGTCACCAGAAGGTGTTGTGTCACGGCCAACTTCAATATCTTAATCAAAGCAAATAGTGTAATGGGTCATGCGATTGCGGCAGGGCTCCCGTGACCGTCAGCGCCGAATCCACCTACTTGCATAGCTCTAACCACACGAGACTGGAGGTCTACAAATCTCCAGTCTACGGTATACACAAAAACAGTGTGTAGACAGAATGAAAAATGACTATTTACAAAAAGCAATTGCACAAATGCGACTTAGGTGCACCTAAATCCTAATCACCAGTATGCACCCGGCTGTAATCTTTTGCAGATTGATAGGTTCTTTCGTCAGCAGAAAGCATTGCATATATATTAGATCAATGTTTCACCCTCAAATAACACTCCATAGAAAGTCAAATTTGTTGGATTACATGTGTATCTAAAAAGGACCAGAAAAATAAGCTTCTCCACCATACGTTCAGTATTCATCTCAGGATAAACCTAGTGTGCCCGGAACGAAGAGCAGATAGTATTGTCTACCTCATGTAATGCCTCGTCATCCACAGCCCCAGGTCCAGGGAGCACCACCACAAGAGTGTCACCGGAATAAATCATAGGCCTCTTGTAAACGGACAGCTGCTTAACTGACCATCTACACAATTACAATAAGGAGGATAGGCTTCATTGGCTTATTTTGGAAAACTGAAGCAGCAAAATACAAGTGAGCCTCACCTAGGATTTTGGCGGCTGCCTCGGTTTATCCTGAGGAAAATGCCTCCCATGAAAATGCCCGTGCTTTGCTACGGACAAACAAATTTAGACTTATAGGAAAGGGACAATAAATTGGTCTCTTAATAAATTTACAAAATACGAATCAATAAGTCGGTTCGGTCGCTTCCATTTCCCCAACAGTCGTGGGAGGGGGCATGTGATGCGGGGAACTGTCGGGTATTGCTAGGATCCACACGATACAGAGAAGGGCCGGATGGTGATGCCGATGAACAAAATGGGTTGGGAGTCAAGAGAGTTCAATTGGGCGGGGGTGCGATTGGTGGAGAGAGGCGGTCGTTTTCTTCTTTTGGGTTGAGGGAGAGCCGAGTTAGCTCATCTGCGTTGGCAAGACCATTCGGCGTGGCCATGGCTAATTTTCATCTGAAACAACAAAAAATAAAACCAGTCCCGATCTAAAACACCCGCAACAAAAGAATCCTCCGATCTCCTCGTCTCTGTCGTGAACAACACAAAATGGGTTTGAAGTGAAGGAAGCTTTATGCACGGCGCCACCGGTTATGGCATCCAAACACTGGTTATCTAATCTATAATCCAAATATGTTCAGGCCACGAGTGAGGCATCAAGATTCCTCCCCGTCCCCTCGCCTGTTCGGCAAATAAAGGATGAATGAGTACTTATACTGACCAACTCCTTTTAATTCATTTCTTACTTTCTTGCTGCAAATATGAGCATACATCAATTCCAAACATCATAAAGTGACAAATATTATAATACTAATACCATGACATTTTTAGTTGTTTAAAACTCAGACAAAATGATTAATCAAAGCAAATACAAGAGGTTATGACTATCTCGAAGCATTATAGAACTGAAGCGAATATATTCATGTCCTTTTTAACGAAACAACATTCAGCTAATGATGCATAGAAATGTAAGAAGTTCGCCATAAAATTTTCTTTAAGTGTGCACGCATTATCATCATGGCTGTCTATTCAAGAAATGCGGTAATTGTGCTAAAATATCAACAACGTCTAGCTAGCAAAATAAAACCGTTCACACCATGACCTTCCAAAGTAGTGGCTAGCTACTAAAAATATGTAGTCAGGTCCATGCACATAAGATAGATGATTTCAGTTCAGGTACTCATAATCACTTATTTGGTTCAGGTTCTTATAGCACAATAGTAGATAACCTCCACACTCTTAAAAATTCAGATCTCTTAAAAGGTAAGCTGATATTAGTGTACTGGGTGTAAGTGTAGAGTGCAATCAAACTCCAAGAAAATAAAACAGTGATAACTAACCTGTTATTTTCTTTTCTTTTCTTTTTATTGAGCAGAATGTAGTAGCTCTACTTTCTCATTAATATAACTTGTCTTTCTCTCTAGGCAGCAACCTGTCAAAACAACATAGTTTGCCAAAGAAAGTAGCAAACCTGGATCCACTACTGGAAGCGTTCTATTCACTTTCTTTCACACTTTCAGAACACATATGATGGTCTAGCACAAGCTTGTGCTATTTATGGAGGAGAGCTTCCGTTTACTATTATGCTATAAGAGTATTAAACATTTATGAGGGTTACTATGGGAAGGCTGCTGTTTCTTTACATATGTACAAACTTCGGGAGGCTTATAGTGGATGAAGTTATAGAAGCTCACTTGTCCCTGAGCTCCTCTGGACTACCTGAAAGAAAGGGACTGCAGGATGAAGGCTGAAGAACATACGCTGCTGCATGTCATTCATTTGCAGGAACAACTTAATGATGCAATAAAAACATTAAAATAAACAGTTATATGTTGCATAAACCTCTAATTTCCAGTGCTTCAGCAACAAAGAGAGAAGAGGCATGCATGGCCAATATCCCGATCAAGCTTGCCAACAATGCTACGGATGCATGAGGAAATCGCTACCTCGATGGTGGTGAAGCCGGTAATGGTGTAATGGGTCATGCGATTGCGGCAAGGCTCCCGTGACCGTCAGCGCCGAATCCACCTACTTGCATAGCTCTAACCACACGAGACTGGAGGTGTACAAATCTCCAGTCTACGGTATACACAAAAACAGTGTGTAGACAGAATGAAAAATGACTATTTACAAAAAGCAATTGCACAAATGCGACTTAGGTGCACCTAAATCCTAATCACCAATATGCACCCGGCTGTAATCTTTTGCAGATTGATAGGTTCTTTCGTCAGCAGAAAGCATTGCATATATATTAGATCAATGTTTCACCCTCAAATAACACTCCATAGAAAGTCAAATTTGTTGGATTACATGTGTATCTAAAAAGGACCAGAAAAATAAGCTTCTCCACCATACGTTCAGTATTCATCTCAGGATAAACCTAGTGTGCCCGGAACGAAGAGCAGATAGTGTTGTCTACCTCATGTAATGCCTCGTCATCCACAGCCCCAGGTCCAGGGAGCACCACCACAAGAGTGTCACCGGAATAAATCATAGGCCTCTTGGAAAACTGCTTAACTGACCATCTACACAATTACAATAAGGAGGATAGGCTTCATTGGCTTATTTTGGAAAACTGAAGCAGCAGAATACAAGTGAGCCTCACCTAGGATTTTGGCGGCTGCCTCGGGTCTCTTCCTCTACTCCGTTTCCTTGCTGGCGCTGGCGGCTCGCAAGAGATGGGAAAGGATGTTGCGACCTGGTTCGCGGTGGGGAACATAGGGGAGCCGTCAGCGGGGGTCCTGGCCGGAGACACCAGCGCCGCCACCTTGCCGCCCTCCCGGCGATCCTCCCGACAGCCACCACCGGCCTCTCCTCTTTCCCCCGCTCCTGGCTGCCCTCCGCCTCGCCCCGTGTCTGCAATGCCGCCTCCGCGCCAGTAACGCCCGAGGATTTGGGGATTTTCTTTCGTCATAACAGTGAACCAGTATCACTCGGCGGTGGCATATGATGTAATATTTTATAACTCGCAGGGTAAAATCGGAAATCGAAAAAGACGTACCATCACCACCTATTGCAACATTATAGTTTAGATATATATATATATATATATATATATATATATATATATATATATATATATATATATAGAGCAGGACTATTCTACAACCCCCTCTTAAGAGTTGTAGAATAGCTATTCTACAACCCCTAAAAAACCGTCCGCATCCGGAAAAACCGTCCGAACTAACCGCACGGAACCGCCACCCCACGCACCTACCTTCTTCCACCCGCACGGAACCGCCCCCCACGCACCCCACCTTCTTCCCCCTGCACGAGTTGTCCCCGGCCACCCCACCTCCTCCGGCGAGAGCCGCCCCGCCGACCCACCTTCCTCGTGCGAGCCATCCCCCGGGGAACCACCTTCCTTTGCGCGAGCCGCCCCCCGGCGACCGACCTTCCTCCGCGAGAGCGTCGCCCCAGCGGCCCACCTTCCGCGCGCGAGCGCCTCCCCGGCGGCCAACCTTCCACGCGCGAGTGCCGCCGTTGGGACCCACCTTCCACTGCGCCGCCAGCTCCCTACCTCCCCGTGTGCCGCCGGATCCCCGTGGGCACCCTGCCGTCCCTGGATCGTAGCATCCAGGCGGCGGCCCACTAGCTCTCTCGTCCGTGCGCAGCGTCGTCGGCCTCCCCTGAGCGCTGCGCAGGGACCCGCCGCCAACCCTGCTGGATTTGACCTCATGCCTGACGCCAGCCTCCCTGGATTCGACCTCGCGCCCGCCGTCAGTCTCCCCGGCTTCTACCTCGCGCCCGTCGCCGGCCTCTGTGGATCCACCTCCTGCCCGTTGCCGGCTTCCATCTAGATCCCGGCGTTGATGCCTGCAACACCCCATGGCTGCAAAGGTCTTGCGCCGCCGTCTTCGTCGCTAGAACCGCCTATTCGCGTGGGGTGGACTCCCTGTCTCCCTCTGCCTCTGGCTCGCGAATTGACTTCCGTCATCAACTTCTGAACTCCATCGTGCTCTGCCGTGGACTCGCACTTGCTCCGCTGTGAACTCTCGTCTTCACCAGCATCTACACCAGTCCGGTGGAGGCTCGTGGAGCCCCGCGACCAGAAGGTGCCGGAGCGGCGTCAGGAATATCTTCGACTGTCCTACTCCCATGGGAGAGCCGAACATATCATAAAGTTCAGTTAGCTCTTGTCGAAGTTCAGTTAAGTGCAGTTCGGTTTTAGCTCTGCCTAACACGATCAGCGGGAGATTATTGCAAGTTCTAGCGCAGCTCTACATGCCTGACCTGCTGTCGCTAGACGTGAACTGCTCCGCCATATTGTTGCTGTCGCCAGACGTGAACTCCTGCCAGTTCATTTTTACTATCGTGTAAAGATCATTTACTTCTCTGGAGGAGTTAACTTCGTCGGTAAAAAAAATCAATGTTTATGCCAAGTTCTCTTTTGCTGCGGGGAAAGTTCACTTTTTTATTCTACGGTAGTTAATTCTATCTTATAAAAGTTTGATGATAAAAAGATTAAATATAACTTGGTTGTAAGAATTTTTTGAAGTTCACTCTTCCCTGTAGGAAAGTTCGCGGTCTCTTCTCATAAAGTTCGTTATGTCTAAAGTAAAAAAAACTCTATTAAGAAAAAGCAGGGAAAAAACCAACTTAAGAAAAGCAGGGATGGTTCAGTCTGCAAAAAAAGGTTCACTCTGTAAACAAGGACAGTTCACATTTTTTGTGTATGAAGTTTACTATTTTTATTCGGGAAGGTCCATGCATGCAGCGGCAGATCCAGTGACGCCAGAAGTTCACGCCAAACACATGAGAATTTTCATTTTGTCGGAGTTCACTTTGAACAAATCGGCGGTTCACTTTGAACAAAACGGCAGTTCACTTTAGACCGCGAGAGAAATCTGTTTTTAAACGCATTGGATGTTTCCTTTTATTTAGGGGTTCACCCTTGTAAAAGTTTGAAGTTCAATCTATGTAAATCTGAAGTCCACTTCGAATTTATTTTGTCAAAGTTCGCTTTGAACAAATCAGAAGTTCACTTTAGACCGCGAGAGAAATCCATTTTGAATACATTGAAAGTTTCCTTTAATTTAGGGTTCATCCTTAAAAAAAATTGAAGTTCGATCCATGTAAATTCGAAGTCCACTTCGAAAAACAAAATAAAAACTGAGAAAGTTCTCAATAACCAGCCGTTAGTGTATTTGAAACAGCTCTAACCGTATAGAAAGAACTCACTTAAAGAAAGTTGGAAAGTTCACTCAAAAAATTTTAGAAGTCCACTATTGTTGTTTTTCAGAAATTCACTTCGAATTTCTAAAAAAGAAGGGTTCATTTCATACGCTCGAAAGAAGTTAACATTTCCATGCTCCGTGAAGAAGTTCACTTATGTGTTCGGAAGAAGTTCAGTCTTGTGAAGTGGGAAGTTCAGAAAATACGAGAATTCTAAAACAACAGAATTATGTATATTTAAAACTGCTCTTAAACCGTAAGGAATTTCGAAAAAATGCGTGAGATAACAAAGTTGCGGATTTTTCGTAGCTTTCCAACGGCGTATCATTTGCGCCAATCCGATTAACGGTTTGCAAATGGCGGCCAAAATACTGTACGGTCGCGAAAAAAGTGTTCGTATATATGAAATTCTTTAAAAACCGTAACTAATTTCGAAAACCTGTGAACATGAAAAAGTTTCGTAATTTCGATAGCTATCCAACGGTATATCATATGCATCATTCCGATAAGCGGATCAAAAATCGCACTAGAAAATTTTCCGGCGAATGTGGAGAATCAGTGTGTTCAATCAGGAAGTTCACATTTACAGCATGTGGAGTTCACAGTTGTGACGCGTGAAGTTCAAAAGTGTTGTAGAATAGTTATTCTACAACTGGTTATAGAATAGCTGAGGTATATATATATATATATATATATATATATATATATATATATATATATATATATATATATATACACACTAATTGGAGGCACCATAGAAGCTCCCACGTTAATCCTCCCGCTTAGAAAATTTTAGCCATCAGATCGCTAAGTAATTTCTTCTGAGCCGTACGATGAGTAACCAGATCCGATCTCAACTCCCCCCGCAAGACTAGCTTTCCTCTTCTGTCCGCTAGACAAAAAAAAAATCTAATCCTCGCCTTTTCTTCGAACTGCCGGCGGCGAGTTTGGTCCGGCAACAAATCGCTCCTGCAGAATACTCCACCAATTGTTTTGTGGTACACAACACCAGGTAGTAAAGAACACGACGAGTACCCTAGATTGATTGCGTTATGGTCTGACTCCACCCGTTTACAACAATGGAGAAGAAGCGTTGACTGATAAAGCGTACCAATCTGTCCAGGATTTTTCTTAGAGGTAAAACCGTCAAAGCGATGCATTAATTAATCTATATATCCGGCGAGGCGCGTATTTGATTTCTTTATGTTGGTATCTACCATTGCCTAAGCCTCATGCATGGATCGATTGATTGATGTGATTATTGTTGTTAAGTGATTGATTTTGTTGCAACCAGTTCCGACCATGATAGTAAGGCAGCAACACCAGATGCCATCTCCTCTAACGCATCCACCTCAGGTTAGACAAGCTAGCATCCAGCAGCTGTGCTTTGGTACGAACGTACGAACAGGACCCCAGGTAGTCAGGTTTGGTCTTTTTCTATCTTATAAGTCATAAACCTGCGGAAATGCAATTCGGTGCCCGGGCTCATCTGAGCCCGGCTGCCTTTCCTAATTTTTTAAAATTTGAAAACGCTTCGACAAATTCTGAAAAAAATTATGTGGAAACATATTCATGTATGCAACACTCGTGTAAATTTTCGACAGAAAACATCAATTTTTGCGCCCTGTGCAAAAAAGACAAAAATCTGACAGACAAAATAGGTGAACAGTCCACTATTCAAAAAGACAGATTTGTCTTTTTTACACAGGGCGCAAAATTTTATATTTTCTGTCGAAATTTTACAAGAGTGTTGAATACTCCAATATGTTCATGTCCAATTTTTTTCAGAATTTTTTGAAGCATTTTACTATTTTAAAAAAATCGAAAACAAAACCGGGCTCATATGAGCCCGGGCACCAAAACGCCACTCTCATAAACCTGGCCCTAGTTTTCCTCAAATCAGTATTGTCTTCTCTCGATGATGCATGATTGAAATACATATGCATGCTAAACTGTTGACTTGATGTGCAATCTCAAATAACCTGGCAAAGTCGACTCGATTGAACTACAAATAAGTATGATACTTTCAGATTTTGGTGAGTTCGGGAGTGTACTATTGCGGCAGGCCGGCTGCAGAGAGCCATCGGCAAGCGCAGTGTCAGGTGCGAGCTTCATGGCTCCACCAGGAACGCCGACTTCCATGTCTACAACTTGGTCTACAAGAATAGTCACGAAGTGTTTTGTACGGACCTATACTGAGGAGAATAAATTTAGCTTTTGGCTGAGCTGAATAAAGATCGATTTACAAACCATGGTTGCTGGCTTGCATTCGATTTGGTAGATCACGTTGGAATATTTGATTTTTGTATTTGTTCGATTCTTTTATTTGCATATTTGATGAACTTCCCGCATTGTCATGGACTAATGCATATTTACTGAAATTTTCATAAGCATGAAGTCCTATCTATAGTGACTTTAAATCATGTACTACTAGAGGTAGTACCATAACTAAATATTTCAAATTATTTCCTTCGTATAGAAACCTGTAGATCTAAGTTTGCACAAGATACCATTTAATTTCTCAGAAAACAAAATAGATGCGCTCTTGATCATATAGAGCAAAGTATATTTATCTGTTTTTTTTTTGCAATACGAGTATTTAATCTGTCAGAAAACAAATAGATGCGCTCTTGATAAATCAGATACAGCAAAGTATATTTATCTGTTATTTGTTTTTTGGTGGCTATTATTTATAGCAAGAATGCCACTTAATATTGTTTTGGAATGACTATGGCCATCGTGCTGCCAGTGTACAACAAGAGCCTTTACCTTCGGCGATGTCTGACTGAGCAAGTGTGGGCCATATATGTATTTGTCAATACAATTGTTTTGTTTATTTGCATGAAAATTGCACTTTCTACTTTTCTCCTCTTGTAGTATATAACATTTAAGATCAATTTGATCACAACGTTTGTTGGCGCCGCATCTATTATATATCGATTTTCCGGTCCCCGATTCCATCTAATGTTAGAAATCTGTATTTCAAAGTGTTTGTTAGTTTACTATTTCTCAACAAAGTAGTTTGTTAGGTTCATCTTCTGTTATTTGGACGGTATTTTTCTTCATCTAGAAATTTAATAATAAACTCACTAACATATTTTGGCGGCACGTAATAAGTTCAGGTACAACCATAGAATTATCATAAATTTACCATGTTTTTGCTATTACTAAAAACTTCTGTTCAATGTTAGTTAATTTTTTATTACTAAAAAGGAAAATGAAGAAGTATTATGTTGACATCTGGTAAAGCAATTTTTCCATTATTGCATCGCATAATTAGCTAAAAAAATTATTTCATTGCAGGTGGTGTACGATGGCATTGTAGGTGGTATTTTTCACGGTGACCTTATCACGGCATGTGGATTTTGCACTTTGGCTGAGGCAGCTACCCAAGTTTGCTCCTCCAACACCGAGCTTTTTTAGCGCTGCCATCAGTCACAGGTTAGCAAGGTGATGTAGTACTTTGCGTTCTCAGTGCATAAAAGCAACCGTTTGGGCTTTTACATGTACTTCTTTAACCATGGTGAGCTAGATAGCTTGAGAGGCACCCACACAATTAAAGTAACACATCAAAACAAAAGATGGAAGAGCAATTTGGGTGAAAATGGATGTAGGTTTATCCCCATAAAAATGTACAATTATTCCTTTTATCTACTTCTACGTTTCCCTATTAATTTGTTGGTTACATACCACGTGTGATTCCATGATCCTTTGTATAATGAGTCAACGACACACGTGATATAATTTGGCATTTCTGCGTGTCTCCATTATATTTAGTTATTTGTCTTGTTCAATCAACAAGAGTCCTCAGTTAACAATGGTTGTCGATGACATGTCGATGACAATTTTCAAAATATGAGTGGCATATTTTGATTCATTACACAAGTTATAGATTGCGAAGGACTGATTTTATGACTATTAGCTATGACTTCACCAGATACAAAATATTCACTCATAAGTGTTGCTTCCTTTTTTGTGTGTGTGCATCATGGGTTGTGTAATGTCCCCACAATAGCTGGATTAAGATACTACAAAACATGAGATCCTGTAGGTTATCAGATAAGAAAATAGCTTTGATAGTAATTTTTATTGAGGTTTCCCAAAGGGTATATAAATCGGTAAGGAAGATACTCTTTTTCTTAGTTTGTACTTGCTTTATAATTCAGGGATGGATTTTATGAATAGCAAAAAAGCTTAGGGCGGATAATGACTCTCGCATTAATTTATTTGTTGTGATTTTCTTTGTTACTTTTCAAATTAATTATAGATGCTTAGAGTTACTTATAACTAAAGAATAACAATTGCAAGTATTTCACCTAATAATTTTTAAAGGTATTGGTGAGGTTTGATGTACATGGCTGTAGAGAATCTAATGAGCTATACCTTTTTTTTTTTGGCATTGGAGCCTTCTTGGGTATATATGTCTTTCTCTACAAGGGTGTAATATTTTCCGTTTGATCGATGATATAACATGGGTTCCTTCATACGATTAACCTGCTATATCATATTACTTAATTAGTTTCCATGAATGGAGATAAGAAAGTCCATTTATATTTTGTCACTCTGATCCACCTACTTCCTACTATCATTGGTTCTTTTAATCTAACAATTATATTCGAGATCTGTAAACAATTTTATGTTTGTAAATTATCTGCGCGTACGAGGCCCATCATGCCAGGAATTATCTCAACCTACAAATTCCTTTGTTTAGCATAGATACTATTGCATGGTTTAAATAATGCTCTTCAAAACTACAACCTAACTATTTTATGTATTAATTTGCAAAACAATTCATGTAGGGTAAATGTAATTCAAAATGTTTTCTATTTGATTTTTTTTTAATTCTAGCCCGTGCAGGTGCACGGGTTGATGACTAGATGATTCCCCGCGCGTTGCCGCGGGAATTCTTAGGGATATACATGAGAAAAACTAAGACGTAAAAGGATGATTTAGATTTTTTCTTGTGTTGCAACTTAAATGCTATTATTTCAACCACCTAACGTAACATATCATGCCCATGCATGAAGAATGGCAGATACATGATTTGGATGCAGCTAACATTTGTACTCAGAACCGCAAATTGTTGAATGTTAATATGTTTCCAATACAACACAGAATATCTATGCTAACCCTTCTACAAACAAAAATCAATAAAATTGAGATGGTTACAATATATATAACAAAAGAAAATAACAAACAGATTGTCGGGCATAGACGTTGGTACCTAATATTGAGATACAAATATGATTCTCCGCTGATGTTTTATTCCGTTCGATATATTGACGACAGTGGAGCAATATGAGTGTGTATGGCGCCGGAAGGAACAAATGCCTCAACAATGGGAGATCACCGATCTGGAGGTGCATGTTCCTTGATCTTGCTCGCAAGATTGAGATTTTGACCTTCAAATTAGCTATCATATGTTCGTGCAGTTCAAACTATTCATGTCATCAATCTCTTCTTCTTTGGCCTGTCAACAAAGCTTGAATTAGCCAGGTCCAGGCAGGGTTATGCATCAGGTGTGAGTTTTTTCATATAAACTGGAACTTATTTATGTTCTAGATTGCAGCAGTGCAAATTTTTAATAGAATAAGTAAATACGCCTCATATTTTTTAGACTACAACCTGCCAAAAGAGGAGAAAGGTTTGATTGAAACATATTTGCCTGCTAGAAAAAAGTCTACTTGATGGACACCAACTTCACATGGTGTCAAAGACAAAACCTGCAGGAAAGAAAAACTAAGAAATAATTATCTGTATATTGCTCAGGAATACATATGCAGTGTTTTGGAGAATAATCATGGGGACACCGTAATTATCTAATACGATGATCGTAGCTATCAAGATTGGTGAGCGAAAAGCCGATTACTATTGTTCATCTTACTGCAGGAGTGGCCTGGAACTCTGGAAGAAAGAACTAACCTGAAACGATGTTGTCGATCGACTTGGATATTTTTATCAAACTTGTGGCTTGCACACGTAGACACACTTGTTTTCAGAAATATAATCCACTGCAAGTGTACGGCGGCCGAGGCAGCGGAGCAGATTTGCTTCAGCTACTTCTACCGAAGCTGACGGGAGAAGAGGTGCGCGCAGTTAACCGTACGTGCTCCTGTTCGGTTCATGGCGTCATGTCCGGCCGGTCGCTTACTTCATTGGCAGAGGAGCGGGGTATGCATAGGCTATGTGAGGGATCGTGAAGGATGTTGGATTTATCAATTATCAGTTTCTAATTTGCTTGGATGATGAATAACAAATGGAAGCTGAAGAGGAAGAGTTGACTTGCTATGGTAGTATGTCAAATTAATTATCAACTGAAGAGATCGTGCGCTCGGTTATTAGCGACGTGTGAATGTTCGAGGCTGTTCAAGATAATTGTGACCGCATCGCATTAGGATAATTGGTAGTTCTGCGTTTCATTCGCATGAGGAGGTGCACTATTTTATTCGGTGGAAACTAAAGGAAAACAAAAAAATCGATAATATTTATTTATTACCGATTCTTTGCACAGAAAAGCAAAATTTCTGCAACCTATTTTTTACTTCCGTTTTCTGTTTTCTCCCGGTGAGAAGATACACTAAAATTCAAGGAAAACGCTTCACTTCCCCCTGGGATCACGCGCGTTTCATCCCCCGGGTAGAGCGTGCGACGCGTGTCTGCGGGCCCACGCACAACGCTCACCGCACCGCACCCTTATCCCTTCACGCGCCTCGCCATCTCTCACCACCGCAGCCGCACCAGCGCCGCTCTCCGCTGCGGGGCTCGAGGCCCTCCCCCGCCGTGACTACTATGTCGCCACCCGCCGTTTCCACTCCCTCCTCCTCACCTCCTCCTCCGCCGGGAGGACCCGAGTGCTGCCTCCTGCACACGCCGCCGCCCCCACGCGAGCTCCGCCTCCCAATTCATGGTGTTGCGCCGCCTCCCAATTCATCGTCGATGAGACTCCTCAGGCCTAGCCTCCTCCACGAGCTCCAGCCGGGCCGGCTCCCAAGTCCCAACCCCCGCTGCTTACAAGGGGATAGTTGGATGGGGATTGCTGCAAGCTCGCGCGGGGTGAGAGGGGAGGACCCTGACCATGGTGGAGACGCGGTACTACCGGTGCACGACGGCGCTGCTACCAGCGTGGAAGCATGGTGCTCCTATGGCTCAACGGCGTTGCTGCCATAGCGGAGACGCGGTGCTACCGGCGCACGGCGGCGCTGCTACCAGCGGGAGAGGCGGTGCTACCGGCGCACAGCGGCACTGCTAAAGCATGATGCTCCCAAGGCTCAACGGCGTTGCTGCCATGGCGGAGACGTGGTGCTGCCATGGCGGAGACGTGGTGCTACCGGCGCACGGCGGCGCTGCTACCAGCGTGGAAGCATGGTGCTCCCATGGATCAACGGCGTTGCTGCCATGGCGGAGACGCGGTGCTACCGGCGTACGGCGGCGCTGCTACCTGCGGGTGGCGCGGTGCTACCGGCGCACGGCGGTGGTGCTACAACATGCTGCTCCCAAGGCTCAACGACGTTGCTGCCATGACGAAGACGCGGTGCTTCCAGGATGGCATGTCGTTGCTGCCAGGATACGGTGGTGCTACTAGCCGCCGGCGATACGCCGGTCGCCGGAGCTGCGAGCCGTGGACGTGGGTCGATATGAGTGGCATGCGACGCCCATGCTTCGGTTGTTGGGGGCGGGCGGAATTTTTTCTACGGGGGAAAAGGATGGGGGGCGGTCTTTATCTCGTTGACTAGTTGTGGGGACACGTGTCGCGACCTCGATGTGGGGGATCAAAACTTCCGATCCCCCGGGGGACCACTAGTGGAAAAAGAGGCTTCCATTCGGCCCTTTTGTCCCGGCACATTAAATAACCGGGACCAATGCCCCCATTGGTCCCGGTTCCATCGGCCGGGGCGCCGGGGACCTTTGGTCCCGGTTCAATTGGGACCTTTGGTCCCGGTTCGTGGCTGGAACCGGGACCAAAGGGTCCGCACGTGCCCGCGGCGGCCGTGGGTCCCCTGGCAGGCACCCTTTGGTCCCGGTTCCAGCCACGAACCGGGACCAAAGGCTCTTCCCTGCCTATATCATCTTCCACCCGAGCTCCACCACCATTTTTAGCTTGAGTTCATCAACATTTTCTCCTCCATTTCCACTCCATCACTCAAGTTAATCCCCATTTTTTTTCACCATTTGTGAGGATTGAAGGCACCCCATATATTCAAGGGTTAGCAACATCATCCTTTTCTCCGAAGTTGCAACTTTAGCTCATTTCATTGCTAGTTTAGCTCATTTTATGGTTTGTAGTGCAAGCAAGGTGTTTGATGAAATGCCTAGCTAGAGAGTTTAATTTTTTATATGCATTTTGAGCTCAAATTAATTTATTATTTGTGGATTTTAGTGTCGTCCCGTCCTCACCGCCGTCGATAGCCCGCGTCGTCCCGTCACCGGCACCACCTCGGTGAGCTTTTTTTCTTTATCTTCTATTTTAAGAAAAATGACATGTATGATTTAAAAGCATATTTATTTCTTGTATATTTTTCTTATGTTTTTTTTATATGTATAGTGTCATGGTTTTGATATCCGCCCCCGTCGGCCCTTGTCCGGTCTATGATTCGGATGTGGTATATTTTCATAACTATTTGTTTCATTTCGTGTTTAAAACAACTATACCTACCAACTTGACATAGAAACTTTTATCTAGGAGGTAGTTGAACCGGAAATTCCAACCGACCCTATTGTCGAGTTTTTTGTAAAAGAAAACAATGATTTGAAAGCAAAATTGGAAAGAAGTGAAGATCTTCGTCTGCAATGCCTAGAAGAGAAGATGAAATTGGAGTTGAAGCTTGCCGACATCATCGATGAACACGAGTTCAAGCTTGCCGACGTCGCACATGCCCATGAGATCAAGATGGATGCAATGCGCTTGAAGATTAAAAAGATTAGAAAATATTCCATTAGTCAGGAGGCTTGGTACCATTATGTTGTTGGTTCAGTAGTTACCTTAGTTGCGATTTTGATCGCATTTGGTGTTGGATTTAAATTATTTAGATAGTTGTATGTTAGTTTCAATTAATGTATGTTTTATGAGGACTATGCATTACAATTACTTTACTTTGGTTTTAATGTGATGAACTTGTATTAACTAATTTGGTCACTATTATATACTCTTGATGTAGTGCAATAGTTTTTGATATATTTATATAATGCAGATGAGCCGGCAATGGATGTATAGTGACCGACGATTTCCCGACTATATTAATAGCATGCATTATTTTCTCCGTGTGGCTGAGAAAAACAAGCCGTCGAATGGTTTTATTTCTTGTCCATGTAGCGTCTGCAAGAATACGCAGGATTACTCTACCTCAAAAACCATTCACGTCCACCTGTTGCAGCATGGTTTCATGTCCGGTTATAATTGTTGGACCAAGCACAGAGAAAGAGGGGTTATAATGGAAGAAAATGAAGAAGAAGAGGATAATGACAACTATCCTACGTTCACCGAAGACGGTGATACTGCAATGGGGGAAGACGAAGCTGAAGAAGAGCCCATTGTTGATGAGCACGATAATGATTTTGGTCGGGCCATTCTTGATGCACAGATAAACAGCGGAACTGAAAACGAGAGGTTGAAGTTGGAGAGCATGTTAGAGGATCACAAGAAATTGTTGTACCCAACTTGCGAAGATGGCCAGAAAAAGCTTGGTACCACGCTGGAATTGCTGCAATGGAAGGCAGAGGAAGGTACTTCTGACAAGGGATTTGAAAAATTGCTGAAAATAATAAAGAAGATGCTTCCAAAAGATAACGTATTGCCCCCCAGTACGTACGAAGCAAAGAAGGTTGTCTGCCCACTAGGATTAGAGGTGCAGAAGATACATGCGTGCATCAATGACTGCATCCTCTACCGTGGTGAGGAGTACGAGAATTTGAATGCATGCCCGGTATGCGGTGCATCGCGGTATAAAATAAGGCGAGATGACCCTGGTAATGTTGAGGGTGAGCCGTGCCCTAGGAAGAGGGTTCCTGCCAAGGTGATGTGGTATGCTCCTATAATACCACGATTGAAACGTTTGTTCCAAAACAAAGAGCATGCAAAGTTGTTACGATGGCACAAAGAAGACCGTTTGAAAGACCTGATGTTAAGACACCCCGCCGATGGGTCGCAGTGGAGAAAAATCGACAGGGAGTTCCCGGAATTTGCAGCTGACGCAAGGAACTTAAGATTTGGGCTAAGTACAGATGGCTTTAATCCTTTCGGGGAGCAGAGCTCTAGTCATAGCACCTGGCCTGTGACTCTGTGTATTTATAACCTTCCTCCTTGGTTGTGCATGAAGCGGAAGTTCATTATGATGCCAGTGCTCATCCAAGGCCCGAAGCAACCGGGCAACGACATTGATGTGTATCTGAGGCCATTGGTTGAAGAACTTTTACAGTTGTGGCGTGACGAAGGTGTACCTACGTGGGATGAGCACGAACAAAAGGAATTTGACCTACGAGCGTTACTGTTTGTAACCATCAATGATTGGCCTGCACTTAGTAACATTTCAGGACAGTCAAACAAGGGATACAATGCATGCACGCACTGTTTAGGTGAGACTGAAAGTATACATATGGGAAACAAGAATGTGTACCTGGGGCATCGGCGATTTCTTACAAAAGGGCATGCCGTAAGAAAGAAAGGCAAGCATTTCAAAGGTGAGCCAAATCATCAGACGAATCCTAAATTACCTAATGGTGATGTTATATATGACATGGTCAAGGACTTAAAAGTAATCTTTGGAAAGGGTCCTGGCAGTCTATCTGTTTCGAATGACGCTGATGGACACGTACCCATGTGGAAGAAGTGCTCTATATTTTGGGAGCTACCCTATTGGAAAATACTGGAGGTTCGCTCTGCAATCGATGTGATGCACGTGACGAAAAATCTGTGCGTGAACCTACTAAGCTTCTTGGGCGTGTATGGGAAAACAAAAGATACACCGGAATCACGACAGGACCACCAACGTATGCACGAACGAGACGACCACCTGAATCCAGATAAGTATCAAGGTCTTGCCAGCTACGCTCTTACCAAAGAAGAGAAGGAGATCTTTTTTGAAGTCCTGAGCAGTATCAAGGTCCCGTCTGGTTTCTCGTCGAATATAAAGGGAATAATAAACATGGCAGAGAAAAAGTTCCAGAACCTAAAGTCTCATGACTGCCACGTGATTATGACACAATTACTTCCGATTGCATTGAGGGGGCTTCTACCGGAAAATGTTCGAGTACCCATTGTGAAGCTATGTGCATTTCTCAATGCAATTTCTCAGAAGGTGATCAATCCATTAACTCTACCAGGTTTACAGAGGGAGGTGGTCCAATGTCTTGTCAGCTTCGAGTTGGTGTTCCCACCATCCTTCTTCAATATTATGACGCACCTCATAGTTCACCTAGTCGAAGAGATTAATGTTCTCGGTCCTGTATTTCTACACAACATGTTCCCCTTTGAGAGGTTCATGGGAGTCTTAAAGAAATACGTTCATAACCGTGCTAGGCCCGAAGGAAGCATCTCCAAGGGCTATGGAACAGAGGAGGTAATTGAGTTTTGTGTTGACTTTATTCCTGACCTTAAGCCGATCGGTGTTCCTCAATCGCGCCATGAGGGGAGACTGCGTGGAATAGGCACGCTAGGAAAGAAAGCAATAATGTGTAAGGACTGGGATTCTTTCAATCAAGCACACTACACAGTTCTACATAATTCCATCTTGGTGGCTCCGTATATCCAGGAACACATGAATATTTTACGCTCTAAATGCCCGGAGCAGCCTGGAGAATCGATTGAAAGAGAACACATGAAGACTTTCAGCGGATGGTTGCAAACACGTCTCATTAATGACAACACTGTTGAAGAACAATTATACTTGTTGGCCATAGCACCATCGTCGACTATATTGACTTTTCAAGGGTACGAGATAAATGGGAATACATTTTACACGGCCGACCAAGATAAAAAGAGCACCAACCAAAACAGTGGTGTCCGCTTTGATGCAACAAACAACAATGGGAAAAAGGACACATATTATGGTTACATAGAGCAGATATGGGAACTTGACTATGGACCTTCTTTCAAGGTACCTTTGTTCAGGTGCAAATGGTTCAACCTGGAAGGCGGGGTAAATGTAGACCCGAAGTACGGAATGACTACGGTGGATGTAAAAAATCTTGGGTACGACACCGAACCATTCGTCCTAGCCAATGACGTGGCTCAGGTTTTCTATGTGAAGGACATGTCTTCCAGACCGAAAAAAAGACAAGATAAGCAAGCGAATACATCATACGATGAGCCAAAGCAACACATAGTTCTTTCAGGAAAAAGAAACATCGTAGGAGTGGAGGACAAGACGGACATGTCGGAAGATTACAATAATTTTCATGAAATTCCCCCCTTCATGGTTAAAACTGACCCAACCATCGCGTTGAATGATGAAGATTGTCCATGGTTGCGGCGCAATCAGAAGAAAGGGACACACACGAAGAAGAAAGGGACACACACTAGATAGGGATGTTGGTGGTGATGTGTAATAATGTATTAAACCTTTTATCAAATGCACACAGTTTCACCTGACTTGTTATTACCTGCATATCAAATGACTTGTATGACTTGTATTCGGTCGATGAACTGAAGGATTCCTAGATATAGAACAAAACATACGGTTTCACCTGCATACAGCCCAACAGTGGCTCGTGAGTGCCTGCATATAAAATGCACTGTTGGACGTATGCAGGCGAATCCGAATGATTTGTATTCGGTCTTTGCCTTCCGGACTAGTTTGACTAGCTTCTTCTCCGCTGTTGCCGTACTCTTGTTCTTCATCTCCTCCTCGATCATGTTTGGTATTTATAGCTAAAAGATCAGGGCAACTCTTCGTCTTTAGTCCCGGTTGGTAGATTGAACCGGGACTAAAGGAGCGTTGATCCGTCTCGCGTCGTCGTGAGCAGCAAATCGACCTTCGATCCAAGCAGCCGCAAGACTTCTGTGATGATCTAACGACCGTCCCAAAAAGTGTTGGGAATGTTGTAGATCATCACAGAGCCTTGCAGCTGCTTGGATCCGACCGAGGGGCATGGCTACCACTTCCACCACCACCACTCCCACCTCCTCGGCAATTCATTATTGTGTCACCCAAATCCAGTGACTGGATTCAACCTACCTGAGGGCTTGTGTTTCCAACAGCATCGTTGTATTGTCTTTATTCACCGACCTACATGAGGTGGATCCAATGGCTGGCCGGTGAACAAAGACAACACAATAATGCCAGGGAACATGCCAGTAGGTAGGCTAAATCCAACCATTGGGTTCGGTGGCAAAGATAGATGCTCGTTGTGTGCCGTTCGCTGCAGGGACGTCGCTATTTATAGGCGATTAGAAGGTGTACCTGTGGATGAGGTGGGAGTGCAGAAAGAAACACACCCCTGATCCAACGGCTCACAAGCGCTTGAAAGAAACACACCCCTGATCCAACGGCTCACAAGCGCTTGAAAGAAACACACGATCCGTGTGCTTCTTTAGTCCCGGTTGGTAACACGAACCGGGACTAAAGGCGGGCATTGGTCCCAGTTCATGCCACGAACCGGGACTAAAGGGTATTTTGGCGCGCGCCTTTTCGGTGCACACGATCCAATAGCTCACAAGCACTCGAAAGAAACACAACTCTGATCCAATGGCTCACAAGCGCTCGAAGGAAACACACGATCCGTGTGCACACGATCCAACAGCTCACAAGCCCTCAAAAGAAACACACCCCTGATCCAACGGCTCACAAGCGCTTGAAAGAAACACACGATCCGTGTGCTTCTTTAGTCCCGATTGGTAACACGAACCGGGACTAAAGGTACATTACATTTTTATCAACAATTTGATATTTGAATTGCATTTTTATCAACAATTATATACATTTCTGATAAACAACAATATTCGGTATTAAACCTTGTATGACTTGTATTCGGTGATGTGTTATAATTAAATATGATTTTCAAATAATAAAAAGAAACTAAAATAAATAATAAAAAGATAATGATTTTCAAATATTGGAACATTTTAAAAGAAACTAGAAAAAAAATTGATTTTCAAATAATAAAAATAAACTAGAAAATAAATAATAAAAAGATAGTGATTTTCAAATATTGGAACATTTTAAAAAAACTAGAAAATTATATGACTTTTTAAATAATAAGAAGAAACTATAAAAGAAAACAGAAAAAGAAACAAAAAAGAAACCAGAAAAAGAAACTATAAAGAAAACAAAAAAAGAAACAAAAAAAAACAGAAAAGAAACTATAAAAGAAAACAGAAAAGGAAACAAAAAGAAACAGAAAAAGAACCTAGAAAACAGAAAAAGGAAAAAAAAGCCTTTGGTCGCGGTTGGTAACACCAACCGGGACCAAAGGCCCGCTCGGCTTCGCGCGCATATTTTCGCGGCCCGGGGGGACCTTTGGTCCCGGTTGGTGTTACCAACCGCGACCAAAGGGTCTTTGGTCCCGGTTCGTGACTGGAACCGGGACCAAAGGTCCTTTCCGCGCGTATTTGGGTGGTTCCACCCAAATTTTTTCACAAGTCCCCGACGCCTCTCCTTCTCCCCGACGCCGCCGCCCCTCCCCGACGCCGCTGCCCCGCCGCGTGGTGCTGCTGCCCCGCCGCCATCGCCTCCTCAGGCCGCCGCGCCGCCCCTCCACACTTCCCCAAACGCTGCCGCCTGCCCGCTCTCGATATCGTGCCGTCGTCACCGCCCGTCGCCATCGCCCTGGTGCCCGTCGCCCTCGTGCCGTCGCCGCCGCCCGTCGCCGTGCCGTCGTGGTCCGCCGTGCCGTGGTGCTGCGAAGGAGAAGACGCCCGCTGCCCCGTCCTCAAATCGGCGGTCATCCTCTGCGGATTGGCCGCGTCGCCGACGCCCGGCCTCCTCCTCGGCATCGGCCGTGGGCTGCTCCCCGCCGCCTCCTCTCCTGCGTCGCCGTGCCCCTCCCCTGCATCGGCCGCGTCGCCGCCTGGCCTCCTCCCTTGCCTCGCCGTGCCCCTCCCCTGCCTCGAGGTGCTGCCCCCGACGCCGCCGTTTAATTTTGCATAGTTTAGGCTAAAGTGTTAGCAAATTTAGGTTAGAAATTTTGCATAGTTTAATTTTGTAGATGCAATTTTCAATACCATTTTGATCTTTTCATAGTTTAAATTTATTAGGAGATATTGTGTTAGCAAATTTAGCTAAAGTGTTAGCAAAATTTAGGTAGTTAGTGTGTTATGAAAATCAGTACTAGTGTGTTATGAAATAGTGTACATGTTTTTAGCAAATTTTGGCAAGGTGAAAATTGCTATAAATTTTAGATGTGTAGATTACAATTGCTATGAATTTTAGATGTGTAGATTAAAATTGCTATGAATTTTAGATGTGTAGATTACAATTGGTATGAATTTTAGATGTGTAGATTACAATTGCTATGAATTTTAGATGTGTAGATTAAAATTGCAATGAATTACAATTGCTATAAAATTGCTATGAATTTTAGATGTGTAGATTACAATTGCCCGCGCGGATTTTGTAAATCAATTGTAGTCTTTCTTGTTTTGCAAATTTTAGATGTAATTGAGCCATGGATTTGAGTGTCATTTAATTTTACATATCGTGTATTTTCATGAATATCATTTTATTCATTATAACTCTCGAGTGGTATTTACAGGAGTCCCTCAGAGTTGTATATTTTTGAATAAATTTTAAATGTGTATATTTTTATTTTTGATTAAATTCTATTTTTTTGTAAAGTGGTGTCTGAGGCAGGATACTGGGACAAATTTATGTGGATTCTATGTTTGCGAGTACATACGCTCTTTTGTCTTAGAGCGGAATAGAGAACAAAGAACGCGTGATGTATGTATACACTCTTCTCACTTTTTATTACCATGCATATTGTGTTGACTTCCATCCATAAATTATTTTATTATGATTTCATATATATATATAGTTATAAACAACTCACATATTCATATTGATCTAGATGGAGAGAATGCGGGACCAGCTCATACCATCGAAGCGCCTAAAAGCACTTCAAGAGGAAATTGCGGGATTTTTTAACTCCGCGGTCCTGAAGAGAGATGGAGAATTTTTTCACTCGGCAAATTTTGTTTTGCCCGAGGACATGTAATTGACATCATCTCGACGTGTGAGAAACATTATGTCGGCGTGTGACGTTATGTATGTATATATGAAACATGATCTCGACGTGTGAGAAACGTTATGTATGTATATATGAATCAAATATTAATGCATGGTAGTACCACTGACACGGCACGACACGACACGACACGGCATCGGACACGACGACACGGCACAACACGGCACGGCACGGCGAGACGGCACCTATTGATTTAAACCCCCCCCCCCCCCCCCCCCCAAAAAAGAAAGCATTTGGTTAAAACAAAAAAAACATTCGGTTAAAACAAACAAAAAAGCATTCGGTTAAAAAAAACTCTCGGTCCCGGTTGGTAATACCAACCGGGACCAAAGGGTTCCCGCCCGGAGCCGCCCCGCCCCGCCCACGTGGAGGGGCATGGTCCCGGTTCTTAAGGTACCGGGACGAAAGCCCCCCCCCCCCCCCCTTTTGTCCCGACCCTTTAGTCCCGGTGATTAACCCGGGACCAAAGGCCCTTTGGAACCGGGACCAATGGGCCTTTTTCCACTAGTGGATGGTTTCTGTCCGATTCCTTTACGACGCTTGCTTTGGGCCGTGAGATGGGCCAGCAACCCTTCTTCGACGGATTGATTTGCACATCGTACAAGTATCGTACAGGAAATCGTCGGACGTGTAGCAGCGTTCTACAGACAATTTTCACCATTTCATTCTTGCATCGAGATATTCAAAACTAGATGTCATCTTGATAGATTTTGACATTTTATTTTTGTAATTCCAAATTTAGTATAGACACACTTCTAACTATTTTGGTTTTTAATTTAATGTATAGTGTACACGTACTACACTCAAGTATGTCCGCGGTGCACACGAAAGTATGATCGTGCTGCATTTGGAAGTACGTCCACGCTGCACTTAAAAAATACGCTCGTGCAACATTTGGAACGTTCACGCTGCACATGGAAATACGTTTGTGCTGCATTTGGAAATACGCCCGGCTGCACTATGTAAGTATGCACATGCTCCGTTTGGAAGTACGTTCACATTGTAATTGAAAGTAGGCTCGCGCCGCACTCGTAAAAATACACGTGGGGACGCTCCACGCACGACATGTCTCAACACAGAAGAGGGCGCATTTGTAACGCCCCAAGATCGGTACTATGCAGATTTTAGCGTTCCAGCCAAATCCGCATAATAACGAGCCTAAAGGACGCCCACCAGGCATAACGTGCACGTCGCAACACACACGTTATGCGGGTGGAATTGTGATAACATTACAATAGTTCTCGACGGAACCCACAAAAGAACATATATACAACGACTCACAGAGTCAAGAACCAAAGATACAATACAAAGATCCAAAAGAACAGCGGAAGCGGGTAGCGTCCGGCTACGGCAAGAAACAAATTGGACTAAGAGTCCGAAGAACGAAGGCACCATATCCCTGCCCAGGCCAAGCCGGAGGGATTTCCCCAAGCTAACGTGTCACACTTCAAACCTGTTGGCTGCATTGGAATAGCAGCCCCGAAGGGGTCAGTACTATAACAGTACTGGCAAAGTAATACTCACAAG